>JARQZK010002245.1:125000-147500 GCA_030704885.1 Cynegetis impunctata | reverse complement strand
TATATATATATATATATATATATATATATATATAATATATATATATATATATATATATATATATATATATATTTATAATTTATATATTTATATATTTATATATATATAGGTATATATATATATATATATATACAGGGTGTCGCACTGAATCGATCGATATAGAACATAGTACAGGTTAGACAATTTTGAAAATTTAGATGATTACTAATGTCGGTGTGGCCAATCCAACCAAAATAATAACAAGCAGCTGGCACTTCCGCTTATACCAGAAGTCGATACCAACTTGCTTATTTCAAATGGAACATCCTATATATTTTAGGGTTTTCGAAAATAGCATAAAATTCTGAGTCGGAAATGTAAAGAATACCCTATGCCTTAACCTAGCCGTTTCAGAGATATGACACTTTATAGAAAATTTGACAGGTGCAACGGTTTACAAGAACCGGTATAACTTTCTTCCTGTAAAAGATACTCATTTGCTTCTTGTCACATAAAATGAACACAACAAGAACTACGTTCTACAACTGAAATTCATTCAATAATATCATACCAAGTGTTTTCGCGTTACATTTCGTCAACTTCAAACCGCGAAAACTTGTTAAGGTCAAACGGAACGCCCTGTATTTTTTAAATCAAGTTGTGTAAAATTGAATTCCCTTTTTTCTGATATTGGCATTGCGGTAGTTAAGGTCACAATTTCTTGAAAAATTTGTGATTTTCTTAGAAATTCATGAATTGTTGTAATCAATTCATCAAAATAGTCATGATTATAAACAAGCAGTCATTATCTTATGTCAAAAATGCCAGCACGTTTAAATTATACCAACGAAAACTTTTTAATTTGTCTATTGTGATAAAGTAATAACAAGAACTTGCAGCCCATCTGTACTCGATATCCAGAAAAACGGAAATAACACTAACACTGTAACATGAGTATTAATCGATTGAAGATATGGTATGAACTAAAATAGCAGAGATAAGATCAATTTAAAATATCATTCAATTTTAATTCAATAATTGCTCAAAATTCCACCTTCGAACCTCCACACATTTTTCGCACCTTTGGATTAGTTCCTCATGGGTAGCTCTTCTAATTGAATCCTGTGATATGTCTTGAAAGGCATTTCTTACTCTCTGCATACAATCTTCAATGGTTCTTAATGGGCTCTCATAAAATTTATTTTTAATAGTTCCCCAAATAAAATAATCCAGAACTGATAAATCGGGCGAGCGAGGAGGCCATGAAAAAGGTCCATTATTGGAAATCCATTGATCATGAAAAATGTCTTGTGAATAATTATTAATTAAATATGCATTATGTGGGGGAGCACCGTCGTGCTGATAAAAAATGTTTCTATATTCAGCGAGATGCAAATTTTCTAAATAGTTATTATTCAAATTTTGTAAGATATTCAGATATATTTCACCTAATAAAAAACAAAAATTCACCTATACATATATATATATATATATATATATATATATATATATATATGGCAGACGAGAAAATTTAATTTAACATTTAAATTGTAATGCCACCACTCCATCATTTCTTATGGCACAGTAAACATTGAACTGCCAATTTTTCTGAAAGTTTCGCTCTCTGAACATATGGAAATTTGAGTCACTCCAATAATGCGAATTGTGTCTATTAAAAAGTCCATTTTTGGTAAATTTTGCTTCCTCTGTCCATATAATATTTTCTAAATAAGAATCGTCACCCTTAGACCTTATTAGAATAAACTCACAAAAATTCTGTCTTCTTAGGAAAACTGTTTCCTTTAATCCTTGAACCAAATGGAATAAAAACGGATGAAACTTATGTTTTAATAAGATTCTGTGAATTGAATCCTTGCATAGTCCCGATTCCAGAGCAGCTTGTCTTAATGACATCCTTGGAGATGCATGAAAATATCCAAGAATGACTATTTCTATGTTTTCGTCATCAACAATAGGATTTCTTTTTTAATTTTTGCCTTGACAGAGCCATAATTTTTAAAATTTTCCAGTATGCGTTCTACAGTGTTTGGTGACGGTTTCTGTTTTTCTGGATATCAAGTAGCAAATGTGCTGCAAGTTCTTGATATAATTTATTACTTACATTCTCCATAAATAATAAACAAATTTAAAAAGTCTTCGTGGGACTAATTCAAACGTGCTAGCATTTTTTAACATAAGATAATGTGATTATGATTAAGCTGTGTACACGTACTACTCAATGAGGAGTAAATTTAAAAAAAAAATTGAAAAAAAAATGAAAATCAAAAAAAATGAAATTGAAAAAATTTCACACGAAGTACTACTTTATTCCTCATTACATAAGATAATGACTGATTGTTTCTAATCATGACTATTTTGATAAAATGATTACAATTCATGAATTTCTAATAAAATCACAAATATTTCAAAAAGTGTAACCTTAACCACCACAATGCTAATATCAGAAAAAAGGGAATTCACTTTTACACAACTTGACGTAAAAAAATACAGGCTGTTCCATTTGACCTAAACAAATTTTCGCGGTTTGAAGTTGACGAAATGTAACGCGAAAAACGGAACACTTGGTATGATATTATTGAATTAATTTCAGTTTTAGAACGTAGTTCTTGTTGTGTTCTTTTCATGTGACAAGAAATAAATGAAAGAAAGTTATACCGGTTCTTGTAAACCGTTGCACCTGTCAAATTTTCTATAAAATGTCAAATATCTCTGAAACGGCTAGGTTTAGGCATAGGGTATTCTTCACATTTCCGACTCAGAATTTTATGCTCTTTTCGAAAAACCTAAAATATATAGGATGTTCTATTTGAAATAAGCAAGTTGGTATCGACTACCGGTATAATCGGAAGTGCCAGCTGCTTGTAATTAGTTTTGTTGGATTGGCCACACCGACATTAGTAATCATCTAAATTTTCAAAATTTTCTGATTTGTACTTTGTTCTATATTGTTCGATTCAGTTCCCGGTGCGACACCCTGTATATATATATATATATATATATATATATATATCATAATTTGAATTAAAAAGTCTTCACAATAAATGAGTTTCACGACATTCAATCTCTACAACTATTTCATCCTCTGTACATCTCTTTTCTATTCCACCTTCTGTGATATTCCTCTTCATCGCTAAACGTTACTCAGGAAATTAATAGAATACGTTCTGGGCCTCTATTATTTTTATTGAATTATTAGATACTTCATACCTAATTGCTGCGTGATAACGCCTCCTCAAAACACTTTTACTTTGTTGAAAATAACCATATACTTCCGTTCAAATGTCGATTTGAAATAAACATCAAAGAGATAGTTATTACGTCACCAACTTGATGAATGTTTCAACCTATATGAACCAAGGACACAGATGATAAAACTTACGTTTCAAATTATCTGATAAATACACTTTGAGTAAACGACTCTTTCCATTTATTTTTAGACATATTTTCGCAGAAAATAATAGACTATTATAGCAAATCGAAAGTCACTAGTCAGGAGAGGGAGTAGTTTTTTATCCGTGTTAGACCGTTCTACATTTTTTTTATGTGTAAAAACATATGAATATGAATCCGAGTAGTTTCAAAAAGGAAATTTAAAAAATATTGTCTACTTTTTGTTTTTATAGTTTGAAAGAATATTTCTCTACTGATATTTGTTAAATTTCCATCTCTTTAACTTTTTTGTATTTTGTATACTGACATGTCCTATATATTTGTGTAATATCTAAAGGATAAATATATATTATTATTATTATTATTATATATATATTACATAAAGTGAACAAGGAAAATTCCTTAATAATTTAAAAAATTATCTTTCCAAGGGAGCTTATATGTATTCCGCAACGCAAAATCTGCATTCACAATCGAACGATGAATTATAGAAATTGTCAAGTCACCCCAAATAAGCTGCAATGATGAGATCTAATAAGATCGAAACAGCTGTATGCAGATTTTGAGTCGGGGTGACTTGACCATTTCTATAATTCACTGCTGGATTGTGAATGCAGATTTTGCGTTGCGGAATACGTATAACCAGCTCCCTTGGAAAGTTGTCTCATAATTTTTTATATTATTAAAGAATTTTCCTTATTCATTTTATGTAATGTATGAAATTGACCATGGTCAACAAGTATGTTTTTCATGATTTGATTGTTGTATTTTGCGTATTAGATGCTGCTAGCATCTTCGGAGCGCGGTTTGGTGAGTATAACCAAAGGTTTTAAATCACTATGTTAGTGTGCCTTGGAATCATATACACCACTTGCTACGCAAGAACATACATACGAGCAATGTTGCATTTTGGTGAGATCGTAAACTTGACTTTTTATGCAGGTATTTCATACTTTGCAAGTGGAATGTATCTATATTTTGCATAAAACCCGCTTTGAAAATGTGTAACTCAGAGTCTTCAGATAACTTTATAAATAAAATTGAAAGGAAGTGAGTTATCACAATATGTTCATAGATAATCTAACATTCTAAATAGGAAAAAGGAAACTTTCGGTAACAAATATTGAGTGGTCGAATACTATTCAAATTTATTTTGCTATTTGAGAATTCAGAACTGAATATTTCATCAGAATCAAGTTAGTCCCTATTTGATATAAATAGAAATTTTCTCGGAAATTTAATACGAATAACACTGTGCTATCATCTACAAACTTATATTAATTCGTTAATTTTTCCATTGAAGCTTTATCCATCCATCAGCTCATTAACTCATGATGCCAAACGAATTTTTATCCTTTCATGACATTTCAGGACTTAATTGTACACCCCCGGCTATAGATGACTTTCCTAGAGATTTCTTCACGGAAGAACAAAGGAAGAACGGTGTGGTGGCAGTCCATGTTTTATTCTCACTCTACCTGTTCGTCGCTCTAGCTGTAGTCTGTGATAAATACTTCGTACCAGCTGTTGAAAAAATATGTCATGGTAAGTATTTTCTTGACAGAGAATCATGTTCTCTAATTTTTTTATATGAAAATAATTCTTTCATTAAGTTTCATAATAAACCCAAATCATGAATGGCAATTATATGAATAGTAACTTTCAAATCTTTCGAATATTTTTCCATTCTTGTATTGTATGATATTTTTTTTCGGTGCAAAATATTAATCGCACTATAGATTTATTTTCTCATAAGAAGAAGACCAACCAGGAAAAATTTGAATGACGTGTTGAAAAATAGCCGAATCAATGGAAGTTTTACTGTGGGAAAATGCACATTGAAAAAATATAAAGTGCGATTTACATTTTTATGACATTCCATAACCATAACTTATCATTGGTTCAAATGATCTTCGTTAGAAAAATTAGCTGTAATTAAAAACTCAATACAATGCTAGCTCTTGGTTAGACAGGTATTATTAATTGTAAGTTCCATATTAATCATGATTTAAATCAAATCATAACTTTATTAAGAAAAATGAAAATAATTCAGCACTATCAATTTTAGGTATACGACAATGCCACATCAATCAAAATTAATTTTTTTCTACAATTAATATAAAAATTATTATACTAAATAGAAGAAGGGGCATTCCATTTGAAAAAACCAAATTTTTGAAAATATTGAAAAGAAATTGTTTATAATTTGTGTAGATCCTGTAAATTATAGGAAATGATTATAATTTCATGAAGAACCAGCATTTTTTATAAGTTTCCCCGAAATTTCATTGTTTTATGTAAAATAGTCACTGAGATACAATGCATCAAAGTACCACAGTTAAATGTCAAAAATATTTTCACAATGCAAAAATCTCCAAAATGGTCGAAATATAAACTCAAATTTATTGCCATTTCTAAACTTTTAAAACATTCTTGAAAATTGAGGATCACCTGTCTTAGTTATTTAGACGAAATATGTTAAATTGCCCCTGTTTGTTAGCAAATGTATTAGGCTTCATCGAAAAATAACTCCCAAAATAATATTATTATGGGGTCAATAAAAATTACATTTCAATATGACTGTCATCAAAGTTGCGATTTCTTATACCTATCCTACTATTTTTTTCAATAATAGTAGGCTTTGGCCTAGATGACGTTAGTTATTACTTTGAAAGACCAATTATTTGACAGGTAGAATACTTAATCAAATCATTGTTATTGTGTAAAGTAGTTTGAAATTAGTATTTTTTTGAAAGATTGTTACATTTTAATTAGTTAAAATGGGACTTTACCCTAGGGAAGAACGAATTGATATGATTTTGATAATCGGTGAGTGTAATGAAAATTGCTTATTAGCGTCAAGAGTATATGCCCAACGGTATCCTAACAGGCGTTATCCTAATAAGCGTTCATTGGAAAAGTTGTTGCAGCTTTTCCGAAGAACAGGCAGTGTGTCTTATAATAAGCCAGAACGACAAAAACCGGTTACCGGAAATGAGGAAAACGAATATTCAGTGATGAAATCTCTGGTTGAAGACCCTTAGACAAGTCAGCGAAAAATGAATGAAGCAACTGGAATAAGCAGACAGAGCATCCAAAGAATTATTAAAAAACACAAATTTCACCCTTATCACATTCAACTACATCAACAGCTTTTTGAAGAAGATTATGATCGACGACTGATTTTTTGTGTATGGGTTTTAGAAAAGTTTGCTGATGACGAAAAGTTTTTTAAATATGTGCACTTTTCCGATTAGTCATCTTTTCCCAACAACGGATTAGTTAATAGACACTTTCACTACTACAGTGACGAAAATCCTAATATTGTTAGAACCCTTGATCACCAGCAAAGGATGGTCTCGTGTGGGGTGGAATAATTGGAACGCAAATAGTTGGTCCATACTTTTTCGATGGTCCCTTGAACGGCGCCATGTTTCTCGAATTTATTACGGATACTTTGCCTATACTGTTGGAAACTAAACCTCCTGATATTCGTCAAAGGATGTGGATACAGCTAGATGGTGCTTCTGCGTACTTCTATAGACGTGTTATAAACGAGGTAGATCGACAATATGCAGATAGATGGATAGGACTAGGAGGTCCACAGAACTGGCTAGCCAGGTCTCCGGAACTAACAAGTCCCAACTTTTTTTTATGGGGATATATCAAAAATATGTTTCACAATACACCGCCTCAGGATATGAAAATACGAATCAGAAGAGCTTTTCGTTCCATACCGCAAAACATATTATTGAGAGTTCAGCACTCATTTCAAGAAAAAGTTCGCTTATGCATCGAGAATAATGGGCACCTCTTTGAGCATTTGTTAAAATAATAATTCTTTTTCCATTTACTTTTTTTAATTTTTCAATAAAAGGGGTTCTGAAATGTTTTTAGCTTTTCATTACAATACAGGATGTTCCATTTTTAAAATTACAAGTAGAATATAAAAACGTCTTTTGCGTGAAAATCATAAGAGATAGGTATAGGGAACCCTGATATAGTTTCAAAGGAATCTAATTCTGCGTCTAAATATGCCATTAAATACAGGATGCTCCATTTAACTTTAAGAAGTTATTCAATGAAAAATAAGCCCAAACTTTGATGCAATTTTTTCACCACTCTACAATATTGAAATAAAACTTTTATGTGGTAGTTAACTTTAACCTTTCGGCTAAGCAGTAAATACATTTACGAGCAGCTCGTTACATGTTGCAGGGTGTAAACAATTTTCAAATTATGGTCTGTATTTTTTAATTTCTCAAAATTTCTCAGAAACGGTAAGTTTTAGGTATAGATAATATAACAGTAACTCACCTTTATTTGGTCTATAGTATCTGAAAATTTAAAAAAATATAGGATGTTCCATAAGAAAAAATATAAATTCGATATGTCTCTTTTTTTGGGTCACCTTGTATATTTCAAAATAGTTTTGGAATATGCTCCTCATGGACCCACATATGACTCTGCTAAAATCTTTTTCCCCACTCTTTTCATTTCTTATAGAAACACCGAGGCGTATGGGGTGGACCACCCTGTATATATATATATATAAATATATGATGATATTATGATTATATAAATATATATATATATATATATATATATATATATATATATATATATATATATATATATATATATATATATATATATATATATATATATATATATATTCTAGTGTTTACTTTCCCCTAATTAGTTGCGACAAGAAACTTTCATTGACTGGGATGTTACAGTTAACTCCTTCCGAAACAATTGGCACAATTTTCAAATTCAGAGAAGTGATGGATTAAGATGTTTACTGCTTTTTTTTCTCAAATTAAGACAAGTATGGAAATTATTGGTTTGAGCCATGATAGATTATTGCTAAGCATACCTCATATTGTCTCTATAATTGCAAAAAGATATAACCTCAGTCTACAATCTGGAAGACTGCTTTCATTAAGCCTTCAACTATGAAACCAAGAATAAATTCATTATCGGATCTGTGGCAACTTCTCTTTTACCTATTTCATCAGAAATGTTAGTTTGTGATATGGTCAAGAAATATTTGAGTGTGGTGAATGTCTTGCCATGTGCGCAGTCAGGTTTTGAAAGGAGTTATAGTACATTAACAGATCTATGTAAAATAACTACTTATATGGCGCATAATATGAATAAGTCATTTCTGCCATGCTTGGTACTTCTGGATTATAGTAATGCTTTCGATCTACATGAGCTGCTTGTTGCAAAACTGATTCACTGTGGAATCTGTGGTCATGTTTGCTAGTGTATTTTTATTGTCTTGGATTAAGAAATCAATTGGTGGAAATGGATAGAATAAGATCAAAACCTCTAGTTCTCCGAAATGGTGTCCCCCATGGAAGTATTCTTGGGCCTTTATTATTCATTTCAATTACAGTTGATCTTTCTTCTGAAGAGGTTCAAAACACTTTATGCTGATGACATAGCTTTTATTGGGTTTCAAACCGGAGGATTCCTGCCTGGCTATGGAGAGGGTCAACCTAAATTTGAAATCTATATTCAAATGGTCAAAAAATCATGACTTGAAACTCAATCAATAAAAAAACAGTTATTTGATAATTGGATCGACAAAAGCTACAAAGAAGTTTCAGCTATACAATTTTGAGTAAACCCAAACATAAGTCTTCATTTCAGGTTTCAGTTCTCTAAATAAACATTCATTTTTCAATGAACACTTTTTATTACATGATTGAAATTTTTCACTTCTTCATGTACCTACATGGGAAATTTATACCATCGGGTGGGCTGAACGTCTAAATTGATAGAAGAAAACTTTAATTGTATTCGTTGAAATAATTGTTTACAAATTTGATACAATAACATAATGTAGTTATATCATGAAATTATAGTTCATTTTTTGCAACAATATTAAAAGTAACACGTGAACACGCCGGTTTCTTGTTTTAGTTTGCTGTTGAATTTATTGAATTAAATCCAGTCTTTGATTGATGGATTTACAAATACTTCATCGTAGACTGGTCGAATGTTTTTCGCTTCTGTTTTTCTTTAAAGTGGTTGTACAGCTAATGTTTGCTTTTTATTCTCTTCAATAAGAATAGCCCCTCTTTTCTAATTTAACTTCAAAATCATTAACTGTTTATCTATCTTCGATGCGTTTCTCCTGCTTTACTTTGACTGTCCTTCATGCATTTTAACTGTCTCTTCCTCATTTCTAACAGCGTCACAGGTGTAATAGAAATTCTTTATTCAAAATAAATATATACATTGCACTCATTATTGTCGGTTGTTTGAATAATAACACGCCAGGTATTTTTATAGTTACTAGCCGTGTAACTTCCAATTAAAATAAAAATACTTATGTGTACCCGTAACACATCTCTACAAGAAAAAAAAATATAACTGATCAATTTATATTCACTTACTCATCAATTTTTCAAATCGGACTTTTACTCAGGTGGATTTGGATATGGAAGACACATCCTAAGCAAAAATATCTTCTTACCTAAGCCTAATGTATAAATTTTTTCACTTTCAGCACTGAACATGTCTGCAGATGTAGCAGGTGCTACATTCATGGCTGCTGCAACTTCTGCACCGGAACTTTTTGTTAACGTTATTGGTACGTTTATCACAGAAGGGGATATAGGCGTAGGAACAATTGTGGGTTCAGCAGTATTCAATATTTTAGCAGTAGCAGCATGCTGTGGCATCGGAGCAGGCATGGTATGTGCTTTTCATTTTAAAAATTCTTAATTACAACCATGCATGTAATAATGACATTTCACCTATCTTTGAAAAGTGGAAAGCTTACGTTTTTTGACTTCTACTTTCCACCCGGTTGGAAAGTATAATTATTTCTTGTAATTTTTTAATTGAGTTTCAAAGACATTACATGTTTATATAAAAAACAATAAACTAACTCTTGTTTTACTTATTTAAATTAATTATTACATTAGCATTATTTTAGGCAACCACTGATGTGTTTAAACCTTGCTGAAGTTCTTTTTTTGAAAGGTTTATTTCATAATTATTTGAAGTAAAAGTAGAGTTTGAACTTGTCTGTGAAATCAATTTTGCAGTATTAACTTGAGTAGCGGCAGAACTATCTATGTATCCCTCAGCTACTGTGCTAGATTTCCAGCCCCCTTACCGTTTAATTTGCATGAGGGCGCCACCATTGTCTGCGAGCAAAGAAGTCGCTGTTCTTCTGAAACAGTGGCCAGTAAAATTTTGAATATTGGACAGCTTCAGAAAAGCTGCAATTTTTTTTGGAAACTGACTCAAAGTGTTGTGCCCAATACATTGTTCACTAATTTTTCCATATCTTATTTGCATGAAAAGCCTTCTATCCTCTATATTTTTCAAAAGAGTCACGTACTCCCTAAGTGATGCAATCCATTTCTTATCAGTTATCATAAATGATCGTGGCTGGTAAGTTTTGCTATTTTGTATTTCAATCGCGACCTTTTCTTCTAAAAAAGGAACTTCTGTTGTTTTCATATTGTATATTGTATAATTCATCCGATCGGCAGGCGCCTGAGACACCAATAAGCAATGCAACCTACAAATGTAAAAATAATAAATTAATATAGAAATGGTCAACCTTTTGGCCTACAATACCTTTTGAACAAGAAATTTCATGGGCGCTTGTTCCAAACAAGTTTCAATATTTTTTTTAGACAGTGTGTTCGATTATTTAGGCTTGTATCCTTTATTTTTCCTCTTTAAAAATGCCAATAACTTTGCGTGTTTAGATATGTCTACTTTTTCTCTAATTGATAGAGTGGTCCTTAGCATGGAGTATACTGACCAAAACCTTGATATCTTCTTTGTCTTGGCGCATTCGCTAAAATGAGCCAGTAACGCCGATTCAGAGCCAGGATTTTGAACTTTGTTTTCCTTACACCATTCTTTAAAAGTATCATATGCCTTGTCGTATCTCGGGCGGCTTTTGGTTGGTAGAAGATCTTCTTCCACTATTTGCGCAGCTTCTCGAATTTCTGGTGGAGTAGCAGCAAACTCAAATTCCTCATCTGATAACAATTTTTTTTTGAATTTGCGAAATTTTTGACAGCACATACGTTTTCAATAAATAATTATATTGTTTAGTGACATGGAAAACATACTCAAAAAATGATATTTGTCATCTTGATGTGCATAATTACCTACGTTATTTTACCACCTGGAGTGCGTTCATAAACTAAATATCGGAGTAATAGGAAGTGGATAAAGTGGTTGTCAATAAAATAGTATACAAACCTCGGTGGAAAGTTTCATTTATGTCTCGAGAGGTATAGTAGACCGAGGCGCAGCCGAGGTCTACTAACGTATCTCTCGACATTAATGAAACACTTTCCACCTGGGTATGTAACATACTATTGTTCTCATATTTAAAGTTTGAATTGAATAGCGATATGATTAATCAAAAATATATTCCTAATGATACATTTTGTGATTTCAAGTAATGATTTTACTCACAAGAGTTCATAGGTATACTTATTAATTATCTAGTAAATTAACTTTCCTGATTTTATTTACTTGCGTTATGGTACCAGCAATTATTCTTTTATTTCTTCGCAGTGTGGAGTAAAAGTTGTCCCTCTTGATTGGTGGCCACTAACAAGAGACTGTCTAGCCTATGGAATCACAGTATCCCTTCTTATTTGTATAATTCACGATGAGAGAGTTGAATGGTACGAAGCATTAATACTAGTTCTCCTGTACACAGTGTACATTTTGATAATGTATTTTGATAAATCTATACAAAAATTTGCAAGAGGTGAGTTAAACATCAAAATAACGTAAAACATTCAACGGAATAAACTCATAACTATAGTTTTTTGAATATCACTAATAACATCTTAAATGTTGAACTGGCAATAGAATTGACATAATTCATATATCAATGAAAGATTGTCTCAACTTTTGTTTTCTCGAAAAGTACAATAAGAAACATTGAACTCCTTAATTATTAAGGTTGTATTTTCCCCACATTTTGCCTTTTGTAAATACAAATTTTTTTGAGGGCCTGTAGAGGTAAGCAAATCTTAAAAACCGACGCGGAAAAATGAAATCTCTATATACAAATGGAAACCTTCATTTGTTCTAGCCGGCTGGATTCGTTGTGCCTGTCTGATCAGCAACATAATTGTGAAAATGGCTACTTTTATGCATATGATTTAATATCACATAGGTGATCGATTTAGTAATTTCTTGAGTCATTTGGAATAAGCCACTAACATATTTTTAAAAGGGAGATTATTCTGTGTCACTTGTTATAAATAGAAACCTACAAATTCTTCAGAATTTCCATATACGATTTACAGATATCCTTCATGATACAATTTTCACTATAACAAATCAAAGATAAAATATTGAACTTCTCCTTCGTTTCTATGAAATTTTGAGAAAAATGTTTTTCCTTCTACCCCCACAGAAAATACTCTCTTTCCTCCCTCACATCAGTGGCATTAAACTGAAATTCGTTATTTGTGCTGTAAATAAAGTTTCAAAAAAGGTTTAGTACGGAAGTAAAGTGCATTTTCCTCTCTTCGATGTTTACTGCCCTCCGCTTCGCGTCGCGGCACTTTCCTGCCTAGTAATGCAAATAGCTATTTCTAGATTTGCGAAATTCGAACATGTTTATGAAATTCATATTCCAATTTATTTATTAGTCATCCTTTTTCCAAAAAAAAAACAACGCGTGAGCAGCTATCATTTTAGGGAAAAGGATGACTAATAAATAAAGTGGAATATAAATTTCATAAACATGTTTGAATTTCGCAAATCTAGCAATAGCTATTTGAATTACTAGGGAGAAAAGTGCCACGACGCGAAGCAAAGGGCAGTAAACATCGAAAAGAGGAAAAGGCAGTTAACTCCCGTGTAATGTATAAGATTTCACTCCTCCTAGGTTATTATCTGTGATAATTTTTTTAAAAATTTATATCAAAGTGAATATATTCGCTGAACCTAGAAAAAATTGAAAGTATAGAATGGATATTACATATCTACAGTCAAAAATATTCTCGCCTATTTGTAAACATCACAAATGACGCCAGGATACACATTTTGCACGCATCAATTAGCAATGTACTTCAGTTACTAGTTTTCTTCCATCTTTTCACCACATGATTGAACCTATTCATATCACATACACTTTTAGGTGGTCTTAGACTAGCACGAAAGCACTCAAATCGCTCTCATCATCCACAATCTAGGCATTCCTCAATAGGTGAGTTGCTATGACGTATTACGTTGTTTTATTAACTAGATTTTTTCCAGATAAAGCTGAAGCCCATTTACCTCTCAAAATGCATACAGATGGATTACCATCAAATGATGTCCCGAATGAAGAGTTCCAAGAAGATTTCAAAAAGAAAACTCCTACATCCGTGATGGAGGAAGAAAATGTTATAGCTGTACATCAAAATGGTTCAATAAAGGTAGTTGTAAATGAGCAAACAGATGTTGACAAATATAATAATAAGGTTTTGTTGACACTGACGGAAGAGAAGCGCCATTCATTATGGAAATGGCCAGCAGGACAGGGAAAATTCACACAGGTAAATGTAAATAAGTTCGAACTAAAGTTAGTGCCAAATTTTGACATAAAGTATAATTGAGGCGTTGACTATGAAAAGGAGGTAAGTGCCAAAACTTAAATTTTCCAGGAGGAGCAAAAAACCAAATTGATACATGAATAAATAACAAGAACACACCTTTTGGAGTAGAAAATGTATTTACTATACGGTTACATGCAAACATTGTTAGATAATAATGTAAAGAAAAGATTCAAAGATTATTTACAAATATCTTTATAAATCTATGGTGAACCCATGCTGCGGCACTTGTCACCTTTGCAAAGCAAACAGTCATTCTTTTTTTTTATTTATTCAAGTACTCTAAGAGATAACAAGATCCATAATGAGTATAACATGTAAGATTGTATGAGTGACATGCATGACCTAACATTTTAGTAACTTATATAAATTTTTTTAACTTAAATAACTATTGTAGTCAGAGAAATGTCAAGGATAGTTGATATATGTATGATAGGGAGTTTTATTCTTGTGGTTGGTAGTGGCGAGTTGGTATGACAGTTCGCTACTTTAGCTACTCACCAACATTTTTTCAGTTATTCCAAAAAGATGTATTACCTGAATTCCAAATCATTTCGTTTACGTTCCAATTATTAAATTAACAGTGAAGATAGGTGTGTTTTATTTGTGTACTCACAAAATCACCATAAAGGAGAGAATATTCAACAAGAAAGAGATCACTTTTTACAAATCATAGGTTCTCTAGGAGGAGTTTTTTCATCTTTCTATTGAAACTGTCAATGGACGGACTGTTTTTACTATGTTCGGGAATTTTGTTGAACCATCGTAGAGCTTGAAATGTAGTCCTTTTTTCCCAACATTAGTTGCATTTGGTAGTATGTGGAAATGTTGATTTAGTCTCGTGTTGTAATGATGTATGTCACAATTTTGAGTTAGGTTGACTTCTGTTTCAGTTTGGTTGTTTTTGATTTTGTAAATAATTTTGACACTATCCAGTTTAACTATATCAGGGACTTTCAAAATTTTTAGAACTTTGTAAAGCATTGTTGTATTTGTCTTATATGGAAAATTGAATAAAGTTTCAACTATTTTATTCTGGGCTATTTGTAATCTATTGATATATTGTTGTATTGCTTGGCCCCAAAAAGCAGCTAAGTAAATCAGATGTGAATACACATTTGAATAGTAAATTTGGAATTTAGTTTTTTTGTTGAACTTCATGGCACTGTGTTTTAGGTGATAACATAGATAGTTCTGTTGCCACCAGCGGCATCTTGTAACACCGCTCAAAACTAAACGAGGGGTGATAGGCACTTACCTCCTTTTCAACGCTATTGGCATTGGCATTTAGAATCGTTTCAGTGAAAAAAATAATTTTCGGCAATTTTGGCACTTACCTCCTTTTCAATGTCAAAGCCTCAATTATTATTCTATTAGATGCATTTATCTAGTTTCAGCAATAGTAATTAATCCTCTTCGAAACTGGTTAAAGTATCAAATTCATTACGTGTGACCTAGTGCTCAACAATAAGGAACTATTAAAAATCATCAAAATTTGATTATATTTGCTCATTTCATTTCAAGGGACCTACAGTTCAACGCCGGTTCCGAACAGACAATGGGTTTGAATCTCAAACGATAAACTTTGCTGGACTATCTAGAACTTTGCTAATTTTTCAAATAACTATTGCTGATTTTATCGTTACAATTTTCCTTGTATTTTCTAACAGAAAAAGCTTTCCGTTAGTTTTTCATATTTTGAATCCAATTCATTTTTCTGGCCAACATTAACAATTAGCAAAAGTACAGAGGCATCCAAGCGCTATTTTGAAAAAAAAACCTTTTAAAAAGTTTTATTACGCTATAAATCAGATTTTGAGGAAACACTTCCAATTCAAAATTGATTGCAATTATAGTGATCATATCTGTAGACACAAATGCTCTTCATTTACATTCTTTCAGTGAAAGTAGAAATTGCATCAAGAATTCAAAAACAAAAATTTTCTAACTATTGGAATATTCGCTAAAGGACCATAAACTTTGCTGGACTACAAAGGACTTAATATATTTGCTCATTTTTCAAATAACTATTACTGATTTTATCGTAATAATTTTCCTTGTTAATGATTTTCTGACAAATATAGCTTTTCGTTAATTTTTCATATTTTGAATCCAATTCATTTTTCTGGCCAGCAATAACAATAATCAATGGTACGTAGGCATTCAAGTGCTATTTGGAAAGAAAACATTTCAAAAAGTTTTATTACGCTATGATTCAGATTTCGAGAAACCACTTCCAATTTAAAATTGATTGCAATTATAGTAATCAAAGCTGTAGACACAAATGCTCTTCATTTACATTCTTTCAGTGAAAGTAGAAATTGCATCATCAATTCAAAAACAAAATTTTCTAATTATTGGAATATTCGCTAAGGGTGGCAACCATCAGAAATCCTACTACTATTGATATTGTCAAATTAACTTGTGAAAACCGGAATGTTCATTCTACATATTCTTTGTAGTTATAATTTTAAAGATTAAAGGTGTAACTGATGAATAACTTAGATTTGAAAAAGTTTCGGGTAAGAACGAAAATCATTTTCAAATACTTTTTAACCATATAGAGTTATTTCAATTTTATTTTTTCAGGCGACTTGGATTTTGACATGGCCTATCCATTTGGTTTTCCTTTTCACAATTCCAGACTGTGAAAAACCAAGATTCAAAAAATGGTTTCCTTTGACATTTGTGATGTGCATAGTTTGGATCGGATCTTTGTCATATCTAGTGGCCTGGATGATAACAATTATAGGTACAATGAAGTTATTTTATCTACAGTCATTGTGTAATATCAAACTTTTTATCATTCGATCAAATGTTATAATAATATCATATACCATATTTTTGTGATAATTAACTACTTTATAACACTAGTAGAATAAAATATTAGGTAATTTATCGGACTACTTTGTTTGTGACAAAAAGTAACATGTTGTACAGGTGTGCCAAAAACACGAGAAGTATATTTTTAAATGGAATACCATGTATATCATTTCATTTTTGCATTTTACGATAAAAACAAATGCCAGTTCCATTGAGGTTTAATTTACCTAAACCTCATGATTTTTGAAATATCTCGTATTTTGTGAAAATGTAGTGTCAGTTTGAATGCTTACACTCTCAACTGGTGTTTTCTTGTTTTCAACCAAATTAATGATAAGGCCTACTAACTGAAACAAACTTTATGTCGCACTTGTGAAATATTGACTAACTTATACTTGGTGTGTAAAAATAATGGCAAAATAATTGCAATGTTCAAACGGCACTAACTTGTTTAAATTAAATGGAACACCACGTATATTATGTCACCAATAGATGTAAAATTCAATTGTCTATCGAATGCCTGAATACATTCCAATCGGCATTTCCTCACGTTTTGAAATAAAATGCATATTTTCATCTTGCAAACTGATTTTATGAAATTTATTATTTATCAAGTCGCCTGTGGCGTTTGGAGAAATCACAATTGATTGAAATATATATTTTATATATATTTGAATTATCCTTGTCTGTGTTGTATTGTTATTTACTTTCTTAGCGACAACAGGTCATTGAGTTAGAAAATCGACCTCATTATTGACCGCTATATTAAATTAAATCCTTCAAAATATATGTATAAAATATATATATATATATATATATATATATATATATATATATATATATATATATATATATATATATATATATATATATATATATATATATATATATATAAATATGATGTTTTATTATGACCAGATGCACATTTTAAGGAGGGGGGACGGGTCACCAAAGTGTGAGATCATGTGACGAGAGGGCAAATGAGTCATAGCCACATTTATAAATATTAAACCCCTGGGGATCGGATAAATGTGACCAGCTGCGGTGAGGATGAGGGGATCTAAAACTCATTAAATTTGTGACTGTGAGACTTATAATGGATGGCGTCTTATCGCTTAATTAAGGCCTATTTTTTCAATAGCTTTCCTCAGATCCAGAAAATTTCACAATTGTAATAATTCTTAAAATGGCACCTATATGAATTATAATTACTAAATAATAATATAACGTTTATTGTATCCATAGGTGACACCTTGAGAATACCAGACTCTGTTATGGGCATAACATTTTTGGCTGCTGGAACTAGCGTACCAGAAGCTGTATCAAGTGTCATAGTATCCAAGCAAGGTAAATATAAGTAATTAATTTTTATTGCTAAGCCTATGCAGATATTTTGTAAGTTAGCTCGAGTTTCGAACATAAATATATTAAAATTACGAAAATGTTTCAAACGTAACCCACATTTTTCGTGATGACTACCTATTCCTTCTCTCTTGAAGAAGGAGTATAATGAACGACATAGCAGAAAAACTAGGTACCGTAGAACGGGGCTATTGTAGACTTTTATTTCATGATTTTTAATATTGCAGAAAGAGTAATTAAAAATAATCTATTTTGATATGCTTTTTGGATAGGTTTATATGCGACTAAATATTATTCTATGATAAATAGGTCCCCATTCTTACAGGGTGCTGAAAAAAAATTGTTTTAGGCCCGTCTAAAATAGCCTCGTGGGTCGGGGATATTTTAGAATCATTAAGAATAACGCATAAATTATAGTTACCTCGTATATAGGGTTAAATTGGAAAACATACATTTTTAAAACAAGAATCATAAAAGGTATATAGCATTGATAATTTGAAGAATGGGGTGATTTTTGAAGACCGGGGATATTTTGGAATGATTATAAAAACGCCATCCAGAATAGCCCCGATCTTCAAAAAGGACCATAAAAAATATTGGGGTGGCATAATGTTTATAACTTTCTTGCACAATGATACTAACATCAACACCATTTTTTATATAAAACTTCACTGCTATAACTCTCACCCACGACGCACTAGCACTGAAAGTTTGACAGGCTCAAATATTGGTTGATTTTCCGCCTCACTCTCATGTCTAACTGACCATTACCACGCTTACAAATACTGAAATCATCAAAAGTCTGAATGAGTAAGGTTATGTACTATACTATTACAGTGTAATTTACGCGGAATTGTGTTTTACCTAAACAGGATTGCCAGATGAAGTTACAGGTTATGAATTCTAAAATATCCCCGCATTTCCAATTTAGCCCCGTTCTACGGTATATCAAGTCGCTTCAAGTGACTTCGTATTCTATTGTTTCAGAAATGAAAAATAAGCCCTCTACAAAGTAACTATAAGTCAGGTCGTACTCAAATAAACAAACTGTTTTTGTTACATAAGCAATAATATTTTACACGGGTCAGAAAATTAGGACAACTTTCGTCATTTCACTAAAATAAGGATGACCAATTCGACTGAATAAAACAGAACATCTACCTCAAAAATTAGTTATTTGTCGATCGGATTTTCTGTAGAAAATGATTATATTATGTATTATATTATACCTATAATCATCTTCTGGATTTCAACAAAACCCAATTGTTACATTCAGGTAACAAAGGAAAGCGCCTTGACCTTCTTGAAATTCTCGAAATAAGTTCCGCCCATAATAGTCAATTACCCCTTGTAACCGAACAAATTGATTTTCAGGTATCACCTTTGCTTTTGTCTGTTTTATAAAATAAGATGTAATACTCTCCTGTAGTCATTCTTGATAATGAGTTCATAACTCGAAACATGTCGACTATTCGTTACTGTTAAATACAGTATCTAAATATTTTTTATATTGTGAAACATAAGCCAAGTGCTTTTATTTTAAAGTTTATACTTTACTCAATAATTTATTAACTATATTTGTATTTTTTCAAAGTTTGGCGAGGTTATTGTATGAGCTGAAGATTCCAATAATACCATACCAAAATTTTTTTCTATTTACAAATTGCAGTTTCTATTGTTAAAGGCATAGATTAATAGTTTGATCAAATATTAGGTAGGTATACGATTCAAATTTTTCTCTCTTTTTCAGGGCACGGATCAATGGGAATAAGTAATTCCATTGGATCGAATACATTCGATATTCTATTATGTTTGGGATTGCCTTGGTTCATTAAAGCAACGTTTTTACCAACAATTAAAGACAAACATTGGGTAAGACTAAAAAGCAAATCTTTTTTTATTTCATTAATAATTTTTCTGGTCTATATAAACAATGATAATCTGGAATATTAAAACTATTATTCGAAAAATATGGGTATTTACCGAAGTATCACGTCTTGCTAAAATTAAAGAACTGGTACCTAATAACACAAATAATATGTAAGTACATATATAAATATAGAAGAAGAGTTGTAAACAGGCAAATTATTTGGGTATAGCAGCAAGAAAAAAACACTACATTTCCGATATTTCGACAATGATTACTGCCATCTTCAGGGAAGCTACAAAAATTAGCAAAAAATATATCACAGAGTGGTACCTACCTATACAACGACCAACCGTAACAATACTTACTGTGTCGTTGAGAATGATTGCAATAGATGTAGGTAATGATCGAGATACAACATTATCGATTTAGATAATTATGACATCATTGATTGGGAACAAAAAAGTGATGATGATCAATTAACATTTTTCTTCAAATAGTCAATAAATATAAACCGCATTGAGTTGTATTTCAAAAACGTGGGTATGTTTGCATCCACATTAACGTTAATGGTTGCACGTTCTTGGATGCACGTTGATATGTTAAGCGGGCTACACACGGACGTTGATGTGTTAATACATCAACGTGCATCCAAAAACACGCAACCAAAAACGAGCAAGCGGATTGCGTACACACGTTCGAACAAAACCATAGTTTTGTTCGAAGAAGAATGTTTAGCTCTTGTGACAGTGGCGTGTACTTATGCTCTTGAAAAGAAAAATGAAATTAAAATGAAGATTAACCGCAACCACTGCTCTAAGAATGCACAAACATCGGTGAATCCAAACGTTGAGAGATGCACGTGTTCATTTGAATGCGCATTCAAAAATTCAAGCGATTCAGAAAACATCAACGAGGCGTTCATCCGGAGTGTGCATTCAAAAACGTGGGTATTTTTGCATCCACATTAACGTTATTGGTTGCACGTTCTTGGATGCATGTTGATGTGTTGAGACATCAACGTACGTGTGTAGCTCGCTTAGGGGCCTATTACACTAATGCGAGTTTTCACACGTGTTGTGCCATGCGGCAGTCCTCCAGTTGCACGATTGGAAATCAGTTTTTTTCAGAGGTTTTGTTTATTTTGGTTTAAAGATAGTGACCCAAATTTATACACCGATTTCTCTTAGAAACAGCTGGACGTAATAATAATAATAATAATGTTTATTTGACTTTAAGTGAAATAAAATAATACATGAATAAGCATTACAAATAAACATAATACTCACAAAAGTGAAAATAAAGACACTTGTGCGTGAGTTACAACTCTAATACGTTGATGCTTGAATGTAAAGTGAAAAATATTCCAGAATGCTATAATCATTCGACTCCAAACTAAATAAAATTCCTTCTGTTAAAAAAAATATCCATCTCTCTTCTTCCAAATTTGAATATCCATTCTTTGATTCTATTTTTGAATGTTGGCAATCTATCTGAATTTCTGATGTCAGTTGGTAGGCTCCTATAAATTAATGGTCCAAGATAGGTATAGGTACGGAGTCCAATTGTTTTTTTAACCTGCTTAAATTCACTTTTTGCTCGTGATTTCTATTTCTGTGCATGTAAACCAGAAGGGCACAAGCAAATAACTGATGTACAGAAAAAACCTGGGCCAAACTGAACAATTCATCTGACGGATATGAAATACTCTTCCCAAAAATTGTTTTCAAAGTCCACTTTTGCACCACTTCAACTCGATTTAAGTACCACTCAGCTAAACCTCCCCATGCAATAATCCCATAAGTTAGATGAGGTGCAACTAACCCATAGTATATTTTTTTTTAATTCTCGTACAACACAAAATTTTTTAAAGAATTTAAATTTTGACAGAACCATTCTGACCTTTTTAACAACAGCTTCTGACTGAGCATCCCATCTTAGATGGCTATCGATTACAAAACCAAGATATTTTATTGTGTCTGTCTTGTTGACAACATATTTATTATTTTAAAATTCTATTTCTAGGCTATTGTATGCTGGTACGTTGTTGTTGTTACTCGAAAATGGAACAAACTTGGTTTTTTCTATGTTCAAGGTCAGCTTCTTCCATGCAAGAAATCCCACTAATTTGGCAAAATCATCTTCCGATTTCTTTTTAAGTTGTTCCCAGTTACATGCTTTAATTAAAATGACTGTATCATCCGCAAAAAGCTTATCACGCTGCCCTCCAGTTTCAAGAAGAATATCTCATTCACATACAACAGAAAAAGTATTGGTCCCAGAACAGTCCCTTGCGGTACGCCGCAAGTTACAGCTCTTTCTGAACTTATAGTTTTCCCAATCTTTACATGCTGATGTCTATTTTCTAAGTATGATTTCATTAATTCATATGAAACTCCCCTCCAACCCAAACGCTCTAAGGTCGCAAGTAGTTCAATGTGGTTCACC
>JARQZK010002245.1:0-120000 GCA_030704885.1 Cynegetis impunctata | reverse complement strand
AAAGTAATACATTACTTAGCTATTTAGAAGCAAAAAAGTATGTTAGTAATTCCTGTCCGATATGGCAAACGTCCCACCAATTTACATTAATATTGCTTGCCTGCATTTAATGGCTTTCTGGAATGTCACAAGACAGCGGCCAAAATCACACATGGCATCTCAGAATGCCATCCACAGTGAATGTGGTACCCCTTGGAAAAAAGCAACTATATTCCTGTTCCTTTTCCAAGTAGGAGAGCATAATTTCAAAATTATTCATGAATAATTACATCTTACGCAGTCAAAAAATAGAAGACCGCAACCCCCTTTTTGGTTTTCTGAAGTAGGGGAATCATAAATATAAATTTCATGGAATAATAATGTAACCGTGGAATATACTTGAATAAAACTAGTCTTAATTTTTCATAAATTTCTAAATTGAATATCGGAGCTGCTAAATTTAGTTTCAATTTGAAAAAATTCTGAAGATGGTGAATAAAAAAATCGCAATGATTTTCTCAGTTTTAATTCGAAATGTGATTAGGAATACTAATTTTATTTTTTTAAATTTAATACTTCATAAGAAGGTAGATTCAAAACATCTGGGAAAATCAAATGGTTGGCGAAAGGTAACTGGGATTTGATATTTCACATTTCTGTGTGATGATACTGATTTCTCTAAAGATTTCCCAATGAGGTTATTTTCATAGATAGCAATATTATGTAGCAATATAAAAAAAATTTCGAGGTTCAGGAATTAATTATTCTAAGAGAAAACATGCTGTGTATAGTTTTAAGAAGAAATGAGAAGCTCATGGATAACGGTAAAAAGCATTTGTTTAGCATGTTTTACGATATTTGTATAGAGTTTTACTTCTGTTTGAAAAAATAAGTATATCCGCAAAAATTTCCAGAGAACTATTTAATGGTAGATATTCCTCACATATTTTGTATCTGTTACACATACGTGTAATACTGGATAAACCTGAGGTATACGTACTTTTTCAAACAATCATGTCTTTCCATTAGCGATAAAATTTCACTTCAGTTTCAACACAATCTTTCATTAATTCGTCTAGCTCAGATAAATCCTCTTTCAGGTCCTGCTTCAGCTTTTCTAACTCTAATACACACTCATTTTCCATATTTCTCAATAAATTGCTAACATCAGTTTCTTTTTCCATCGCTTTACCATGCAAATCATAGAGTGTATGAGGTTGCAATTTCTGGAAGTAAAAAATGAAAACAATTAGTTTTTTATAATTCCATTAGTATAGAGTAATAAAGTGAACAAGGAAAATTCTTTGATAATTTAAAAAATTATCAAACAACTTTCCAAGGAAGCTGGTTATACGTATTCAGCAACGCAAAATCTTTGGTAGGATGGCGCTCTGGATTGTTATCCAGCCAGTGTTACTGACCACGATTTGTATTGGGGAACAATTAGAAATTTGTTAATTAACTCCGAGTCAAATAAGCTGCACTGATGAGATCTAATAAGATCGAAACAGCTGTATGCAGATTTTGAGTCGGGGTGACTTGACAATTTCTATAATTCACCGTTCGATTGTGAATGCAGATTTTGCGTTGCTGAATACATATAACCAGCTTCCTTGGAAAGTTGTTTGATAATTTTTTAAATTATTAAAGAATTTTCCTTGTTCACTTTATGTAATGTACGAAATTGACCATGGTCGACTAGTATGTTTTTCATGATTTGATTGTAGTATAGAGTAACGTGAAATCGGACCAAGGGAACAAAATTAAATTCGCATTAGTTAGAAATACAATACAAAATTGAAATGCAATACAGTGTTCAAAATTGAATTTTAAATTTTCCAATAAAATGAATATATCTTTGAGAATATCAAGTCAATCATTCAATATAAAACCCAAATTAAGTGAGAGTATATTAGAGCATATCTCTTCGTCTTTTCTTGAAACAGTTCTCAAATTGTCGTACTAAAATAGACCAAGCAATTAGTGGAAGTCCTATAAGTATCCCCCAGACGTGGATTTGCTGAGTGAACAATGGAAATACAAAATTCACTCTTTCTGAAACAGAATATCGGTTTTTTGCCTACAGCATGAAGAACTTAGTACAATATTTTTAAGTAAGTTTATTTCAATTCTGGCTTTTGATCTTCCTTCTGAGCTTGAACCATTTTAACCATACACTTTCAGAGCAATGACATAAATCTACTATAAGAAGCCACTAGGTTAGGGCATAACTAGAAAATATTACTTACATTATCATCTGGACATACTGTGTGTTTCGATATTCTAGCATGGGGCGTAAAAGCAAAAGGTTTGAAAACTGATTTCGAAGGATCAGGTGTAGCAGTGAACCAGTGGATACTAGGTTTTGAATTGCTCAATTCCGATACCTGAAAGAATCTTTATGAAAAATATTGACTAGACAGTTATTTACACATACCTGGCTCCCTTGCGTAGGATAAGAAGAAGAGCATGGCCTACAAATTCCAGATTCCTCATTCCGCAAAATGGAGAACATGTTAACTTCCCTAAAGTTATTACTAGTAGCCTCTTTCTGTAGTAGTTCTTTTCCGGCTAAGTATCTTACATCTCCTGGTTTCTTCTCTCCACTGAAGATTTCGCAAAAGTTGAATTGCCCCTACCAATTCAAAAATAGAGTGAGTAACTATTATTTTTGAATTAAACTATATGCATTATATAAAGTTTTTCAACAAAAAAATCAACAAACAGACTTGTATTACATTGATTATACATCAATTGCATAGAGAACATTGTATAACAACAAAAAAGAGTGATGACTGTTTTAAAGTATGTTCCATGGAAAGTTCATTTCTTTTGATAAACTAGAGTCACCTCATTGAGAGGCTAGCCTAAATTTTCATTTATTTTGTTAACCTATTATGTAAACTTAGTAAATATTGATAACCGCAATTTTGGTGCTGAGATACAAAACAGATTTTGAAATATTGTTTAAAAACAAGGTTGTTGCTATTATGGTATTTCAATTTTAATCGACCCATGCCTGCAACCATTAAATGAAACAATTCACAATTAAACTTTTACAATTATAAGAAATAAGGTCATTAGATTAGCTTTCTGACATTTTATGAAATAAAATTTTTGTATATGTAGGTTTCCACAATTTATTTCATCTTGTACTTCAATAATTCAAATTGACTAGAGGCGCATTTTTATCGAGTTAATATATCAGATAAGTACATAAATGTTTAAGTAACATACATCACCATTCCAAAGACCCTTTGTTTTAGCATATTCTTCAATGCCTTCTGATTTTTTATCTATATTGGTTGTTATGGATATCACATTAGAAATATTATAAAAGCCACCTGAAAGTAAGAGCACATTGCTGCATTTTCACTTTTGCTACAGATGAATTTTATTCATGGACTCACTTTTAACCTGATGAGCCACCCAGTGCTTCCCAGAAGTTTCCAAAATCCAAGCAGTACTTGGGTCGGCAATCAAAAAAGAATTATGATAACAAAAACATTCATCATCCTTAGAACAAGGTCCACCTTGTCCATATTTTTCTAATAGTTGCGTTATAACATTCAGAGCCTCCTCAGCATTAGAGCTTCTTTCTAAGCCCAGTCTGAAATATTAACTAATTAATCAATGTTATTACATCTCTGAAATATATATATATATATATATATATATATATATATATATATATATATATATATATATATATATATATATATATATATATATATATATATATATATATATATATATATATATATAGAAGAAGGGTAGTCTTTGCTGACTAGTTAGGATGCAATAAGGATAATAATATTTGGGTATAGCAGCAAGCAAAACGTGTACTCTTATAACACTATATTTCCGATATTTCGACAATGATTATTGTCATCTTCAGGGAAGCTACAACATAAGCACAAAAGAAAATCAACAAGTGCCGTTATGGAGCATTTGTTGATTTTCTTTTGTGCTTATGTTGTAGCTTCCCTGAAGATGACAATAATCATTGTCGAAATATCGGAAATATAGTGTTATAAGAGTACACGTTTTGCTTGCTGCTATACCCAAATATTATTATCCTTATTATATATATAAATATATATATATATATATATATATATATATATATATATATATATAAATATATATATATATATATATATATGGAAAACAGAATTCTTCGTGTTAACGACACACGTTCGTGGCAATAAAATGAAGTGAACTAGGACATTTATTTGAAACTAATCAAACAAACCTCCTAGCGGAGCTGGTTATAAGAGTTCACGAAGCATCGAAATATCAACATCTACCCCAGACGGTAATTGTTCGAAACGTTAATTTCGTTTCGAACAATTACCGTTTCGAACAATTACCGTCTGGGGTAGATGTTGATATTTCGATGCTTCGTGAACTCTTATAACCAGCTCCGCTAGGAGGTTTGTTTGATTAGTTTCAAATAAATGTCCTAGTTCACTTCATTTTATATATATATATATATATATATATATATATATATATATATATATATATATATATATATATATATATATATATATATATATATATACAGGGTGATTCACGGTGGATGGCACATTAGACGTTTCTGGTGAACCATACAACGGATCCCTTTGAAAATTCAATGGAGGGCATAATCGGACATTCTCTACCCAACTAAAATATTTTCGGTAATGCGGTGTTGCCACTTCTATAAGAAAGTAGTAACAACTTTGATTTTTCAAATGGAACCACCTGTATATTATATTATTTTTAGAATCTCCAACAATTTCCTAACAACTTTTCATAATATTTCTCTATACCTATCGAAATAAAAATTATTTTCGTTTTTTTTTCGTAGGAAATCAAGACCTCTAAAAACTCTGATATCTTTGAGCTAAGAAATACAATGATATCGAAATTTCGGATTAAGTTTGTTAATACCTAGGGGCTTCCTACACTTTAGCCCAATTTTCGTTATTTCAATACAGGGTGGTCAAAAAATACAGTTATTTCGTTAGCTTGGAAAAGTGACTATAAGTTGGTTATTTCAAATGGAATACCCTGTATATTATTACAAATTCGGAAAGCTGCTAGAATTTCCTTTTTATCTATGCCTAACTAGTCAATTTTCGGACTTATGAGCACTTATTTGTGAAAATGTTCCTTGAACATGGTATCCCCTTGGTATTTGCTAAGCATGTCATGATTACCTACTATTTGACAGTAACGTTGTGACAATCTACTAATAATATCGAAACTTTCATCACTTCAGAAGTTGGAAATACCTTCAGAAACGATGGAAAAAATTTATTGAAATGAAGTTCTTATGAATTTGTTTATTATTTTTGGACAGTGTGATAAAATTATCAGCAGGACATGTAGAAAGTTCAATGAAATGTATCCGAATCTACCGCCAATGAACCTCAAGAAATTTATACGAATTCAGAACAATTTCAAAATGTACTTTAAAAGTGCTAAGAAATGTACATCGGCTCGTAACTTCCAAAGACAACCAAATTAATGTCCTATCATATTTTCACGCATTTCCGGAGTCATCGATAAGAAGTGCTGAAGAAGATTTTGGCTTAAAATATTCATCTGTTCAAAGAATCTTGCAAAGACATAACATGCATGATTACAAATTCACCAAAATTAAAGCAATGAAGCCTCAATACCCTCAACAGAGAGTTGAATTTTGTGAAATGATGTTGGTACGCATTCAAAAAGATCCATTTTTTTAAATAAAATGATTTGGACTGATGAATCAAAATTTTCAAGAGAAGGAATTTTCAATAGAAAAAATTGTCATTTTTGGTGCAGTGAAAATTTCACAAAAGAAGCCGGATATCATTCGTATAAATTTCTTGAGGTTCATTGGCGGTAGATTCGGATACATTTTATTGAACTTTCTATGTCCTGCTGATAATTTTATCACACTGTCCAAAAATAATAAACAAATTCATAGGAACTTCATTTGAATAAAATTTTTTCATCGTTTCTGAAGGTATTTCCAACTTCTGAAGTGATGAAAGTTTCGATATTATTAGTAGATTGTCACAACGTTACTGTCAAATAGTAGGTAATCATGACATGCTTAGCAAATACCAAGGGGATACCATGTTCAAGGAACATTTTCACAAATAAGTGCTCATAAGTCCGAAACTTGACTAGTTAGGTATAGGTATGATATACATAGATAAAAAGGAAATTCTAGCAGCTTTCCGAATTTGTAATAATATACAGGGTATTCCATTCGAAATAACCAACTTATAGTCACTTTTCCAAGCTAACGAAATAACTGTATTTTTTACCACCCTGTATTGAAATAACGAAAATTGGGCTAAAGTGTAGGAAGCCCCTAGGTATTAACAAACTCAATCCGAAATTTCGATATCATTGTATTTCTTAGCTCAAAGATATCAGTTTTTAGAGGTCTTGATTTCCGACGAAAAAAAAAATAATTTTTATTTCGAAAACGGTAACAGATAGGTATAGAGAAATATTATGGAAAGTTGTTAGGAAATTGTTGGAGATTCTAAAAATATTATAATATACACGTGGTTCCATTTGAAAAATCACAGTTGCTACTACTTTCTTATAGAAGTGGCAACACCGCATTACCGAAAATATTTTAGTTGGGTAGAGAATGTCCGATTATGCCCTCCATTGAATTTTCAAAGTGATCCGTTGTATGGTTCACCAGAAACGTCTAATGTGCCATCCGCCGTGAATCACCCTGTATATATATATATATATATATATATATATATATATATATATATATATATATATATATATATGTATATATTCATTATTAAGTGCATCTCCTAAGAAACCACTATCAAAAATGGATAATTGCTTTAAAAAAAAACATAGTTTACATATTATTTTAAGACTTTTTTGTTATTATTGACTATTCAACAGGCTGAACGCATAAGCAGATAAGAGTTCTTATGTTTTCTCCTGATGAGGTCATACAACCACAGAGAATTTCAGAACAATGTAATCCAACATTTCTTTGAGAATAGAAAAATATTGCTATTATACTGCTTAAAGAAACATTTGAAAGTTATGATCTGACTCAATAAACACAAGTAATTGTGCCTTCAATTAACACATTCATCTTTATTCTCTGTGATAATTAATACAAGTAATGAATATCCAAGAAGCAGTAAAAGTAAAAAAATAACTGGAGCGTCAAAATATTCACAAAAAATTGGTATGATTGACTTTAACTCAACAAATCAGATACAAGACTCTCAAATAATTTTTCACTTTTCATTGTTTTTCATCAAATATCGATAATATATATTTTTCAAATACTCTTAAACTTATTTGAGATTCCAGTCTTTGTAATGGCTTCTCACAAAGAGCTTATAATGAAAATACTGAAAATGATACCATTTGTATGGAGATATAGAGTGATTATATATTAATAGCAAGACAGCATAAAGCCAAAATTTCTCCATAAAATACAAAAATTTAATTTTTTTTTATAATTGTATGAGAATTAATTAATTTATTTTTCCTGAAAATTTGTGATTTAAACCATGCATGAGATTTTATTTTATATAGAAAGATAGTTATGAATTATATAGTATATTTTGGAACTAATGTTATATAATATAAATTGAAGAATTCACATAGTTGATTTTGAAATAAGATAAATAAAAATACATAATACTTATATAAAAAACGTATGAACAGAAGAACTATGTCACTGAGAGCATATTTTCCCCTTTTTTTATTATTTTTTATATTTATGGAGGTGAGAAAAAACATGAAATCAATACATTAAAATCGTGATGGTTAAGTTGAAACCCCCTATAGGACACCTCCCTGGCATCAATTCAATCTGATGTAACAAATTTCCAGCCTACTCAATTGCCAAAATTTTCGTTGAAGTCACCTAAATTTTAAAAGTCTCGTTCTGCCTATAGACCAGAGTAGAAGCCTTTAAAAATGATAAAAAGTGAAAAAAAATAATAGTAGGACGAAACTCATTGGACAAGGAGGAGAATATAATAAAAATGAAAGAAAAAATAATTTACGGGCGATCTGAGGTCGGGAAGGGGTGAGTTTTTGAGGGTAAAAACGATTTATCTCGATTTCCGGCAAAACTACAAGTCCTATGGAAAAAAGTCAAATAGCAAAGTTGTAGGTAATTAAAATATCTACAACTTTTGAATTCACATTTTTTTCACATAACCTCACTAATTATGTAAAAAATTAAAAAACCAGGTTTTTGGTTTTTTATTTTTATCTTTTACAGAAAAAAAAATTTTTGTAACGAAATTTGGCGAGAACTTACCTTTTCATGTTTCAAATACACTGTAATTTATTTGATTTGAAATATTTATTTTTTCACCTTATTTTGACTCAACATCGAAAAAGCACCCTAATTTTCAATCGAAAATTCTCCTGTCAAAATATCAGCTTTTTTCAAAAAGTTGGTCTTCTTTATGTTCGATAAAATCTCTACTTTTCGATGGTGTATATATTACTATAGTAAATTTTCTCAGAAAATGCAACAAATCGAAAAAAATCGAAGTCGAAATTTTAATTTGGCAGAAAAATGAATAAATATTTGCGCTATGTTGGAAAATACTACGCAGCTAGCAACTATATTATTTGTGATGGGTACCTCGAAATTAAAAAATCAATTACTGTCACAACAGTACCAGCAGTTAAGCCATCTAAAAGAGGAGAAAGTAGTCGTAGAAAAACCTCAGATAATATTCCAGAGTTCGATTATCAAAACCATACAAAAACACCATTTTTGCAAGAAAAATTTTTATCTAACGAGAAAAACAGGGACAAAATAACAAAAACGTTAATGGAAAGATTACAGTCACAAGGATTTTCCTGTAAACAAGTAGAAGAAGATGCTGATGCTTACATAATTTTGATAATCGAACTCTGGAATATTATCTGAGGTTTTTCTACGAATACGTTCTCCTCTTGTAGTTGGATTAACTGCTGGTACTGTTGTGACAGTAACTGATTTTTTAATTTCCAGGTACCCATCAAAAACAATAGAGCTGCTTGCTGCGTAATGTTTTCCTACATATAGCGCAAATATTTATTCATGATCTCTTCCACTTTTTCATTTTTCTGCCAAATTCAAATTTCGAATTCGAGTTTTTTTCGATTTTTTGCATTTTCTGAGGATATTTACTACAATAATGTATACACCATCGGAAAGTAGAGATTTCAAAGAACATAATACACACCAACTTTTTGAACAAAGCTGAGATTTTGACAGGAGAATTTTCGATTGAAATTTAGGGTGCTTTTTCGATGTTGAGTTAAAATAAGGTGAAAAAATAAATATTTCAAATCAAATAAATTTCAGTGTATTTGGGATATAAAAAGGTAAGTTTTTACCAAATTTCGTTGAAAAATTTTTTTTTCTGTAGAAGATGAAAATAAAAAACCAAAAACTTGGTTTTTTGAATTTTTCACATAATTAGTGAGGTTATGTGAAAAAAGTATGAATACAGAAGTTGTAGATCTCTTTATTACCTACAACTTTGCCATTTGACTTTTTTCCATAGGAATTATAGTTTTGCCGGAAATCGAGATAAACCGTTTTTTACCCTTAAAAACTCACCCCCATCCCTTTCCCGAACTCAGATGGCCCGTAAATTATTTTTCCTTTCATTTTTATTATATTCTCCTCCTTTTCTAATGGGTTTCAACCTACTATTTTTTTTTTTGGTTCCAAAAATTATCGACCCTGGTCTACTAGCACATTCGTCGTTCGACCGATTATGACAAAAACGCCGAGACCGCCGGAGAGGCGTTCTGGTGTAGATCTAATATAACGTCCAAGAAATTAGTGCGGGTATTTGGAATCGAATCATTGCGTAGAGAGGGTGTTTTGGTAAGGTTCAGTCCATTACTTGTCTGGTTTGGTTATAAGAAATCATAATCAGTTCCTATTCTAGCGAATTTTTATAGCAAAAGGTAACTTTTTATGTATATTTATTGATTTTTAATGTTTATTCTTATCAAAAAATGTACATTTTGTTTTATTTTAATTCTTTTTAACAAAGATACTTGCAACAAAAATAGTTTTATTACCAAAAATAATTTTATAAACATACCGGCGCATAGCTCGTGTGTAGCTTTTATATTTATGTATTTTCACAGATAGCATGGATGATGAACCTTCAAAAAATTTCAATACAACGACAAAAAAAAAAAGATGCAGAGCTATTGGCTCTTTTGGAAAAATCAGATATCGAAGTGGACCCCTTTGAAAAAGTAGCGACGACGATAATGATTAATCGGAATATAACGACGTTAGCGAGTCGGAAGATATGATTCTTCTTAGCAAAGACTCATTTATCCTTGAGAACTTACAGCTTTACCACAGTTATTACCGTCATCTTCACCAAACTCTGCCCAAAGGTCTGCAACACCTCCGAACAGTGCACATATCAATGATTTTGATTTTTTTAATTGTTTGCTTTTGTTGCTGGCTTTTAATTGATAATAAAATGATTTTTTCAGTAGAGTTTATTTGTTCACATCATTAATTTGCATTGTCGGGAATAAAAAATTGACCGCCGCAGGGGCGACCCCTGGTAACACTAAGCAATCAGCTTGCTGTGTGCCGAGACCGCCCCTAGGGCGGTCTTGAATTTTTTACAAAAAAAATTGACAATTTTCAATCTAAAATATCGCCCACAGCTAATACATGCATTAAAATTACATATTTAAAAAAAAAATACTTGGCATACTGTCTATCGTTATGAATCTGCACTGGCAGTGAATGTGCTAGAAAAGAAACCTAGATACCAAATTTCAGCTCATTTAGCCTGAGAGCTGCTGGAGGTATCAATATGTACCGGGGAAAAAATACATATACTTTACTATTTTCAGGGAGAATAAGAGTAAAAAATCTGAAAATTTATGAAATTTGTGTTAATTTTCCATGGATGTACAAGCTTTACAAGTGTATTAAAAATAAAATTGTGTGGAGGTAGTAGATTATATAAATGTTACTGTCAAATTATATTTAACACTGTTTTTTATTGAAACAATGGTTAATAACAACAATTTACACATACATAAAACATTAATAGACATAGAAGTTTATGTAGAGTCTTCAACTTTTACGCAAAGTTTATGATACATTTCAAGTGAAATCATTAAGGAAAGTGATATTACAAACATTAAATTCTTTGCAAAACAATAAATTCTTAGAAAAGAACGATTAGAGGATTACGCTACATAATATAGGTATACTTGGGTATACTATTATATATACAAACTTGTTGAGTATATTTCAAAAGATTTCCCAAGTTTCAACTACTCTCCAATTATAAACAAATTTTAAAACACATCCAGTTTGAATAATTAATGTTCTCATTAGCTTACCTCACCAAATCCATACCCAATAGTCTTTTTACTGAAGGGTCATGATCTCCCTCATTGTCAGAAGTCCAAATAGCTTCATTACCAATAGCAACCTTACATTCATTTGCTCCCATTTCAGCACCCCACATCCAATTTGGTTTACTCAAAATAACAGCTTTCGTAAAGCCAGCAGACTCCACCTCAACATATGTACACTAAAAGACACAAATATTCAAAGTATACTCAATACATCAAAATCTCTTACTTTTACTGGATCAGAAGACTTAGAAGCCGGAATATATACAACTTCTTGAACTTCTCCGTTTGGTCTATCAGAATTCTTTCCAAAAACAACTCCATCCTTGGTATGAGGAGGTAGAACAACGAAAGTATCACAAGATATTGGAGTTTCCATTGGAATAATAATGTTATGATTCTGAAAAACTATGATAGCTGATTATACAACCGTAGAAACTCAGCTACACTATTAGAAATGGCTTTGAATTTTTGAATTTCAACGTCCGCAATTCCACAGTGGTTCTTCTCGATGAATCACCTATCAGTTATCACTAAGCTAACAGGTGAACGACTTCTCCCAAAGCTTAGCAGGAAATGAATGACAATCTCTTTAAGAGTCTTAGTATAGTATTTGCAAAAAAATTTACTTAGATCAGTACCTAAATCGATGATTTCCCTTCCCACCGACAATATTTGATGGCATATCAATATAACATGAATCTGGATGACAAAGACATTGACAAATTGACATTGACAATCATTCGAAAGTGTACTGTCATTCTGCATTCAGTAGCAATACTGCAGGCCTAGGGCAAACGTACACTTATCCGCACCGAACGAAAAGACGGAACGAATTTTTGAATAAAGTATTATTTTCTTAGAATTTTGAGACACTTCTGAGTTGATAACTCAAACTCTACAAGAGTAAAAGAAAACAATTGGGCATAATAACTATTGTGTCACTAAAATGAAAAGTTATCGAATAGAATATGTAACAAATACTATTCCAAATATGCAATATTGTAATAAATGAAATATAAAGTTATGATATTATTGAACTTGGATAGTTTGTTTGCGTTAGTTATACTTATCACCTACATGAGTAAGAAGCTATGAAAATCTAACAATTTGATACAAATTATCAACGATATGATTGTTACAACGATGGAAATAAACAACTGTCCAAGTAACCTCAAAATTTATCGATAATTTAATGAAGGAAAAGTGCGAAATCTAATAGACATAATTTTAATTGTCTATCAAAACTATTGCATAGTAAAATTCTTTTAATGAAGAATTATTATTTCTTGGCGGTAACTAAGTCACTCAATCCTGCTGTTGTAGTATAAATGAGAGGATCTTGATAACAATATTTGAATTATATTCAAAGATGACTAGTTAACCAAATTGGATAAGGTTACACCTATGATATAATAATATGACAAAAAGGTTGTCGGTGTTACGATAAAACTATGATTCTGTCCATGATAAGATTACGATAAAAATTAATTAATTGCTCTCAAATGTAAACCAAAGTATATTTATTGAAGTGAATTTCACATTGATCATTACGAACTTAATAAAATAAAGCTTTTGGCTGAATATGCAATGAAAAGCCAAATGCTGACCAGAAACGATAACGATATAAAAAAGTCTACTGAGATAGTTTTTTTGAACCTTTTGTTTTGCTATATAATCAGTGTGATTATAGTTATGACTCAGAAACGAAAATTTATTTTAAAGATTGCAAGTATTCATTTCAAAAATTGCATTCCAAATCTTTTAGCTCTAGATCGTTCTGAAAAAATAAGATAACTAATCATAGATTACGTGGAGGCTATAACTATCATGGAAACATAATTGTTATTCTGAGTTCTTAACTATATTCTATATTACATATTTTTACTGGATTAAACTATATGATCTTTCCACAAACCATACATAGGTACTCGCTTAACTTGAACCTGCTACCTGCTAGGTGTTAGGTGTTTTTCATTTAAAATAGGTTTTCTTTCAACAGGAATAACTGTAAGCAACAAGAAATATCACTATAATTAGCAAACAGTTCATGAATGCTTTACTAATTTGAAAACTGAAGACAAAAGATTGAAGGAAGTAGAGCAAAGCAAATCAAAACAGTTTGAGCTCCTTGTGGATATGTACACAACAGGGGCGGCTAGTCAAAGGAGGCTAAGGAGGCTAAGCCTCCTCAATATTATTCCGTGTATCACTAAAATATTATATTGAATAGGCAGCATTCAGCATATTCATATTAATCAAAATCATATTATTTTATGCACCTACCTTCCTTTCAACCTACATTATATAATATGATTTATTAATTACGATAGAAGGTATTTACATTTACTGCATTTCATTCATTTCAAGATTTGTGGCAACGCTGCGGAGGCATGGAAAGATATATTCTCAACGTTCATTATGCCTGCCACAGAAAAGCAAACAACAGTGCAAATACTCCGAATGAATACTTCATTGCAATAGAAAAGCAAAACACATGTAAATGGCAACACCGATCGAGACCCAGTCTTATACAATGTCGACCAATCACAACTATAGAATTTCGCGTGACATCGAGTGAATTCGTTGGAAATCGTAGTGTAATCGTATTGTCTAATGGCCGGCGTGTTTACTTATATAGCTCGCGTATTGTTTTAAAATGAGTTTGGTTACTGAAGTTAATTTCAAAAATTTCAATGGTGGAATATTTGTTATCCCATAACTTTAGTGCACTAAGGTATGAGGATAAAGTTTTGATAAAAACATTGCGACCTACCCCTGAATTAAACAATTTGGTGCAGCGTAACAGAAAACAAAACCGCGGTTTTAATTCACGGAATTATGAGAGACATCCTTGCCTAACCGGATCACAGGTAAAAAATAAATTATTTTGTTGGCAGTGTTTACTTTTTACTAGTGAAAATGTCTTTGTTTGGGGCCGCTTAGGATTTGAGGATTTAATTCTATACCTAGTTGAAAGTGAGGAATTTTTCACCGATAAAGTAACTTTAAATACAGCACGCGGATTAATATCTTACTTACAAGATAAGGAATTTATATATTTCTTAAACATCTTTAAATTAATTTTTGAACAAACAGAAATAGTTTTTCAAATCTTACAGCACAAGTTTTCAGATGTAATTTACTCACGAAATCGGCTCAAGTTTCTTCTGGAAAAAAATTCAGAATTTCGTGCAGAAATTTATTTTAAAAAACTATTTTCTGTATTTCAAACTACTGATGATACGACTCAATTTAGCCCAAAACGAAAGAAATTCAGTTACGCAGATATGGAGCTTCACTATAAGCAAATATTTTATGAAATTTTGGATACTATTAGGGGTCAAATAGAAATAAGGTTCTCTGATTTGAAAGAACTGCATTTCTTCGAGTTACTCAATAAAAATTTGTTAACCGGATTTTCGGCTAATTTTCCAGATAACCTTTTCGAAAATTTATGTCAAAAATACACTTTTTTTGATAAGGTGGCCATAAAAAGTGAACTGTGTGTTGTTTATAATGACAATGAAATTTTGGGGCAAAATGAAAATGTGTGAGGACTATTAAATGCCTTTTTGATAATGATTTGAATCAAGATTTACCCCAAGTTTATAAACTCTTATGTCTAATTGTTTCTATCCCGGTGACATCGGCTTCCGTAGAGCGCTCGTTTTCCACTCTTAAGAGAATTAGAACTTATTTACGAAATTCAATGAGCCAGGATCGTTTGAAAAATATCAGTTTGTTGTCTATTGAAAAGGAATTGGTAAAACTTTTGGCGAAAGAAAAAAAATTTTATGAGGATATTATAGATCATTTTGCTAACGTTAAAGATCGCAGAACCCCGCTAATCTTCAAAAATATATAATAACTTTTTATTTGCTCTCACCAGCTGTTAACAAATTCGTTAATTAGGTAGGTAGGTACCTATTTTGTGAAAGAAAAAAAAATTTGATGAATAGATGAATTGATTAATTGGCTGAGAAGAGTTTTTATGAATATTGTAAATAGGAGTTGTAGGTCTCAAGGTAGACACTCGAAAGTGAAAAGAAATTAATAGCTTAGGGTGCTTGTTTTACTTTGATTTTCTTTAAATTATAATTCGGTTGACCTTGAAATCCTAAAAATTTTCGCCTATGGTGTATTTTTTAACAGCTCTTGTAGCCTCCTCAAACCAAAACCTCACGAGCCGCCACTGGTACACAACCACAATAAGGTATATCCAATAAGAAATTCGAACATTTATTGGTTGAAAATTTTTAATCAGGAATTACTTCTTTTTCTTCCTAACATTACTTCTATGATTATATTTATGATAAATATACTAAAATTGGTGACTACATAACCAAGGGTTGAGTCCATGATTCCAGATTTAGAAACACAGGGACTCATGTGTCAAGAGATGGAATATAGAAGAAGAAGAAATATACTAAATCTGTGCTCGTTGTTTTGCACAGTATCCACGGAGAATACTGGAAAGTATCGAAAGGAAAATCCGAATGCTACTTCCGATAATCCGACATCCACCGATTCCTAACAACACAATTTGGTTGGTCACTTCGTATCTAAAATAAGCGCGTTGTTGGACATTAGACAAGGGGGGACAGACGGAGCTAGGTTTCGTCCACGTTCAGTGCGTTCATTGGATTGTTGTAGCTGGTAGTGAATCTAATTCTCAGTTTGTACTCCAACCTCTAAGGACATATAATAAAATATATAACTCAAATACATAAACGAGATAGATAATGGCTACATTATTCCGTATTTCCAACATAAGATTGCTTGAAAGTGGGGTAAGCAGTTTTTCAGGCCAATTCATATATTTCTTCTGCAACTAACTGTTTTAACTATTAGATTTTGATGATAGTTCAGAAGGTATGGAGAGCTTCAAAATTATTTTTTATTCAACTGTGTTTATATTTTCAAATGACTTACGTTCTGTAAAGTTATTGAGTACGATTCTTTAACACCATTAGTATTCGGATCGTACATAGTCTTTAATATATTCAGTATTTTTGTCTGTTTTTCTGTTTTAGTAAAGTTGTTACATAATAGCAGAAGTTATGTACATCAAAGTCACCTGTGTACGAAAATATATGCTTACTTTAACCTCAAAACGTAACGTAATGGTTAAGTGACATTGTTATATAAAAGTATACCCTCCAATTACAAGAGAGGTGCAATTCGAATCCATAGTTTTTTATTGAATTAACCAATATATATATATATATATATATATATATATATATATATATATATATATATATATATATAATGTATGTATCTTTAGTACCGTTATATGAAATTAATGTGTATTTATTCCTCTTCCTCTTGAATACCGACGATATGGTATTCACTAGTCAGGTGATTTTTTCTTACATATAAAATTCAAAATAGCTTCAAAGTCCTTGACCTTCGTTTGGATCAAACGAAGGTCCATCTCGGATTCGCTTGTATTTGTCGTTTCGAATGGAAAAGGAATTCGCTGATTTAGAAAACATTGGATTTTGAGACTTGTATTGTAAGGATTTTGAGATTTGAGCGATTGGTGATATTCATTTATTGAATCATTCTTTATTTTTGAAATACGAAATCTTCCATACTTTTGAACTACAACTTTGTACATTTCGTATATCACGTAAATTAGTCGTAGGTATCTGATAAACTCTAAAATTATATGAAAGTTAATTCCAATGGAGATAAAATATTGTATATTACTATTATCTCACTCTTTATATAAAAAATTCTTCGTGTGTTATGACGATGTAACGAATAAAACTTTTTAGTACTGCTATGATACATACAGGGTGTTCCTAAACTACATGCGGAATATTTCATAGGGTCATTTTTCTTTAAGTTAGGGTCAATAAGTTGTTTTCATTCAATATCTCATAATTATATGAAAGAATTTAACAGAATTGAATTTGGCTAATACCTTATTGATGCTAATAAAATCACGGTTTTTGTAACGCTGTAATGTTTATACAAGGAGTTGAAAAAATCAACGCTTTATTTTGATCAAATTTTTTTAATGGTCTGCATTTTAATACTTTATAATAATACAATAATTATTTATTTCAAAAGATGGATTCAATGTGCAATTTTGTTATGTCCTGACTATTATATATAATAATTATGTTCAGTTTGTTATTGTGATGTTTCCTTATTTACATCATTGATCCACTAAATAATAAACGCTATATTTTAGAAAAAGTTTTATTTAGTTGTGCAAACTGTTACTGTCATTCACAAGAGTTTCCAAAAAAACTAGGATAAAGAAAATATCTGTCTTTTTTTGTAGTCAAACAATTTTACGAGAAAAAATCCAGAGACAAAGCAATTTTCCAGCAGACCTGAATGCGACAGATATGGTCTGATTTCAATTTACTAAAAAGATTTTGAAAGAAGAATTTTCATAGTTCAAAACGTTCATCTTGGTTTTCCACAAAAACGCTGAGAAATATGTTAAAAATAAAGCTGAATATGATGAAACACGGCCGAGCGCGTAATAGTAGTTGAAGAGTGGGGGTAGAGCAGCAGGCAAGGAGAAGTATGACATTCGAAAGCGTCGGCATTTTGAACGTGACAGTAATTTCTAAACGTTGTCAGATAATAATTGTAAACCCCCACTCTTCAACTACTCTCACGCGCTCGGCCGTTTTTTGTAATGTTCAGCTTTATTTTAAACATATTTCTCAGCGTTTTTATGAAAATCCAAGATAAACGTTTTGAACTATGAGAATTCTACTTTCAAAATCTTTTTAGTAAATTGAAATCGCACCATACCTGTCGCATTCAGGTCTGCTGGAAAATTGCATAGTAACATAATCAAATGGCCACAGATCAAAAACTATGCATCGGACAGTTTCTGATCTTCGCACAAATGAAATTCATATCAATAGCTAATACTGGCCGGAGGATCTACGCTACAACTCAAAAAATAACCGAGTTATGAACTTTTGAAAAAACTGCATTTTGACCGGTTTGTTCCAATTTTCCCTTAGACTAAGGGTCTGATCGAGTCGTCCGACCTATCATTTATTTCGTCTTTTCATTTTCTACAATAAGTCTATTGACACCATCACGATTACTCTGATAGTTTCAATTTTATAAGCAAAAAACTAAAAACAACGCGATTTTTTGCATGAAATTGTTAATAACAAAGATATAAATAATAAAGTCGAGTGAAAAACATATCACTATATCATGTGGAACTATTTTACAAACAATGGCGGAGCTGGATTTCTTCTAACACTTTTTGCACAAAATGCTCACTCTAAATCTCTGTAGCTTGGCCTAATAGGAGAACCAATGGATCGCGCATCAACAGATGTTTTCTCCTATAAAAACCACTGTAATTATTTGATTTTTGGCAGATATGTTTTGAAATATTCATAAAACACATAGGATAAAAGTCAAAAAATTCCAAATAAAAATAATGATATTTGGCTGAAATATAACAAAAAATATAACAAAAAATATGGAATGAACGTGGCATATTTGTTCCGCCGTGAGTCGGTACCTACATCAAAGAAAAAAATTTGCTGCCACTATTTAGTTTGAGCGTGTTTATGTGCATGTGGTTTGCGCTCCCGTTTATTATTGTAATTTAGAATAGGAATTTCGTAGTACCTAAATGGTACATACTGCTAATTGTTTTGAAAATGGAGTGGATCAATTATTGTAATACCTATCTAAGTTCATATGAAATAAACCGCATATGGGATGACGCTTACAACTTATTATAAGAAAAGCAATGCGTGGCAAGATATTACAAGAGAACTGATACTTCTGTCAGTGCTTCACATACGTCAGTAATTCTCGCAGAAATACTTTGTTTGCAAATTTTGAAAGTGAACGTGAATTAATCCTCAGTAGTCAAAACACGGAGCGTCTAATCCAATCTTTTCTTAATATTATTGCTATGGCGTACTCGTAAACGATCACCACTAACGAACCTGATCGTATAAAGAGACCTCAATGTATGCTGAAAAATCACCCTATAAAATATTTCGCATCAATTCAGAGATACCGAAATAAATAATATAATATAATACATATAATATATATATATATATATATATATATATATATATATATATATATATATATATGTATATATATGTATATATATATATATATATATATATATATATATATATATATATATATATATATATATATATATATATATATATATATATATATATATATATATATATATATATATATATATATATATATATATATATATATATATATATATATATATATATATATATATATATATATATATATATATATATATATATATATTTTTATATATATATATATATATATATATATATATATATATATATATATATATATATACATACCCAAGTAACATCAATGCTCTTATTCCGATCTTCAAGATCGCTTTAAAACTATACAATAAAATTTCAAGTGATCTTCAAGACATCCCTGAGACCATCATAAAGCAGCTTCTAGCCAAAAAGGGCCCATCCTAAAAAGGCCTTCAAGACTAAATTTCAAAACTGTATTAAAACCATTAAGTTTTAATTCTATATTCTTGAAGGGTTCTTCAAGGCAACTTCAAATACATAAATTAAAACTTATTATCTGACATTTTGCTCTCAAAATGTATTCAACGCGGACTAAATTAACTTAAAAATAATTAATGAATCCTAAAAGAGTTTTATTTTGTTTACTAACACTCGACAACTTTTGAGTTTGTATGATGGCCGGCAGAGTGGTAATATTTCAAACCGCATACGTATACTAAGCATATCATAAAATAATATTCGAAAGAAAACTAATAAGGTGAAAAATTCACCAACGAATGGCACTTTTCTGACAAAAAGTAATAAAATACTTCAACATAACTCGAGCGCCACTCATTTAATGTATTTTTCCCATATTTGAAAAATACTGAAAAAATATCAAATTTTATTTTGCATCTAAGGATCTAAATGCATTTTTTAATCAAATGGCATATTTCGACATACCGTTCTTCAGTTTTTTAAGAAGATACAAGACGCAATAATTTGAATAATAATATTATTTTCGTTTACTATCGAAAAAGTCCAAAATGGAGGAGTCTTTATTGCAGTTAAACATGGCGTGATCTTGATTAAAACTAATTGTTCATTTATTAAATGTTTCAAATCTCACAAGATTTAAAACAGCCCTTTATTTACCACTATAAATCCAATCACTCCCACAGGAATCTGTTTACGTTTCCTTTCAAAACCAATATGCTTTAATAAGTTCAAATTGTGACCTTATTGATTAAAATGGTCTTGCGCACTGGTTGAAAAGAGCTTCTCTCAGTTATATCCCCTCCACTTTCATCTGAATGTGGAGGGGATATTTAATTAGTTTTAATGAAGTCGTCCAAAGACCAAAAGGTATTTCTTTTAACCAAATTGACTAAATTAAAACCTTTAAACTTAATAATACTCTTGATGTACTCATTAAAAGGTAAAAATTATGTTTTTGGATTTAATGTGGTATTATATTGAATGTATTGTCTTAGGATAAAATAGTGTTCCTAATGAGTTTTAAAGAATACAACAAGGGTTCTCCATAAAACTGCATTAAAACTATTTTTCCCAGAACGGATTGTTTTAAAACCAATTTGCTATTTAATTCTTAATAATAGCAAATTAGTTTTAAAATAGCCAATGTTAAGAGTAACATAAAACCAGTATAAAAGATCAATAGGACATTCAGAGCAAATAGCCTTTTTATTTTGATTTAAAGAGTGCATTAAATTATTTGTTAAAGAAAAAGTGGTCTTTAAGAACTTTTAGTTTATCTCAAGGTTAATTTAAATCCTATGTCGATTGTTGACCCGGCAAACGTTGTTCTGTCATATAAATTATTTTCATCTATCTAAATAGGGGGTTGATCGTAGAGGGGTGAAAATTTAGGGTTGTATATATTTGAATGCTGTATCTTTAAAAAAATAGAACAGAAAATTTTGTCTGAAAAACAAAGAAAAAAATTAAGGGGTGGACTACCCTTAACATTTAGGGGGACGAAAAATAGATTTTGTCGAAATCTCAGACCTAACCGATATGCACACAAAATTTCATGAGTATCGGTCGAGTCATTTCGAAGGAGTTTAACAAATAAAAAATAGGGGTTCGTCGTAGAGGGGTGAAAATTTAGGATTGTATGTATTTTTGTATGCTGTATCATAAAAAAATAAAAACAAAAAATTTTGTCTAAAAAATAAAATAAAAAATTTAGGGGTGGACTACCCTTAACATTTAGGGGGATGAAAAATAGATGTTGGCCGATTCGCACACCTACTCAATACGCTCACAAAATTTCATGAGAATCGGTCAAGCCGTTTCGGAGGAGTATGGGAACGAACATTGTGACACGAGAATTTTATATATAAGATATATATGTATATATATATATATATATATATATATATATATATATATATATATATATATATATATATATATATATATATATATATCTTTACATATGCTCAATTTTGTCATATTGCTGTTCATTATATTGGAGAATCAGTCTTAATTCCGCCATATGGAATCGATTTTAGATAATATGACTTTTATGCTTAATCATTCCTGCCTTGTTTAAGCAGAACATAACATCTCGGGAAAACTAAAGAAATATTTTTTCCTATCAGTTCAAATTTTCTGCTTCTACTTCTCCGACTTTTGATTGAGCTTGATATTCACATGCATATGATACTAATGCCTATATGCTGTCACATAACCTTATATCATAATAATAAAATCTGGAAAAATTCATCATTTTTGTACTTATGTTATGTGTCATATTCTCAGTAATTCCGACAAATTGAAAGCTGTAAATAATGAAACAAGAATGGTAGGTAGGGATAATCAGAAGAAATAAAACCTATAGGTACTAAAACCATAAATTTAAACAACTCAAACAATTGTGTACATAATTATATATTTGCAATGAGAATTAATTTTATTTTTGAGGAATACTTTATCTTTGGTAACCTTCAGTTTATTGTTTCCTCAATTTAAAATTGTGTGTTCTAAATCACTGATATTTCGAAAATTTTTATGAAAGATGAGAATACTAATCTCTTTATTGTTAGGTCAAATTTTATTTGATTAATCATCCGATTTTTAAAATGTAATTATCTTTACATGCTGCGTCTGTAAATTTTGATAATTTCGTTCTGCCTGGGAAACAATCCCAAAAACCAATCCCCAAGCTCATTTTGTTCGATTGGAACCGCGATTTCCAAAACAGATAAAAAAACTGCTCTCGTACCTGACATCAACTTTTGATACGCTGCAAAACTATTATTTTCGGGGAAAATACAACTAAAAAGACAATTTAATTACAATACAACACAGGCAAAAATAATTTATAAATATATATATATATATATATATATATATATATATATATATATATATATATATATATATATATATATATATATATATATATATATATATATATATATATATATATATATATATATATATATATATATATATATATATATATATACTTGTCGGTACATTTTGGTATCATCATACTTGTCGGTACATTTTGGTATCATCATCGGAATAAGTGATCTGAAATTTGGTATCTTATTAGGTTGTTCTTGAGGCAGAATAAAACTATCAAAATTTGAGATTATGTTCAGTCAAAATATTGGCATCTCCAAAGTTTAGGGAAGGGACTGGTGGGAAGGTGCATGAACGGAAACTTTTCTAAAGGGTGGCAAGAGATGTGGAAATTAATTATGATCAGAAATTCATCCTTTTGAATGACTCGCATCCCAAAGTAAAAAATTATATATATATATATATATATATATATATATATATATATATATATATATATATATATATATATATATATATATATATTATGTTTATGTAGGAAGGTGCTTTTTGGCGGTTCGAAACATTTTTCCCTAACCGCCGCTATCAATAGCGGCGAAGTATTGTTCGTAGTTTTTGAGGTTTAGCCCACCTCCACACTGAGTTGAAAGGATGAAATTTTGTAGGTGGGTTGAATTGATGTTAAGGAAGTGCTTTTTGACGGTTTCAGCTGTTTTCCTCAACCCTTCGTGGGTTTTAAGGTTTTGCTCACCTCCACGCCCGGCGCCCGCCCCCTTCAAAACTGGCCTAAGAATGTTTGTAAAAACGAACAAAATACGACCCTAGTTGAGGAGCTCTCCTGCTCAAGCGTTTTCTTAAAGGTATACGCGCGTCGCGCACTTATCGGAAGCGTCGCGAAGAAAATTGTGGATTCTTCGCCCGAGAAGTTTACATTAGGTTTAATGACAGCCTGCGCACTACGGCGTCGCGAACCGAAGAGGCGCGTCAGTCGATGCGCGAATTCTCTTCGGACCAAGTAGGAGTCGTTTCTCTTGACGCTTCGCCTCAATGCGCGGTGACATGCGTCGTGAAGATTCTAAAATTTCTTGATTCTTATCTTACTTTTCAGTTTGTAGTTCAAAAACCTTTCCCTCTGACATACAGAAATATTTGAAAATTCTTCATCTTGTATAAGATCATTAAAGAATTGATAAAATGAACCGTAAGTATCTCTATTTTGATTTATTTTAGGAGCTCAGCATTTCTTCTTGTTTTTTCTTCTTCCATAGTGACAATAATTAAACTTATTACAAGATCAACTGATCATCGTACCTCACAAGACAACGTTCTGCGTTCTCTCAAATGCTGAAATAAATTATATTCTCGCCGAGCCGTTCGAGAAGTGACGCGACGCTTCGGCCAAGTACGCGGACATCAGCTAAATGACGCTTCGTCTCGCGACGCTTCTGTTCGCGACGCTTCCGATAAGTGCGCGTGAACCTTTATTCGTCAAACTCTTTTTGAATTGATTGTTACCATGTGATGTGTTTCTTATATAAATAAAATGAAATATTCTGACGCAACTCTTTTATCATTTTAAGATCATGACCGACATTTTCTTCTCTCGAACATTATTATTGGCAAATCATTATCAATGATCTCAAAAAAAACATGATTGGGAACGAGATAGTGTCACCTCAGAATGGGATTCTAGTGCTACATTATCTAGTGATAGCTATCAGTAGATAATGTGTACTTATTTATTAATTGCCTGTTTGCTTGTTTCATATTGTGGTATTGAAGTTTTCCTTTCTAATCGTCACTTATTAATCAATCAATATTTCTACTTTTTTCCTGTTTAAAAATAAAGTTCGTTTGGAAAATTAAATTTCAAAGTGAAATTTTGGATACATTGATGGATCTTTACTAGGCCAATGCTCACGTATTTGTTTTAATCATTGAAGTATTATACTCAATATATTATTAGGATTGACATGAGTACATTATAACATCGCATCTTTACTTGTGATTCAGAATATATATTAATAATAATATAAAAAATGAAGGACACCCTACTGCGTAGCACTAGGAATGATAAAACCCTTCGGCGCATGTGCATGTCGTCAATATTTTTCGAATGTACCTATTATATGAATTAAATAACAATTAAAGTCGATTTTACGAATGAAATGAAGGAAAATTGCAATAAATGTATTGATAAGTCGATATTACGAATAAAATCCGTCAAAATTCAGCAAAAAAATTCATTGTTTGACTGTCGAATTTGAATATCCTATCCCGGCTCATTTTGCTGCAAATTATGGATCAAATTAATAAGATATCTCTATGGATGGGAAGCAGACACAGACGCAGAATCAAGCTTAAGCTATCAACGTCGCTTGGTTACCGTGGCACACAGAGCACTTCGACGCATGTTTTGTAAGACTTCGTACATATCGACCTTGGCGCATGCGCATGTCGTAATGCCTATCTAAAAACGCTATAATTTTTTATTCTTCGTCGGTAAAAATTGGGAATTCAAATTCCCTAATGAAATCATATGTGTTTTATCGATATCCGTTGGAATTTTTAATATCGGGCCAGTTACCAACTTTTTGTCGTGAGACTATAACCCCTTTAGCTTCGCCTCGGGGTAAAAACGCTATAATTTTTTATTCTTCGTCGGTAAAAATTGGGAATTCAAATTCCCTAATGAAATCATATGTGTTTTATCGATATCCGTTGGAATTTTTAAAATCGGGCCAGTTACCAACTTTTTGTCGTGAGACTATAACCCCTTTAGCTTCGCCTCGGGGTAATAATATGATAAAATATTGAATGCATTTTTCCGCAAACGTCAAAAAATGACGACTTTTTCAACCTCAGTTCTCAATGTTGAAGTTTGATTTCACAGACGTCCTTTTGTTTTTACTTTTTTGTCTGGCCGTGAGAGTACAAAAAGTACACTTTTTTGTACTCTGACGTCAATAATAAGAACGTCGGACGGCGTACAATTGGGTGCCGAATCCGACATAATGTAATCTGTGAGAAAAATAAAATTTCATATAGTTTAATACAACAAATCATTTCTTAATACTCGGGTACTTACCAAAAACGCACAGTCCTATAATGCGTAGATAAGTGACTTTAAATGTTTCTGACAATTATTTTGTTGAATTGTCAAAATTGTGTTGCTTTGACATCTACAAAACCAGTAAGCAAAGCAATCTAGTTTTACGTTTCTTCACATCTATTCCTTTTTAATAATATCATCTTAATTCTATAGTTTGAACACCGTTTGCGGAAAAAATCGCACGTTTTATTCGGAGAAAAGCACTTTTTGTGGCTGGACTAAAATTGACAAACATTTAGTCTTGCCACAAAAAAGTATCACTTTTCTCCTAATAAAACAATATACTATTTCTACTATTCTTTAGTTCACTCATGAATTATTTTCAATTGAATGAAACAGCATATAGTTAAGTAATTTAACAAAATTCATGTACATTTTTCCAACCGCCCCCATTTTTACCTCGAGGCGAAGCTAAAGGGGTTATAGTTAAAAATTCCAACGGATATCGATAAAACACACCTGATTTCATTAGGGAATTTGAATTCCCAATTTTTACCAACGAAGAATAAAAAAATATAGCATTTTTACCACGAGGTGAAGGTAAATTCTCACTACAAAAAGTTGAGATCTGGTCCGATTTAAAAAATCCCAACGGATATCGATAAAATACATATGATTTCATAAGAGAAGTTTTGTTCCCAATTTTTTCCCAACGAAGAATGAAAAATTATAGCGTTTTTTAGATAGGCATTACGACATGCGCATGCGCCAAGGTCGATATGTACTAAGTCCTACAAAACATACGTCGAAGTGCTCTGTGTGCCACGGTAACCAAGCGACGTTGATAGCTTCAGCTTGATTCTGCGTCTGTGTCTGCTTCCCATCCATAGAGATATCTTATCAATTTGATTCATAATTTGCAGCAAAATGAGCCGGGATAGGATATTCAAATTCGATAGTCAAACAATGAATTTTTTTGCTGAATTTTCACGGATTTTATTCGTAATATCGACTTATTAATACATTTATTGCAATTTTCCTTCATTTCATTCGTAAAATCGACTTTCATTGTTATTTAATTTATTTTATGTTCTACTAATTTTTAATAGAACTACTGAAACTCATACACATACACAAAGATCCATTTCGAACCCAGCACTCCTGCTTCACAAATCGTCACTCAACCTCTGATTCACAAGGCGCGTGTATCTGTGAACCGTATTTTGCTCTATGGGATTATATTATGCAAACCTGATAGGACTATAGACCTTTTCATCATATGACGAGCGCATGCGCAGCCGCCATGTTGAAAGAGCGGGAATTTAAAAGTTTTGTACCATAATGGCTGGGCTAGCTATATTATCTCCGAAAATTTATCGATCATTGAAATGAATTATTGATGGTACTGTACTTTTTCACAATTCGGTTGAAACATATCATTGTGATCAATTAAAAAGGTGGCTTAAGTGCCACGGACGTTCTCAAAAAGGCAAAAAATTGAACTGGTTGAAAGGTTAGCAACGAGAACAATATATTAATTCAAATATTATACTAACAAATTAATTTTGTCAGGGTTAATAATTCTATACGAAATTAAGTACCTGTTAACCCTGCTGTTGACAGAGGAAAATGGCTGGACGTTTTGAAGAAAAGAAATGTGAACCATAACATCTCAAGCCATTAATTATCCGCAAGTTTGGCAACCATTTCCTTCAAATGATGTGCCAAAAAACTTTAATTATGGATGAATTCATCATTATTTAGTAACATCGTGTATAAATCAGATGATGAAAATGATATTGAAAATGTGAACAATAATCAACACTCAAATGAAAATTATAGCACATCTAAGCTTAAATATTTGGATGCCAGTGAAAAAGATAGCTTACCATGTACCAGCAAATTATGCATTAAATGCTTCAAAAAACTATTAAAATTTCTAGAACAAAAAAATAAAAATAGATGATAATAGTAAGCTTTTATTTTCAATACAATAACAACAAAAAAAATTATCATAGTTGATATATGTATGTGCATTAATAGAGTTAATAAATGACTTTATTGTCATTTATTTATATATACAAATATTTATAAGTTCAATGAAACTTTTATATACCTATGGTACAGAAAATGTTTGATAATTTCTATTAACTATTTGTTTTGTTTTTCAATTTACACAATTATTACATTCTTTTGTATTTATCAGTCAGACTACAGGGTTTTGAAAGTTAACCACACATGCATAAACAAATATAATTTGTGACATCATGGTATGCATATTCAATGATAAAACTGTTTGAGGAAGTCAAGTACTACTTCTCCAGGTTGCAAAAAGTCTGCAAGTTTGGATCGTTCAAATATTTCAGGATCCGATATTGATCCTTCATAAGCATCAGATACTAAACTAACTCAGCCATTTGGAGTATTGTAAGCTAAATCTCAATCAAATATCCCATGCGCAATCTCAATGATACCAAAATTAACTATTGCATTGATTGTTTAGATTTTTGAATACCGAATACTATAAGTCTTCACAAGCTGGACTCAAAAATCTTGTAAAGCTATAGAATTCAGACATTTTTCCATGGCTGAACTTTTCGGTTGATTAACCTGAATAATTTTATTACATATTTTCACGAAATCGGTTCGACTTTCTCTGCTTCCAGTAGTTTTGATGGTTTCTTCACTGATTTCACTTCTTCCAAGTACAGTCATCTCTGAAGATAAGGAATTATCTGGAAATTGTGAATTGAAACACAAATTTTTTATCAATAATACTGTGAACCTCTTCATGAACCGTTGATGTCTATAATAATAGAAAGGAGTTTTAATTTTAATCTATAGACTTTTACATTTAAACTTTACCTGCTTAGTAATGACAGTTTCCTTTATTTTTGTTGGTAGAGATCCAGGTTACCGAGATCCATTTGTTTCTTCCATATCAACTCTTTTCTATTTGTTTAATAAACTGGTTCTTGCTTTCAGGACATACAAACAAGATAGATGTTATAACTATAAACATCTTACTCATTGAATAACAATACCTTAATTGATCAATCAATTTGTTGAAATTCTCGATAGCTCAGAAGATTGGGATTTTCTTCAGTTGGACTTTTTCCATGAAAATGTAGTGAACAGATATAAGTATCTTTAGTAACAACATCAATCGTTCGAAAACCTCTGTCACTTCGACCACATTTTTTCACCCATATATCACATTTTGAACATGTTTTGATATGTATTTTGCCTGATGATTTGATAATTTTTTTTGATATTGTAGGCAAGGTTTTGGAAAATTTGTGAAGTAATAAGTATTGGCTTTGAATGCCTTATACCGTGTATCACTCTCACATACTTCATAACAACACCGTTTTGTTGTTTCTTTTCGTACAGATAACATCACTATAGGTGACTTGAAAAATTTATTTTGTAATTAACACACTTCTTGTTTTATTTTTCTGTTACTTTACTGCAATTTATTTCATGTATTTAATAGTTGTTGATTTAAATTGTCTGAGCACAGGTATTTTAACATGCTTGTTTACTAAAAACAGTACGAAAAAGATGGCGGAAACTGACGCATGCAAACAAAAAAATTCTGTGATAAAAAGGCCTATTGAGTTGAAGACGGAAAATTTTTGTAGAGAAGCGTCCATGAGAGTTAATTTTCTTTGAATTCGCATTTAACTTCCGAAATGACAATTCTGATGTTTTGTTCGCTTTTGGACCCGGAAAACTGTTTGAATTTTGTATAATTCGACTATCGCAATTAATGTGAGATTGCGTGTGGTGCTACTACAAATTTTTTAATAACGTTGTTAAATATGGATAACGCATTAGATTCTTTTGTGCTCATTGATTAAACAGTTTTGAAATATCGAAATTATTCATATGATAATAATTATTTATCCCAATAAGATACTTTTCCTAAGTGCTCAAGGTATGTATCATAGTCGTTCCATGGTTATTTTAATGATTCATTCATGAAATGCCTTTAGTTTTTTGTTGTTAGTTACAAATCAATCTATCGCATTTCTTCTCTTGTCTCTACCAATAATCAACTTCGACTTTCAATTAACCTGTTAGACGCAATAATCTTCCAATATCGAATTGTATAAATAGATATTTATATATAACTCATAAAATCATTTTCACTGAAACGGCGGCAGAAAATGAAATGAACTTAGAATTAGTTTAATTTTAATCTTCTGTTAAACATATAGATCATTTGAAAATATTTAATTTTAATCGTAATATTTTTGTAGGGACTCTTAAATGTTTTTGGGGAATAATAACCGGCCGATTTCAATGCAATAATTCCATGTTTCTGAAATATTTTAAGTGATGAAAATTGATTTCCCACGTACACATAATAGCAAATATCTGTTTTCATTGGTTAATAAATGAGTACCTACTTGGTCAGAAATTGATAGTCCATCATAATGTAACACAATAAGTTCATTTTGTAATGAACAATCAAAACAAATAGTATTACAAAATACGTGACTGTACTTTCCAATAAATTAAATCAATTTTCATAAAAATTAACGTTGATATTGAAAAATTAAGGATATAACATAAAACATATATAATCAATTTTCATAAAAATTAACGTAGAAACTGAAAAATTGAGAATATAACATAAAATATCTATCTACATCGTACCCTGATCCTCCGGACTCTTTCTGTACATATTAGTACAACATTAATAAATGTTGGTCATTAATTAATTACGCAAAATATACCTGCAAATGGTTCAGTTTTGTCGATGAGTTGTCAAAATTGAACCTCCAATTTGCTAATAATTCTAAGAAAATTAGTATTGTTATTGTTTTGGTGGAAAAAATTTATTATTTCCAGGAAAGTAAATTTTTATTTTACTAATTGATATGAAAAGCATTTCGGTAAAATATACAGATTCTTAAAGATAAATTCTGCCATTCAAGAATAGTCGCCGCGAAGTGTTTGTAGATCTTGCCTATAATAAACTTAATAAACGAGAGATCAATCAACAAAAAGAAATTCAAATTTAAAAAAATTATGATTTTTACGTTTGGTTTTAATCCTATTTTTCATTCATTCATTTTCGTTTTTTTAATGATGATATATGATGAGCATATATATATATATATATATATATATATATATATATATATATATATATATATATATATATATATATATATATATATGTATATGTATATATATATATATATATATATATATATATATATATATATATATATATATATATATATATATATATATCTTGTTCTGGAATGTTTTCTTTAGTTGATTTAGCTTTTTTGTTTCAGAAAGTATCTTCACAAGCTTCAAGAATCATACGTCAACTTAGCGATGGTTCTACTGATCTCAAAGCTGTCTTAGCCGCAAAAATTCCAAAAGAGCAAGAAAGAGTGAAGAACTTCCGTAAAAAGTATGGAAACACAAAAGTTGGAGAAGTAACAGTAGACATGATGTACGGAGGAATGAGGGGTATCAAGGGTTTGGTATGCGAGACTTCTGTGCTAGATCCTGATGAAGGAATTCGATTCAGAGGTTTGACTATTCCTGAATGTCAAAAGGCGTTGCCCAAAGCCGAGTGTGGAGATGAACCACTCCCGGAAGGTATGTTCTGGCTCCTGATGACTGGAGACGTCCCCACTGAAGCTCAAGTAAGTTTTTTTACTGAGGAAGCTTCGATTAACACCTTTCTTTATTTCTTGATTGTACTCTACCATCATTGTGTCAGTTGGTAGTTTCTACATTATTGTTTTCATATAGTAGTTATTTCATTTACTGACAAAATTAGAAACACAATGTTCAAAAATTTCGAACATTACCCTGGGTGGCTGAGAAAGAATAATATCTTTCATAATTTCTTCTATTCAATGCATCTAATTTCTCGAGTATCACTGATATGATGAGAGGATATTGGGTACATAATATAAAGTTGAATTGGGCTAGAGATTGCCTTTAATTCCGATTCATTTTGTATAAAGTTAATCATTCGCAATTGAGAATTTCACATTGTTTTTACCTCGTGTGTAATACAGTGCGCATAAAAATTTATCCAATTAGCATACTACGCGTATATTATATGTATGATAATTTGATCTAAGTCCGAGTTCAATCCTGAATATTGTTTTATTGGTATTGATCATGAAGATTCATAGAAATACTATTGTGTCTGAATAAAGGTAGGTTATTAATAATTTGGAATCATTTATTGTAGAAAATAAGCCGTATGGAAGAAATTGGCAGTGTTTAGTCAGATTAACCAATCGTAAAAGTTGAGTTAGGTAATCAATATGGGGAGTGTATGGTATTAAAGTAGACAAATGTATGATGTACTACTATGATATAAGAAAGTTTATTATTCACTGAAATATTGCGATAGGGAAGTTTGAAAAAAATCCTTAGTTTCTAATGCTCAATTCAGACATCCAAAAAAATACAAGGTATCACATTTCAAAAATCTCTATTTGATATAGTACGCTTTTCTGGAGCAGTATGTTCAAACATATTTTTGGATTGTAGCAAATCTTAAATATTAATCTGAGTACACCTCTTAGAAATTTATTTTTAATACTTGTTGTTTAGATGCTAGAGAATAGTTTGATTGTGGTACCCCACCCTGTATATATTTTGATGAGATGAAGATGAAGCAGAATATTTATTAGCATTTATAGGCGTTAACAAAGTGAATGATTGAATTTATTGTAAGTTCTCGTTATAAAATTCCTGGCTTTTTCAAAATATTCAAACATTTTAGACATCTACTTGATTCATTTTAATTTTTTGCAATGATAGTTTGCCCCATTTCTGTTCAGTAAGGTTATTTATTAAAGTAAAATAATAGAAATTTTTATGGACAGTAAATATCAATATATATATATATATATATATATATATATATATATATATATATATATATATATATATATATATATATATATATATATATATATATGTATATGTATATGTATATGTGTATATATTTATGTGTGTATGGCATTTTTTTAAATCATCTTTCTGAAATTATTTCAATACCCTTCTTAACAATAATATTTATTGCATAATAATATTTCAATTACACAAATGGTAGAAGTTTGGCAAGCCATTCTTCCACTCCACCAAAAAGCCATTCAAATAAGTATAATGCTCATTGCATTAAAAGCAGTTCAGTTTTAAATTACTAATTATACTTAATTACTAAAATGCACTTTGAGAACAAGAAATATCACTAACAGAAAGAAATATAAAATAAAAATTTAGAGAAAAATAAAAAACAAAAACAGATTTCACTAGAAGCTAAATACCGTTATCAAAAATAAAATTTCTCAATTTCCTTTGGAAAATCCTAACAAATTTATTATCTATCAAAGAGATATACTTATTGAGCAGAAACTGCGCCATATACTCGAAACAACCCTCATACTTATCTGTTTTGTGCTCAAGTATACTGTATTGTCACTTGTTTCTAACATTTAGATTATGTGCTGTGCTCCTTAATACCAATTTATTGAATAGGTATTGCGGACATTTTCTTCATACTTATTTACAAACAGTTGAACAGAAGGTAATCAAAGTAACACTTGATTTATTTTAAATTTTTGCAATAATAGTTTGCCATTTCTGTTCAATAAGGTTATCTGGTAAAGTAAAAATAAAAGAAATTGTTATATATAGAAATATATATATATATATATATATATATATATATATATATATATATATATATATATATATATATATATATATATATATATATATATATATATATATATATATATATATATATATATATATATATATATATATCAGGGGCGGCTAGTCAAAGGAGGCTAAGGAAGCTAAGCCTCCTCAATAATATTCCGTGTATCACTAATATATTATATTGAATAGTCTGTAACCAACCTCCCTTTTAAAAGAGATTAGTTAACATATATTGGTTCTGGGTCGTTCTCAGGAATAATAACGAAGTAAAATGAAAGGTATTTACTATCCTCTTTTTTTTACATATATGAGACTTATCTTTTTGTTTTATATAATTTGCTATCGATTTTGCCTAGTGGGATTGTGCTCTCGACTTCTGCCCTGCTTCAGCTGTGGCTTCCAATGTGGATATTAGCCCCTGATGAGGTGGGTTTTTCTTAAATTCCAGATACAGTGGTTTTCTAAACTCCAAACAAGGTGGATTTCAGCTCTAGCCAATGTTAAACTCCAGACCAAGTTTCTTCAAACCCAGACCAAGTGGCGTTTTAAACTCCAGGCCAAGTGGCTAAATCAACATACAATCTCAAACTAAATAGGCTCCAAGAATATCTGTAGGGTATCGATGGCCAATTCAAATTAACATTTAGATTTGTCTCAAGCAAAAATGCTAAGAAAGACAGCATATGTTCTTACATTAAACTGAACATAAGATATGACCACTATGAAATTTACCATCGCTAACCTACAAAAATCTTGTGTTAAATTGAGAAAATGAAATAAGCAAATAAAGTAAACATATTTTAAATTAAGATATGTGAGATGATTATTTCAATATTTGAAGATAAATAATTTAATATAGATAAATGAAAAAAAATGAAATGGCGGAAAAATGAAACAAGTAATCAATTCAGATTTTCAAGATAATGCATTAATAGGAAATAGTTATTTTTCTTTTCATAACTTACCGTCTATTAGACGCCACAAATACTTAATAGATTTCTAATAAACTATAATACTATATTTAATAGATATGAATATAATTTCTATAACTAACGTTGTTAATTGTTCGACAACCAGCTGCTAAAAGAACGAGCGATTCTTAATCCCACGCTTCCTAGATACTCTCTTTGTTAATACGCAGGTCAGTCATAGAGGAAAGTGACGTGCCAGTTGATAGCGTGAATCACGGTACCTAATCTCAGTGCAAAATGCAGTGGCTATAGTTACGTGGAAAATTTACACGTTACAAGTCAGCATTCAGCATATTTATATTAATCAAAATCATATTATTTTATGCACCTACCTTCCTTTCAACCTACATTATATAATATAATTTATTAATTAAGATAGAAGGTATTTACTTTTACTGCATTTCATTCATTTCAAGATTTGTGGCAACGCTGCGGAGGCTTAGAAAGGTATATTCCCAACGTTCATTATGCCTGCCACAGAAAAGCAAACAACGGTGCAAATACTCCGAATGAATACTTCATTGCAATAGAAAAGCAAAACACATGTAAATGGCAACACCGATAGGAACCCAGTCTCATACCAATCGTCGACCAATCACAACTATAGAATTTCGCGTGACATCGAGTGAATCGATGGAAAGCATTAATTGAATCGTAGTGTGATCATAGTTACTAATGGCCGAAACAGCAGCGTGTTTACTTATATTGCTCGCGTATTGTTTTAAAATGAGTTTTGTTACTGAAGTTAATTTCAAAAATTTCAATGGTGACTTAGTGGAATATTTGTTATCCCATAACTTTAGTGCACTAAGTTATGACGATAAAGTTTTGATAAAAACATTGCGACCTACCCCTGAATTAAACAATTTGGTGCAGCGTAACAGACAACAAAACCGCAGTTTTAATACAAGGAATTATGAGAGACATCCTTGCCTAACCGGATCACAGGTAAAAAATAAATTATTTTGTTGGCAGTGTTTACTTTTTACTAGTGAAAATGTCTCTGTTTGGGGCCGCTTAGGATTTGAGGATTTAATTCTATACCTAGTTGAAGGTGAGGAATTTTTCACCGATAAAGTAACTTTAAATACAGCACGCGGATTAATATCTTACTAACAAGATAAGGAATTTATATATTTTTTAAACATCTTTATATTAATTTTTGAACAAACAGGAATAGTTTTTCAAATCTTGCAGCACAAGTTTTCAGATGTAATTTACTCACGAAATCGGCTCAAGTTTCTTTTGGAAAAAATTTCAGAATTTCGTGCAGAAGTTTATTTTAAAAAACTATTTTCTTCATTTCAAACTACTGATGATACGACTCAATTTAACCCAAAACAAAAGAAATTCAGTTACGCAGATATGGAGCTTCACTATAAGCAAATATTTTATGAAATTTTGGATACTATTAGGGGTCAAATAGAAATAAGGTTCTCTGATTTGAAAGAGCTGCATTTCTTCGACTTACTCAATAAAAATTTGTTTACCGGATTTTCGGCTAATTTTCCAGATAACGTTTTGGAAAATTTATGTCAAAAATACACTTTTTTTGATAAGGTGGCCATAAAAAGTGAACTGTGTGTTGTTTATAATGACAATGAAATTTTGGGGGAAAATGAAAATCATGTGAGGACTATTAAATACCTTTTTGATAATGATTTGAATCAAGATTTACCCCAAGTTTATAAACTCTTAAGTCTAATTGTTTCTATCCCGGTGACATCGGCTTCCGTAGAGCGCTCGTTTTCCACTCTTAAGAGAATTAAAACTTATTTACGAAATTCAATGAGCCAGGATCGTTTGAAAAATATTAGATCGCAGAATCCCGCTAATCTTCAAAAATATATAATAAGTTTTTATTTGCTCTCACCAGCTGTTAACAAATTCGTTAAGTAGGTACCTATTTTGTGAAAAAATTTGATGAATAGATGAATTGATTAATTGGCTGAGAAGAGTTTTTGTGAATATTGTAAATAGGAGTTGTAGGTCTCAAGGTAGACACTCGAAAGTGAAAACAAATTAATAGCTTATGGTGTTTGCTTTACTTTGATTTTCTTTAAATTATAAGGCGGTTTACCTTGAAATCCTAAAAATTTTCGCCTATGGTGTATTTTTTAACACCTCTTGTAGCCTCCTCAAACCAAAACCTCACGAGCTGCCACTGATATATATATATATATATATATATATATATATATATATATATATATATATATATATATATATATATATATATATATATATATATATTGATATTTATTGTCCATAGCAATATCTTTTATTTCTACTTTACCAGATAACCTTATTGAACAGAAATGGCAAACTATTATTGCAAAAATTTAAAATAAATCAAGTGTTACTTTGATTACCTTCTGTTCAACTGTTTGTAAATAAGTATGAAGAAAATGTCCGCAATACCTATCCCATAAATTGGTATTAAGGAGCACAGCACATAATCCAAATGTTAGAAACAAGTAACAATACAGTATACTTTAGCACAAAACAGATAAGTATGAGGGTTGTTTCGAGTATATGGCGCAGTTTCTGCTCAATAAGTATATCTCTTTGATAGGTAATAAATTTGTTAGGATTTTCAAAAGGAAATTGAGAAATTTTATTTTTGATAATGGTATTTAGCTTCTAGTGAAACCTGTTTTTGTTTTTTATTTTTCTCTAAATTTTTATTTTTATATTTCTTTTTGTTAGTGATATTTCTTGTTCTCAAAGTGCATTTTAGTAATTATAATTAGTAATTTAAAACTGAACTGAATATATATATATATATATATATATATATATATATATATAAAAATATATATATAAATATAAATAAATATATATATATATATATATATATATATATATATATATATATATATATGTATATATATATATATGTATATATAGAAGGCAATCAAAGTAAATAGGAGAGAACACTACCTAATATTGAAGTATTTGATTGGATGGACTTCTTACAAATAACAAGAACAATAAGCTGTAATAAGAAACAAATTTATAATTCTAATGTAGTTTGACTTAAGTTAATATAACTTTGAAAAAAATGACTGTCGTGAGAAGGACTCTAATAACTTCGAGAAAAATGACTGTCTTGAGAAGGTCGCATTATAAGAAAAATCAAGACTATCTCATTTGTAGGACACGTGCTTGTCATTTCATTATATTACAAAACTTTAATTTACTTGTGATATAATGTTCCAAATCTGCCGTCACTTCATATCTGCAAATATTGAAGTAAGAATGTTTTTAATGCACTAACGATTAGACAGATATTTTCAAAGAATTAATTGATGGAAATAAATAGTCAAACGAAAAATTTTCGCATTGTATTTTGAGAGTTTGTAAATTATTTCTCAAAGCTAGAGACTTTTTTTAGAGTATGTTGGTAACTTCACTTATATCAAACTACGATAAATACATATTCAAATTTACACCGTTTGTAAGCTACAGAGGTATGAAACAATTGGTTTCTTAGTACAATTTTAGACTAATGTATTTTCGGAAGTAAGTATCAATTTTGAATACCCATTGTTGTGATTCCATTTTTGTCGGTTTCTACTTTCGTTTGTTTTATATATTTTTTATTATTTTTATAGAACATTTGTATTGAAAATAAGTCAGTGGTACTTAAGGCAAAGTGTATATTTGTTTATTCGAAAATATTTCGCGTATAACTAAGCGATACCTGTTTACCAATTAAAATATTGTATTACGTTTTCAACGTTCTATCTGCCTAAAATTCATGATGTGTTACTCGACATTGGCCATACTCTTAATGATATCAGATAACGATACGAACTATGTTGTCAATAAAAGAAGAACTCAGCCATGTCTAACTCGCCTTTAAAAAAATGTATTGCTTAGCTCTCTATTGTAATTATTTTAATTTAAATTTTTTTTTCAATATTTTTAGGTCAAAGCAATTTCGAAAGAATGGGCAGAACGAGCCGAACTTCCAGCTCATGTAGTGTGTCTATTAAATAATATCCCCAGTACTGTACATCCCATGTCCCAACTCTCAGCGGCCATAACGGTACTCAATAGCGAAAGCAAATTCGCCAAAGCATACTCAAGCGGCGTTCACAAGTCTAAGTACTGGGAGTACGCATACGAAGATTCAATGGACCTTATCGCTAAGTTACCTGTAATAGCAGCTACTATTTACAGAAATACTTACAAAGAGGGGTCCGGCATCGGAGCAATTGATACCTCCAAAGATTGGAGCCATAACTTCGCTACAATGCTGGGTTATGACAATCCCGAGTTTATTGAGTTAATGAGACTGTACCTTTCTATTCACTCGTAAGTATTGTTTTCATCTCTTAGAACGTTAGTTTCAGTAACACTGAAATATATAAATTTGATTTTTCTGGAGCAGATATTGATTTACATATAATAATAATTAATTTACTGTTACCACGAAACAAATCAGTAAACACTAATCAGATCTAATATAAAATATACAATGTAACACGTTATAATTTGTTGACAGGGATTCTGTTTGAATTTTCTGTAGGTATATAATTTATTTTTGGGTATACCTACGTAGGAGTTTGTAAAATCTTATATCTATCTCAACATTGTTGGATATTACCGTTTCAGATTTTATTTTCATATCATTATCCAGAAAGGAATAAATTTATGATACGAACAAATTTTGATATGGCATCAGTTACGTTATCAAAATTATCTAACATGCGAACAAAGTGTTTGCAAATAACTAATTCTAGTCTGTATTTCGATATATTTTATTTATATTCATGTAACAAGCTTTGTTGAAGTGCAGAAATATCTACTGAAAGTCAGAAAAAACTCAATGGCGTCATAGTAAACGTCAATAAGTAATACTGAATGATCAGATTCATGTAAGTTGTGTACAATAGCTCTGCTATAGTAAATCAAATCCAAAATTTTTCAATTATTATATTGGAAAAACCTGTTAAATGCGAACACATCAACTGCTTTGTAGTAAGTACAGAAACAATTTTCCATTTCAGGGATATAATATATTTAGTATAAATTTAAATCACCTATCACAAATTGTTATTTCATAAAATCTATCAACAGTCTGATATGGATTGTTATTAAAAGCCGAAAGAACAATAAGCGCCAAGAATTTTAAAATATATTTAGGATATCTTCAATTTGAATCCATATATCCTTGGCATTCCATTTTAAATTAGGTTGATGCATTACATTGAAGTCCTGGTTAACTGCCATCACTGTTCCACCGCCTTCAGACTTCAAGGTTTTTTGTACACACAGTATACAATACTGGACCCGAGATTATAAATATATTTAAGTTTAAACACCAACAAAAATAAACTGGCTACAAGCATGTAAAGATATTTACACACAAATACAGGTTTGACAGCAATCATCAGGTATTTTTTGCCCTGGACTGTACAAACTAATATCAGTTCTAATAGATTCTAAATACAGATTATTTCATGTTCTCGTACTATAAGTATGTATTTCATTTGAACATGTAAAACACAAAATAATCTCCGAAAAACTTTAATTATTCTTAAACAAAGTTGGTTTTCATATTCTTGATATGTTTGTTAAGAAGCGTAATAATTACTTCTGATCGTAATGTGATCATAAATAGCAGAATCCAATCAAGATAGTCTGATGTGCCGATTAGTTTTCTTTATCAAGTTATGTTGAAATCTTTTAGGTCTCTATCTGATGAAATATATCCAATCGCCGAGTTACCCTATTTTGAATGGCGAAATTAGCTGTTCCTGAGTTTGATATATGGAATAAGTCGTGCAATAATTCAACAATGTATTCACTAATTAAATAGTTATATCATTATCTCACTATTTCACTGTTTATAAATAAACAAACTTCTTCAGGAAGGCATTGGCCTCTGTATGGTTCTCACAAAAGTAGAAAAAGTATATTTTCCATATCAATTACAAATAAAGTAAAATTTTGGAAAAAAGGTATTAACTAATTAATAAAGTTTATTTTGAAATATATATCACTGTCATTAAAATTTGATTACTATCAGATATTTTATGTGTATATTTTTCAGTTAAAATAATATATGCCATTAATATCTACTAATGGTGTATTAAAAAAATTAAATAATAAGAAAACAACTTGTCTAAAAACCACAAAATGAAAATAACTTTTTATTCGACTAGTTTCGCCTGTTACAGCATTATCAAGACTGAATACGATTCAGTCTTGATAATGCTGTAACAGGCGAAACTAGTCGAATAAAAAGTTATTTTCATTTTGTGGTTTTTAGACAAGTTGTTTTCTTATTATTTAATTTTTTTAATATAAATATGAACTACCACAGAGTTGATTCATCGTCCATCGAATTTACTAATGGTGTACCATCTTGTCAATTTTGCTGTAACTGGCAGTTCTTATTTCCGATTTTTAATTAGCATTAAATATTTCGCCTAAATATTTTTGGTCCTTAAAAATGAGATTGAATATCTTCTGACATATATTCAACATATAAATTTTTCATATAGCTACAGCAATCAAATACGTATGACATATCAAGAAAATGTAAAAATCGTTCTTCAAAACATCGTTCAGCATAGTGAGTATAAATTTTTCTAGTGATCATGAGGGTGGAAATGTTTCTGCCCATACAGTGCACTTAGTTGGCTCAGCGCTCAGTGATCCTTATCTTTCTCTTGCTGCTGGAATGAATGGATTGGCTGGACCACTTCATGGGCTTGCAAATCAAGAAGTAAGTTCAGAATGTGATGTTTGGCATCTGTGACATGATATATATATATATATATATATATATATATATATATATATATATATATATATATATATATATATATAAATATATATATATATATATATATATATATATGCCAAGTTTCAACACTTGCCGACCAACTTCATCGTCCAAAACACCCAATTTGTAAAGCTTTACTAAACTAAGGTGATTTAACATCTATTTTCTTACGTACGCTGCGAGAGTGCTCCCTTTGGTTATGCTCTTACTAGGTATGAAAATACAAGAAAAAAGAAATTTTCTTGTTCAACACGTACATAATTATAATATTATATATATATATATATATATAATATATATATATATATATATATATATATATATATATATATAATATTATAATTATGTACGTATTGAACAAGAAAATTTCTTTTTTCTTGTATATATATGTATATATATATATATATATTATTAATTTAAAATAATTAAGAAGATAGGAAATTAAATTCACTTATAGTCAATAGCATTTACTTTTCTATTATTCGAAATTCAAAGAGATACAATACAGCGAAAGCGGCAAGTTTAACCCGAGCAGAAGAGATTATCAGAATGTCGACGTAGCCCTGGTTATTTCTATTCCCATTGCAACCCAGTAATCACCTACGTGGCTCAAGTACTTCATAATTCTCAATAAAACAATCCAGACTAAACAACGCACAAGAACACCACGTCGTCATTCGATACTCCCTTTGACCGGCGGCGGCCTTCGTAATAATGTTGAATCCCCAAAAATGCACCACACTAGGTCATTGAACCCGTCACCCGTCCTTCGAAACGAAAGCAGCGACAAGGTTAACTTAATCTAAGATCTAAACATTTCCAAATTTATGAATCACTGCTCTCGTTCCGTATTCATTCCTTTCGATGATTCTAACACGGCCAACCTGACTGCAGTGGACGCTGCTCGGCGCTGCCAGCTGAAATTAAAATAATTCGGCTAAACTTATATCTATAGAGTTTTGGTAGGAATCTCTACCACCTCCCGGCTCTACCACTAACGGGACAGAGACCGCAAAAAAAAATAAAAACATTAGTAAATAAACATGTGGAGACCTCAGCCACCACCCGGCTCTACCACTAACGGGACAGAGACCGACAAATAAAAAATAAAAGCATTAGTAAATAAACATGTGGAGACCTCAGCCACCACCCGGCTCTTTCCACTAAAGGGTGAGAGACCGAAAAATAAAAGCATTAGTAAATAAACATGTGGAGACTTCAGCTACCACCCGGCTCTTCCACTAAAGGGTGAGAGACGCGAAAAATAAAAACATTAGTAAATAAACATGTGGAGACTTCAAGCTGCCACCCGGCTCTTCCACTAAAGGGTGAGAGACCGAAAAAAATAAAACATTAGAAGTAAACATGTGGAGACTTCAGCTACCACCCGGCTCTTCCACTAAAGGGTGAGAGACCGACAAATAAAAATAAAAGCATTAGTAAATAAACATGTGGAGACCTCAGCTACCACCCGGCTTCCCACTGAAGGGTGAGAGACCGAAAAATAAAAACATTAGTAAATAAACATGTGGAGACCTCAGCCACCACCGCGGCTCTTCCACTAAAGGGTGAGAGACCGAAAAATGAAATAAAAAGCATTAGTAAATAAACATGTGGAGACTTCAGCTGCACCGGCTCTTCCACTAGGAAAGGGTGAGAGACCGAAAAAAATAAAAAACATTAGTAGAATAAACATGTGGAGACTTCAGCTTCTGCACCCCGGCTCTTCCACTAACAGGGTGAGAGACCCCGAAAAAATGAAAAATAAAAGCATTAGTAAATAAAACATGGGTTGGGAGACTTCAAGGCTGCCACGCCGGGCTTCTTTCGCACTGAAAGGGGTGAGGAGACCGGAAAAGAATGAAAAACATTCCCAGTTAATATAAACATTTGGAGAACCTCAGCCACCACCCGGGCCTCTTCTCAACTTTAAAGGGTGGCGAAGACCGGAAAAAATGAAAATGAAAAAGGCATGTAGTAAAATAAAACATGTGGAGCCTTCAAGCTTGCCACCGCGGCTCTTCCACTAAAAGGGTGAGAGACCGAAAAATAAAAACATTAGTAAATAAACATGTGGAGGACGCTCAGCCACCACCCGGCTCTTCCACTAAAGGGTGAGAGACCGAAAAAATGGAAAATGAAAGCATTAGTAAAATTAAACACGTGGATGACTTCAGTCTTCCACCCCGGCTTCTTTCCAAACTAAAGGGTGAGAGACCGGAAAAATAAAAACATTAGTTAAATAAACATGTGGAGACCTCAGACCACCACCCGGCTTCTTCCACTAAAGGGTGAGAGAACCGAAAAATGAAAATAATAGCAATTAAGTCATAAACATGTGGAGACTTCAGCAGCTGCCACCCCGGCTCTTCCACTAAAGGGTGAGAGACCGAAAAATAAAAACATTAGTAATAACATGTGGAGACTTCAGCTGCCACCCGGCTCTACAACTAACGGGACAGGGAGACCGACAAATAAACAATAAACCCAAAATTAAATGAACTTTCATTGGGATCATTCTCATCATCTTTTTTTTCCATGATTCCAGTATTCCTTGCACATCGTAAGACTGGGTCCATTCTAGAGGCCACGCTCCTAGTTGCTCCTTTGCAGCCCTGGCTGCAATATTTGTGCCAAGCTTCTCAATTTCATACCGTCCATCTTCTAAACACGGCAAAACTTCATATGGTCCCAAAAACTCGTAATCGCTCCTGCCCAACATGCATCTGCGAATCCTGTGCATCAAGACAAATTCACTTGGGGAACATGTAACACATCTCTGCGCTTTTGGTTCGTGATACTCAAACGGAAGTTGATGCAAGCTTCTCTCGCTGTCTGTTCAGACTACGATTGTGAACCGGTGTCAAGTCTTTTGACAAATCCTCCAATAAAGCCCGAATAGAAGGTGTACAATAAGGAATTCTTTATTTTCCATTAGTCCGCTCGACCATTCTGACTTAATCTGTGTTTCCACTTTAAGAAGATTTCTGATGGTTCTCATATAACGCTCTACCTGCCATTTCGTCTATGAACATCAGGTGTTACAAAGTGGCGTTTACTGTTCGGATGTTCCAAATATTTTGGAAACGTCGTATTATTAAATGACGTACCACATTCCATTATGATTTGCATGGGTGTTCCAAATAATGGTAAGGCATTTTGCAATTGCTCAAGCATTTCAGATGTACCTAACCGTTTCCAACGGCAACAAGAGACAGTATTTAGTAAAATGCATCGACAATAACAAATATCATGCTTGAAAATTATTCTGTGGATAGAGGCAATGATCCTTTAAATAATCAATATGCACAAGTTGTGGAATAGTTCTTTCAACTTTTCTACTGGATTTATGAATCTCTGAAATTGTGCTTGTCTGTCTTAATTGCAAAAACATAACAACACAATCGCTTAGTGTATGGTTTGACAAACATTCGCATTCGAGGATACAAAAGTATTCAGCTATCGAATCAGAATTAATTCTTCTTAATAGCCAATCGTGAAAACTTCGAAAATACCAAAAGCGTCTCTTCCTAGGAAAGGAACAAAACACTCTGCGTTTGTTTGTTGTTCCGTCAGGGTAAGCATTTTTGTTATAGCAGCATTACACTCAACAAACCTATTTCCACTGTAACGTTGAATTTTTTTTTTTAAACACATTAATTGCAATTTATTACCCTATTCCCAGAATTTGTTTACAGTTGCAGAACTCAGGTTATGAGGTTATGGTGTAGAATCGCACGTCAAAAAAAGCAGCACCACACTTATACCATATTAGTTATTTTTTTGATTCAGAACTTTTCTGTAATTAATTACAAATAATTTACAATTAACCGCAAGTAAGTGTGAAAATGTTTAAATAGCTGGAATTATCACTAATGTTTAAAAATTCGTAATATATGGTATTTGGATTCACATTCTGTAGTCCTTTCATTAAGACTAGAAAACCAACCTGCGCTGACGTTCAAGTTTCTGGATAAGAATTGCATCATACTGATAACAGTTGTTTATTTTTCCCGAAATGTAGTACTATATTAGTCAGTCGTAACAAATTTTCTTTTTGAAGAAATTATGTTCTCCAGACATATAAGGTCCAATTTTTGTTGTCCATATATTATCACTACTTGAGGATTTAGAAAACGTCTTACAAAAATACGAGAGAAACTCAGAAACTGTTCTTTGGCTGGCATTTCGCACATCTAACTCAAGATATGCGTGAATGACTAATTCTACCAAATCCAACTTGAAACAATTATTTTACACAAATAGATTTTTACAATTATCGAGTTTTTATTTATTCACAACTGATCTTTGTTTTTTTTTTTTTTAATTTGTATTTGTAATCACCACTTGTGTGAATGAATAATTATATCGTTATTATTATTATTCGCACTCAAATTTCTTTTTTCGTGAATGTAAGTTTCATAAGTGACAAATTGGAACTAGCGAAATTAACTGCTTCTTCTAATAATCGCCCTAGATTTTTTTTTTTCGTGATGGAATAGCTTTCCTGAATTCTTTTCCGAATCTGGATTCCAATCATATCAAACCATTTTATATTATTTAGAATCATTCAATAAAAACATACTCAATTTTCGCCAAAAATTGTACATCAGATAATCCAATTTCCATTTTAATATGTTCAAGCTTGACTTACTCATTAGCCGGCAATCATTATTTTCGGGTCTAAAATCCTTCAATAAATCAACCTGTCTCAAGATTTCTGGGCGATTATAGCACGCAACGCCTTTATCATATTACTAGTAAATATTTGCGTTAGTTGAACAATCACTATCACTAGAAAGCTACATTTTTCATTTATTTGAACTTTTTCAAATCAATGTTTAAGCACAAAAACAAAGTTATTTTTTTGTCGTTGTACCACTAGAACACCATTCAACAGTCCAATTACGGCATTAAGGCACAATCCCACTTCTGATATTAGCAATTTAAAATAATTAAGAAGATAGGAAATTAAATTCACTTATAGTCAATAGCATTTACTTTTCAATTATTCGAAATTCAAAGAGATACAATACAGCGAAAGCGGTCTGATATTAGCAATTTAAAATAATTAAGAAGATAGGAAATTAAATTCACTTATAGTCAATAGCATTTACTTTTCAATTATTCGAAATTCAAAGAGATACAATACAGCGAAAGCGGCAAGTTAACCCGAGCAGAGAGATTATCAGAATGTCGACGTAGCCCTGGTTATTTCTATTCCCATGCAACCCAGTAATCACCTACGTGGCTCAAGTACTTCATAATTCTCAATAAAACAATCCCAGACTAAACAACGCACAAGAACACCACGTCGTCATTCGATACTCCCTTTGACCGGCGGCGGCCTTCGTAATATATGTTTGAATCCCCAAAAATGCATCACCACACTAGGTCATTGAACCCGTCACCGTCTTCGAAATCGAAAGCAGCGACAAGTGTTAACTTATCTAAACATTTCCAAATTTATGAATCACTCTCGTTTCCGTATTCATTCCTTTCGATGATTCTAACCCATATCATATATATAAATATATATATATATATATATATATATATATATATATATATATATATATATATATATATATAAATATTTCATCCAGTGATATTATCTGGAAAAGCTTCAAGTGTGGAAAATGTTAAAAATATCAGGATGGCAACGAATAACTAATAAGACATAAACAGTATGTCTATCACTTAAATCCTTTGCAGTGGCATTCTCGATATTTTTAACATTCTCCACTCTTGAAGGTTCAGAGAAAATAATCCTAGATGTCGATCGTAACTTCCTCATCAAGCAAGTTCTTACTGGGAAAGTTCTTCTTTTCAGATAATTGGCTTGGATATCTATTAAATTATAATTCTGTAAGTGTTAAACACGAAGATTATTGAAAAATCAGATTACTGTTTCATCAATTTTTGTTATAAAATTGAAAAATATTGAATATTTATATTAATATACCTTTAAAGGTTAATTTGATGTGCATGTGATAAAATTGTCATTTTCTAAACTTCTCTTGTAATAAACAGGTATTGATTTGGCTACAAAAACTTCGCAAAGAAGTAGGTGATAAGTACACAGAAGATCAACTCAAAGAATTCATATGGAAAACTCTAAAATCAGGGCAGGTCGTACCTGGTTATGGACACGCTGTCTTGAGGAAAACTGATCCCAGATATACATGTCAGAGGGAGTTCGCTCTCAAACATCTACCTAATGATCCTCTATTTCAGGCAAGTTCTATCTCTAATTTGAAATTTCTTTTCCATATATAAAAGTTTTCATTTTTATATTAACTAATAACTTTTGAAGAAAAATAATCCAATATATTACATTTTAAAATATAAAACCAATAACTTAAGAATAAGCAATTATTGAGAAATTATATTTATTTCAATATATTCAATTTTTTTTAGATGAAAGTAAAACTGAAGTATAAATCTTTCAATAAATTATGAATGTCAGATATATCATAAATATTTTTTTATGTTTTCTCTGAGCAAAGTTTCATTTAAGACTTTGATTTATTCTAATTTCCCAATAATCCAGATACATATTATGAAAACACTTGCAAATACTTTATACTTTGTCTTTTATACCTCTTTCGAAAGCTTTTTCTGAATCTTTCAGAGGTTTTTATAGGTTATTCCATTTTTTCTTTGATGAAGTCAACATATGATCAATAGGCTAAATTTATTCATATTCGTGTTGGCAAATCAATTCCATGGAACATATGGGTTCTGTAATTTGCATTTCATAATTTGATATGAAATCAACGTCGGCAATTTGTCAAAATCGTCTGACACTACTGAACTACTACAACTATGCTGTCTGTATCACAACATCTCAAATGAGGAATGATTCTCCATAATATCAATCTTACTTTTTATAATTTAATTATTTTCTTTTAGACTTCCTCTATGACAGACTAATTAATTTCTTCGCAATTTTATTTAAATGAGAAATCAATGGTCTTGTAATGTTATATTTGAAGTTTTTCTAGTTGAGTAGTCTAGTTTTAAAATTTATATTATTTGGACGATTTCATTACCCATGGATAAGACTAAGTTATGTGTTCATTTTGATTGTGTCCAAAGCACAAGTTAGTGCTTTCACTGATCAAGCATTGAATATCTTAATTATCTATGAAATTTATCATTTCATGACTGATCATTTTTTCAATAATGGCTCAAAGTTAAACACACATTACATATTCAGCTGGAAGAATTCTATCACGACATCTCCTTAGACTGTACACACATTCTACTTGAAGTATTTTTAGTAACAAATGCAGTAAACATTTTTCCTAAATGAATGACAGAAAAAGGTCCATGCCCTTAAATTTCATCTCATTTTGCTTTATTAGTCTTTGGATTACTTTTGAGTCGTTTCTCAAGTTGTCGGTAACACTAGTTATGCAAACAGTTTTCTTCATATTTTTGTTTTTCTGATGTAAACTTCTCGGGGTTCGTGTCACATACAAATTTCGATTATTTTTAGGCAATTTTCGATTCTATACTAATAATTTTGGTTGAACTTAAGTCTCATAAGAAGTTTTGCAATAAGCAAACCAATGTCTTGATATAAAGAATGGTTTGGAAATACTACTTTCTAAAATACCAAAAATTATATTCATTTTGGGGTTTTTGTATGAAGTATAAAGTGCGAGACTATTTATTTCTAACAACACTACTACATTAATTACCTACCATATTTGTTTCTGCAGTTGGTGTCCAACATCTACAAAGTAGTACCTCCAATTCTTCTGGAACTTGGTAAGGTCAAGAACCCATGGCCTAACGTAGATGCACATTCTGGTGTACTTTTACAGGTAAGGCTTAGGGGATTTCATTGATCAGTCTTATCGGAGATAGGTGCTAATAAATAATTTTATTTTTGTTAGAATCTGTTGATAATAATGTAAAAGTAAGGACATTCAACATTTTTGATAACTTATCTGTTCTACATATCAGTTTAAAAATGGAATGGAAATATTTACCTACAGTGTTTTGTTTTTAACATAATCATCGAATAATCATAAGCAAAAGTCATATCTGTTTCTTCATATTTTGATTGTTAGTCGTGAAATTCAAAATTGTAATTAATTCATTTGACTATTTATCAAGAAACGTATTATAGTAACTTTCTCATCAAATTAGTTAAGTCATAATAAGTAGTATTCTACTAATGAAGTATTTCAATAAGAAAAGTTATCCCCAATAACTTCTGGATATAAAGTTGTACAGTGTGTTGAAATGTAGTTTAGTGTTCATTACTAAACATTCTATGATTATATCATATCATCATTAACACTTCATATGAGGGATTTTAGCTGAAGATTTTTCACATGATAACTTTAAGTAGTATATGCTTGCCACTGGGCAATTTATTTACTGAAATCCTCTCCATGTTTTAGTACTATGTACAGTAAGGCTGTACTAAAAATTTGGAATTGATGAAAAATTTATTAATTATAATGGCATCTGATATTTTTAGGTTAACATTCCAAATAATTTTGTGGAAAGGTCAGTTTACGCGAAGTACATTCTCAATAGCACAAATCATTAATTATTTCAGAGTAACTAGCTGTTTGTGTTAAATTTCACAATAAGCTACTGAATTTTAACTTATGATATCAACGTCGATATTCGTTGATCTTTGTTTCACATTATGACATTTTTGGGTCTGGATAATGACAATTGATCATGGAGTTTTTGGTATCCTTAGATGGGACATCGCCTCTAGGTCTAGATTTACCGAAATTGGTGCACTTAGTTCGGCCTTACAACTTAACTTACTTAATACTTTGTCAGTAAGAGAGAAATTATACGAGGGAACTGGAACCACAGTTTCATAGGTGTCAATGAACTCGTCATTGAATGCCGTGATAATAAATCACATCTAGATCTTTTTTTTCGATTATACCCACGATATATACACACCTAAGATAGGATGTTGCGCATGAGTGGGCGGTCGTTAATAAGACGCGTGACGTCACTCACGATCTTATTTGTATTGCTGAGATAGCAGTTTTGTATGTTTTTCTCTATTTACGCGTTTATTTAATTAGTTACAAAAAAAAATGTAGAGACAAAGTATGCTCTAAATGATCAGTCCTATCCCCTAAAGACATAAAAGTTTTGAAATTTATGATAATTATCACTCTAAACTCTTATTTTTTACTGTGAAATTTCTCTTCGAAGTATTAAAACGCGATTTTCATTAAAACGGTGCAAGATAGAGTAAACTGGGAAAGGAACTAATTTGTAGAGCACAAAACTTACTACAACATTAGTCTAGGAGGGGAATGCGAGATTAAATAAAAACGCGAAAACATTTTACAAAAAGTGGACTTTTATTTATGGTTTTTACACAGGCATATTTTTCCATTTGAATAGTTTCGAAATAGTAAATACCGGATATCAAGATAAATTTTCATTTCCTACATATCACGTATTCTACGTTTTATTAATACTTAATAATTAACAACTTACTTATTCTTTTCCTTATTTTTTTTGGGAATTAAACCACAATGTGTTTTTGTATTCTCTTTTCAACGTTTCGGTAGCGTTCTAGTTACGTACCGTTGTGAAGATGAATTAAATTTTTAAACAATTTTTGGTCCCTATCAGACACAACGAAAAAGTTTGACAAGACAATCAATAATATTTCGAACCTTGTTGTCAAACCAGACAATTGTTTTAATTTTTGATTATTTACTTTTTTGGCTTAAAAATGTTCCATGTAAATATTTGATAAAGCTGGTGAGAGGCAAGAGCCCATGGCAAGACCAAAATTCTGTTCATAAAAATCGTTATTGAATTGAAAATATGTTTTTGTTATTTATAAGTAATGGGAACGTACAGAAGATATTAACAACTTAGATTACACATATCCACGACAAGATAAAAATGGTTCATACATTTAAAATAAACGGACTCAAATTTACGGTACCTGTACTAGTTTGTGTTATTTAGAATAAAATATAACAAAACAAAACCCTATTAAAGAAAATTACCAAAAAAATAATAATGAAAAACACGTGATGATTCGCTTAAATTTAAATCAATTTGCCAAGTGACAACTGTCAAATTTCTGTTTTAAAGTCTCCTATATTTATATTAAGTTAAAGTTTTCTTCCACTTCCTTTTACGGTCAGTTTGGTCTGTATTCAAATACGGTAATTACTCACATAGAGTAAAGAGAACTTGTTTTGTTGGAATGCCTCTTCATACTCTTATAAATTTGCACCCCTCTCATCATTCAATCGGTTATCTGTGTATGAATATTTTCCATTGAAAATATCCTTACATAAAAGCCCTAACTTCAAACATTTACGTTTTGTAAAATGTTACATGAGACTGAATATGACATTTTCGTCCATGTCTGCATCACAACAAACGAATTCGTTTATGGCAGTGCGTCCCACTATCCACAGCAATCGGATTGCCGACGCGGACAACGTGAAAATTGATGGAGAATTTGTCGTTAATGCTTGTAAGAAGAAAAATAAGGAAACATAATACAGTCATATTTAAGAAAATATATCGCAACATGGAGATTATTATAAAATATTTCCTGAACGACGACAAAGGTTTCGTCACTCTTATTAGTTGCGCCGGATTAAGGTAAGCATCAACATGTCTGCATCGAATCAATAGGATTTTAAAATTCTTTGTATAGAAAGTAATGCAGTGCGTCCACTTATTCGCAGCGGACGGATCATCGGTAATGATGGTGCGCTTGCTCAGATGGGCAATGATGCATGCCGATTGTCATTCGCATTGCCGATGAGGTGGATTGCATTATTCTTTTGGCAGTCTCAGGATGTCAAGAGTGGAATGAGACACATTACTAAAATACTTGAATTGTACGTCGTCCTTCAGCAAGTAATGTATGATATTGTTCACGTTGCGATATATTTTTGAATATGGCAGTGTCCACATATCATGTTTCCGTTTAAAAAACAATAACCAAGTTCATCACTTTCCATGTTACGCACCAAACATTACTCGCTCTCGACGAAAATCCGATTGCACGTCGCCATTGCGTCAGCGATTTCGATGCTGACTATGTGGACGCAATACCAAATGATTCTGTGCCCCAAAGGCAAGCGTTGATAAAACCGCATCGGAAGGAAAATATTATTTGTTCTTGTAATTTGGTAACATGTTTTATTGCTAATCTTAATTTATTTTCAGTATTATGGTCTAAAAGAAAGTAGTTACTACACTGTACTTTTTGGAGCATCCAGAGCTTTAGGAGTACTTCCATCACTTGTTTGGGATCGCGCTCTTGGGCTCAGCATTGAAAGACCGAAATCCATGTCGACTGACGGTTTGATGAAAGCACTGAAAGCCACTTAAAACTCAGGCGAATATGAATGTGGACTGCTCTCCAACAATTTCATAGATACATCTTCAAATTTAGAAGTGAAATATTTTTGTGGGCCAAAACTTGCACTACTTTGAATGCGTTTCAACAATTGAGCAGAACAGTACTTTTTTCTCTCTTAAACTCCTTTCAGAAACGATGTCATTTTGTTGGTCTTCCATTAAATTGTGTAAAATATTGCTTCATTGGAACGCTTTCATATATTGTGCACTTATCCATACAAAAATGTTTGAATTCTTCAAGTTGTACAGTTTTTTTAAATTATTTATTTAATGATTAACTAATTTGGGACCTATCTCTAGTTAGTATAGTCTAGCAATGCAAATTTTATTAGGACAAATTTAAATATATGTTAACATATTTGTAATTGCCACAAAAAAGATTTTCACCTTCAATTGAAGGAAATGATTAAATAAATCATAGACAGTAAATTATCTTTTTTTTCTTATGTTGATAAACCAGGAAAAGAGAAACAAAATACACATATAGTCCATTTATTAAAAAAATCGGTTAAAAAAAATGGTCTCATAAAAGAAATATAAAAACTTAGAAACTAAAACACCATCTGATATTACGATGTTTTGATGTCACCATTTTACTAAATTTCATTATGATATAGCCTAAATTGGTTACTAAATTTAAAGTGACAATAGTTGCAGCAGATTTTGTTGTATCGTGAATCCTTATATTCAATTTATAACTCGGAAAGAGAAACAAGTTAAATTTCTCAAATTAAATTCAGCAACTAACTGAATCAATGTTTTAATAGATCAAGATGTAAGAAAAAAGTAAAAAAATTTTGTTTTATTACTGTTAATGTTATCCATCCTCATAGATCAAAAATAATAAAATTTTCAATTCAAATGTCAGTCTGAAAATTTCACAAAGCTATTAAAATTTTAATTAACATTAACCAACTATTTCAGTTACTAGTAGTATTTTCGACGAAAATAATAGACTATTGCACTGTATCGAAAGTCAAGTTGGGTGCGCTAGTCGTTTTAGACCTAAACCACGATTTTCGAAATATATACACTATCGGACAAAAGTGAAGCAACACTTTCGGAAAATGAAACAAATCTCGATTTTATAATATCAAATGCAAGATATCGTATTTAAATATATTGTGTCTTAAATATCAAAGTAGGCTGCTGTTATCGGCGGCAACAGCTTTTTCCAACAATCGAAACAAATGAATTTTAATTGACATAAACTTTGAAATACAGTATTGTAACGCGTCAAAAGTAAAGCAACATTTCAATATTTTCCTAAAAAATAAAGGTTTTAGTGAAAGTGAAGGTTAAAATATTTATTTTATGTTTGATTAATATTTCTGTGTTGGATTTATCATGCTAAGAGATATTCCAATTGAAAGAATCAAAGCAGAGAGTAGTGGCTGTACACTTGGAAGGTACATTACAAGCTCCAATTTCAAGACGGTTTGTTTTACCCAGATACATTGTATCCAAAATGAAGGGGTTAGAATACAACGGGTACAAGTACCTTTTTCTGTTAATGTAAGATATACCCAAATTCGTGAACTAGACATCCATATTTATTAGAATACATGGGATTCAAATTAATTTTATAACTTTCAGTGCCATCTTTTGGCGACTAGAAAAAGCATGTAAATAGCAACGCATATGTCTTTAGGATACATACGACCTAAGTGTACTTATACCCTTTGTATTCTTACTGTATGCTGCAATCTACACACAATTTTACTAAGTTGTAACTATCAACAGGTGGACGAATAGTGTCAACATTATTATCTTCAAGTGTTTATTTGTGATTAATTACGATGGAAAGTGACGAAGGTAAGTTTGTTTTAATTCTCATAGACTAGTAGTTATTATATACTGTATAGACTGATCTAGCTATTGTCAGTAAAACTACAGACATAGACATATGTATCTTGTACAGATACCCTAGTGTTATGTTTTGATTTACATCAAACATTGCCCACTCCACTAATAACTACGTCCAAGGTATTTTATTTAAGACAGTTATGGACATACAACTTTTGTATTTACAATTTATTAAACAATCAGGCACATATGTTTGTGTGGTCTGAAAATGTAGCTTCGAGGGGATCGCAAGCAATAGGATCATGCCTACTACAGTTCATTAAGTCTCTTCTACCAACAGTAAAAAAACTTGTTGCCTATAGTGATTTCTGTGGAAGGCAAAATAAAAATAAATACTTATGTAAGTTGTTCATGTTTCTTGTCAAAGCTACTCACATAGAAGAAATCCACCATAAGTTTTTAGAACCCGGGCACACGTACATGGAATGTGATCGGGCATTTGGTCTTATTGAGAAAGCTAAAAGAAAAACTCCCCAAGTATTCATCCCACGACATTGGATTTCAGTTATTAAATCAGCAGCTAGGAGTTTTATTGTACATGAAATGACCCCAGAAATGTTTGTTTCGTTTGATAAATTGGACTCTCTAATAAACGATCCGAAATTAGACGTGGAAAAGCAGCCTCTACGTTTTCGACAAATAACAGACTTTAAATATCATAAAGATTCTGAAACATTTTCATTTGCATTTAAACATACCCTTCAAGAGGAGTTTCCATTTAAGAAATGGGTATCAGTTTTACAAAAAGGTCGACCTTCCTTTATACTGGAGAATGTTTTATGCAGAAATATTGACGAAGTACATATATTACCACGGCTAAGTGGAAGGACCTTCAGTCATTATTTGACTATATACCACCTGTCTATCATAAGTTTTATACAGGTCTGGCACATGGGCCCAAAAAGAAAAACGATAAATAAAGAAACCAACAAGCCGACAGTAGGATGCTGCAATGTCTTCAACTTCTATCGCCGAGTTGGAATCAGACTCAGAATGTGACATGGAAGATAGTGCCATAATTGACTCTGATTACGAGGACACCTGTTAAGTTTCTTATTGTGTCAATAAAGCATATAAAACAAAACATAGTGTATTTTTGAAATATATGTTACATTGAATTTTGCTAGGATACAAAGGGCACAAGTGATTTTTCTCTATTTTTGATGTAAAAAAGTTTTCAATTTACATCCCACGTATGATTTTGGATGTAATCTTCAGTCTACATACCGGTCCCATCAAAAATTTAAACTTATCTTATTTGTCGATTTTATTATGGTAAATTAAGTTTAACCTCAATTTACTCCAAATGGTGTAATTGGTACTTATACCCATTGTATTCTAACCCCTTCAAATAATTTCAAGCTTTTATGGAAGGAGGCATTTAGAGAATCTACCGAAATCGGGAAGACCAAGAAAAACAATGATTTGGACAGACAGACGCATTAAAAAAAAATTCTCAATACAATCCCTGGATGTCTACACCGCTGAAATTCCCGAAATAATGGTTAGTCCACGGACAGTTCAAGAAAGATTGGTAGAAGCAAAGTTATTTAGCAGACGACCGGCTAAAAAGCCGCTTATTTCGGCAAGAAATTGAGTGGCTAGGCTTGAATTTGAACGTCCACATTCAAATTGGACTTTAGACGAGTGGAAAAAGTTTTATTCAGCGATGAAACGCGTTATAATTTTTTTAATTCTGGTGGAATGAAGCGTGTAAGACGGCTAATCAACACAAGGTTTAACCCCAAATGCGTTACACCCACAGTTAAACATGGTAAATGCAGTGTTTTTCTATGGGGTTGTTTCTCATGGAATGGGTCCATTAAACTTCATTAATGACACTGGATCGATTTGTCTATAGAGATACAATGCAAAATGTAATGAGGCCTTATACAGAGTGGAAAATGCCTTTGCATTTTATTTTCCAACAGGATAACGATTCAAAGCACTGTTCACGACCTATTCAAGAATGGTTTCAAGAAAATAACGTTTGGATTTTTCAGTGGCCGGCATAATCACCAGACCTCAACCCCATTGAAAATCTATGGGAAGAAGTTGAACGTGGAATTCGTACACATCTATTTACAAATAAACAATCGTTGGTGAATAAAATCAATGAAGTTGGGACAAACCTTCCTGAAGACACTGTTCAAAAATTGACTGCGTCAATGCCGCGACGTTGTCGGCGAGTATTAAATAATGATGGATATTCTGTTAACTATTAACATAATACCTATAGCTATTGTAATTATCAAATGTGTTCAATATTTTTTTGTCATGATATATAAAATAAAATACTGCTGAGACAATTTGTTGCTTTACTTTTATCGCACTTCATTTCATCGATTTTTATAATTATAAATATTTCTCTACCTCCATTTTGTTTGAATTTGTCCAAAATATTGTGGTGTATTACTTATTTTATGGGGATTATATTTCATTACAATTAGCCGAGGGTTACAATAATAAATTAATTTTTCAATTCAAAGAAATAAAAGCACTTTGTTGCTCTACTTCTGTCCAATAGTGTATATATTTTTAGCGATACATATTTGCATCTACAACGTCTCCCACCAGACGTAAAATTTGGAATCTAGAGTCGTGTTCTTTCAAACCCATGGCAGAATATGAGGAAATTAATTATAAACAAACCCTTTTGGTTTATAGTATTGTTATAGATTTCATTAAGTATCACGAGGATATTTTTTGTTCTTTATTGGTTTTTGAAAATTTGCAAACCTCCACAGCTTCTGGAGATTGAGTTGCAAGGGTTGAAATTTTGTACGGTATTGAGGTATAATCCCTTGTGAGTTTAAACTGTTTTCCACAACCACGCTTCTTTCTTTTAGGTAGGTTTGCTATGAAAGCTTATTTTCTAATTTTATTTATATTGTATATTATTTAATTTATTCCGTTTGAATTGCACCTCTATGCAATACACTTTCCGAAAAACGACAGAGCTCGTTGTCGACTATATCTCAATTTAATATAAAATGTATATTAATTCAAATGGGGTATCTCAATATTTCGGAAAAGGTAATATATGGAAGATGAAATTTTTTTCCGAATCCTTCAGAATTGTATATCATGAAATTTGTTGCTAAAACTCATTTTTTTTAAAATTACAAAACCATATAAAATAGAACAATTTTATTATTTTTCCAGGTGAATCGCGATTCGATTTTCCTCTCATGGACCATTCCTATCATAGGTTTATTTTCTGTCAATGTCTTAGACACACAAGTTTAACACATCTTTTCACCAAGAGAGTTTCTGAAAGAACTTGGGTCATGTGCAACTGCTGTCAGACAATTATTCTCCTTTACATAAGACTTCGTCAGTATTTACTATTATTTCTGGAAATATACTAGACGTTAAGAATAAAGTATAAACTTTAAAATAAAAACACTTGGCTTATGTTTCACAATATAAAAAATATTTAGATACTGTATTTAGCAGTAACGAAAAGTCGACATGTTTCGAGTTATGAACTCATTATCAAGACTGACTACAGGAGAGTATTTCATCGTAATTTATAAAACAGACAAAAGCAAAGGTGATACCTGAAAATCAATTTGTTCGTTTACAAGGGGTAATTGACTATTATGGGCGGAACTTATTTCGAGAATTTCAAGAAGGTCAAGGCGTTTACCCTTATTACCTGAATGTAACAATTTGGTTTTGTTGAAATCCAGGAAGTGATTGAATTTTATACAATGCTCAGAGAATCCAGTGGTATTTTTGTTTTGTAAAATTGACTTTTTATGTTCTTCAACACGAATATTTATATTCCTTCCTGTCTGTCCAATATAGAAAGCAGGACATTCGTCGCAAAATATTTTGTAAATACCACTGTGTTCTCCGATGTTAGATTTTTCTTTATTATTGACCAAGAATGACTTCAAGTTTCTTTTATTTGTACAAATTGTTTTAACGTTATTTTTCGATAGTCTGTTACAAATTTTGCTACTCAAATTAGGCACATAATTTATTGGGAAGTATTTTTGTTCTTCATTAATAGTTTGCTTGGGGTATATTGAATGCAACAGATACTTAATTCGTTTTTTCCCAATGAGCTTGTCGATAAGACTTTCATTGTAACCGTTATTGATGGCTAATAATTTAATTGTATTAACTTCAGTTTGAAAATTTGTTTCCGATAATGGAATCGTGAACAACCTACTATGTATGAACGAATGAAAAGCACTTACTTTTATTTTACTGTGTTGGTTACTGTCGCTGTGAATTAAAGTATCTGTGAAGGTTGGTTTTCTATAAATGTTGAAATTAAGAGAATTCAAATTCCTAGCAATCTGAAAGTCTAAGAAATTCAAGGTACCGTTTTCGTTTTCTACTTCTTTTGTAAATTGAATCGAGTTGTAGAAAGTATTTATATATTTAAGGAAATTATCTAACTGCCTATCTGTACCGGTCCAAATACAAAAAATATCATCTACATAACGCCCCCATAATAAAACGTTAGTAATTAAATTATTATCAGCATTGAAAATTTTTTCTTCTAAGTTATTCATGAAAATTTCACTCAACAAAGGCGATAACGGTGATATCCCATGGGCAATCCGTCTTCTTGTTTGTATATTATATTATTAAATTTGAAATAACTCTGTTTCAAACATAAGTTTAAGGCAGACATTGTTTCGTTGACTGCTTGAGTTGTTAAATTTGGGTTCATCTCTAGATATCGCTCAACAATATTTTTAACTTCTTGAGTTGGCGTGGAAGGAAATAAGTTGATAACGTTGATATTGGACAGACAGGAAGGAATATAAATATTCGTGTTCAAGAACATAAAAAGTCAATTTTACAAAACAAAAATACCACTGGCTTCTCTGAACATTGTATAAAATTCAATCACTTCCTGGATTTCAACAAAACCAAATTGTTACATTCAGGTAACAAAGGAAAACGCCTTGACCTTCTTGAAATTCTCGAAATAAGTTCCGCCCATAATAGTCAATTACCCCTTGTAAACGAACAAATTGATTTTTAGGTATCACCTTTGCTTTTGTCTGTTTTATAAATTACGATGCAATACTCTCCTGTAGTCAGTCTTGATGAGTTCATAACTCGAAACATGTCGACTTTTCGTTACTGCTAAATACAGTATCTAAATATTTTTTATATTGTGAAACATAAGCCAAGTGTTTTTATTTTAAAGTTTATACTTTATTCTTTATGATGTTTCACCAAGTGATGTGCGAGAATTCAATCTGTTATACTAGACGTTTTCTCTTTTGCAATTTAATACTTTTTTTTCATTTGCAGAAGACAAATTTGGAAATAAAACTCTTGAGAAAATTCCATGAGATGTCCAGAACTTCCAGGTTTTTCAAGGATATAGACACCCTGAATACATTGTCTCCGTGTGTCAAGTTAAACCTTTATATAATTTTGAACATCTCACGCAATTCAAATAGCAACGTATTGTGTAGTATTTCAGGAAAATCTAAAGAAATCTTAATATGTTCAATAATTTAAATAAAAACAGAACTACTAATTGAATTCTGGATTATGAGACCTATAGCTTCAACAAAATTGAACCTTTTTTAATTGGCGCAATTCAATGTAACTGAAAATAATCACTATAATACGAGGTGTGTAAATAAAGTAATGAGACTGATCTTTTTTCAATGTTTTATTCAAAGAATATTATAATGCGATACTGTCTCCTTCAAAATAGTTCCCTTGGGAAGCCACACAGCGCTGGAGACGGTTCTTCCATTCATCATAGCATTGCTGGAACTCCGATACTGGAATAGCCTTCAGCTGGTCGGTTACAGCTCCCAAAATGAGTTCCCTTGAGGTGATTTTTCGTTCTCGGGAAGAGAAAAAAGTCACAGGGACTCAAGTCTGTTGAATAAGGAGGCTGAGGAGCTACAGGAATGTTTTTACTGGCTAAAAACTGCATTATTGAGATTGCAGTGTGACATGGTGCATTGTCGTGATGCAACACCCAGTTCATTTTTATGTTTGGTCGCACTCGAGAGACTCTTTTTCGAAGTCTTTCAAGGACCTCTCGGTAAAAGTGTTGATTAACCGTTTGGCCTTGAGGCACAAACTCTCTGTGGACGATTCCGTGGCTAGCAAAAAAACAAATCAGCATGCATTTGATTTTTGATTTGCTCATTCGTGCTTTTTTGGGTCTTGGAGAGGATGCAGTGTGCCACTCCATGCTTTGGCGTTTGGTTTCTGGGTCGTACTAACACCCAAGACTCGTCACCAGTAATGACACGTTCCAAAAAATGGGGATCATTTCTCGAAACTAATGCCACTCATAATTAGAACGTACAAGACAAAACTGTTTCACGAAAACTAACGCTACTGTCAGACTGTAGGGCATTCAAACTCATACTGGAGGCGTATCACATGTGCACCTAACGGTGTTTGAAGCCGCTCGTCTCCAGCGTTGCCAGATCGGGAGCGAGTTGCCAGTCTCATTACCTTATTTACATACCTCGTATTATCATTTTATAGCAATTTCAGACCTTGCCGAAACTGAATCTAACTGAACCTATTATGAACTCTCATTATATACACTTCTCCATCAAGAAGAAGCAGTACGATCACGTCGTATCTATTCGCTTAAAATAAATCCTATTAGAATTTTCAATAACCTGAAAGAGGATTAAATTAATTTACCCAATTTTATTGTCCTTACGAATTTCTTGGTTCCAAGCATCCAAAGAGAATTCCAGTTTAACCTAAAAATTAAAATAAAATCAAAAAAATGTTTCCCGCTAAATGAAAAGGTATAAGGAAAAGAAAACGTGAATAAGCTTTGACAGAATAACTTTTCGAGATTAACTAGAGAAATTGTAAGACTTCAAAAAACAATGCTCAATTTTAATCTACATGCAAATTTGCAAGGTTTTTGTACTCGTCAAAATTAGTAAATAAATAAAGGTTTACCACAGTGAACAACTTGATACATTACCTAATGATATTTATTCCCTTATGGCTTTTGTGATTGTAATTATCAAATTCCAGCAATATCTTTCAGATTTTTTCGATTTTCTTCATTTCTAAATAGTTTCATTTTGATTGTTGTACTTTTTCTGATCGAATAACTTCATTAAATAAAAATGCAGATACATTCCACTAGCAGTATTTGTTTAAAACTTTAAATTCAATATTCTACTATTACTTATATAACTAATAAATATAATTCAAAACAATAATTCTTAATTCTATGTGCAGGGTTTATACTCATAATACAATTTTCATCAAATAATAGTTTTAATAGTTGCTTTGAAATATTCAAATCTTCATCTATGATAATCACTTATTTACTTTGTAGTATATTTCTTATTTTATATGTACATGATGTTAAAATTCATCACCCATTTTCTATTAAGTATGAACTCTGAACTTTTTAAAAGCACTTCTATCTGACGAATATTTCTTCATTTATTGGAACTTCAACCTTCTAAGGATTTTGTTTCAGAAATATTAAAATATAACAGTAATTTTAAAATTACTCACAAGTTGATAACATTCAATAGATGTGCTCTTAATAGAACTTCTATCATTATTTATTTCCAGTAAATTTTATAGTTAGAAATACATTTTGTTTTTAATGAAAAATCTATTTGGGATCTATATAGTGATTTGAATACTTACTGGTTTCTACTCTGCTTGTGACTTTGGCCGTTATTTTTAAACGGATAACACTAGTAGTCATTTTTATTCATTATTACGAAAAATAAACACTTAAATGTATACTTTTATTTCCCTTTACCATTTTATTCACTTTAATTTTTACATTACTCAACTTGACTAAAGATCTTCTTCCTGAGTATATATATATTAAAAAAAAAAGCCCTTTAGGCCCGGTTTTTCAATGCTCGGTTAAAACTCACAGTTAGCTGACTATAGGTTAAGCTTAACCATCAGCTAAAGTTCCAACTAAGAACTATTGCGTTTCTCCTTCGAATGTTTAACTTTAGGCTAGCAAACCGTCAGCTAGCGATATTTTTATTAACGTTGGCAGTACTGATGTTTCAGGGAGCACTTCTGATTGGTCGTCCCCCTTTGCACTTGATACTATTAGATCAGATCAGATTATTTATTAATGTTAATGCACAAAATAGTACTTACACAAGTCATGATATACATTATCCAATAAGGAAACCTACATACTAACCAAATCAGTGTTCATAAAAGGGTCAATTTAAAAAATTTCACAATAAACACCAAGACCTAAAATAAAAACACCAGGAACACTTACATTTATTTTCCTATATCATCCAATATTTATAATTATTTATATCTAAAATCTACGAGTTAAAAATTGTAAGAAAAAAATTCTTCAAAGGAGTAAAAAGATTCTTGGACTAGAATTTTTTTAATTTTATTTCTAAACTTGGAATAATGCAGTTCCTGCATCTCCAAAGCTATTCTATTAAAAAACTTAACACCCCAATATCCTGGGCCATTTCGACACCTTATCAAACGTTGGTAACCAGGAACCAGCTTATGTTTGAATCTAGTATTATAGTCATGAACCTCTGCATGAGTTTCATAACCATGCCTATTCTTATGAACAAACAGTAGATTCTCAAGCACATACAGAGAAGGGGCAGTCAGTATACCAAGAGTTCTGAATGCCTCCCTACAACAGTCTCCATAGCCCAGACCTGCCAAGACCCTGACAGCCTTTCTCTGTATTTTAAATACTCGAACTGCTTGGGGTGCATGTCCCCAGGCTAATATACCATAGGACATGATAGGATGGAAAAGTCCAAAGTATGCTGTTTTTAAAGTAAAGCCTGAGGCACATCCCGATAGGGAACGCAGAGCATACAATGCAGAAGTCAGTCTCCCAGCCATCTCCTGGACATGCATGTCCCACCGCAGAACCTGGTCCAGATGAACGCCCAAGAATTTTACACTTGTGTTACGGTCAGTATCACTCATATTTCTCAGTGAAAACACCATCCTATTTGTCTTGTCAGTATTAAGAAGGAGCCTGTTTACACAGAACCACTTCTCAACATTTTCCTGCACTCTAGTAAGTTCAGACAAAACATTTTTTAGAGACTGCATCGACACAGAGACCGTGGTGTCATCCGCGAACAAGGTGAACTCTGCACTAGGCTCAACAAGAGGTAAGTCATTTATGTAAATTAAGAATAGGATAGGCCCCAAGACTGACCCTTGGGGGACACCAATGTTGAGCCCACAATGTCCAGAGGACACCCCAGCAAACCTGACAACCTGCGTCCTATTTTCAAGATATGACTGTAGGAATAAGACACTAGCATCTGAAAAGTTGTACTTTTTAATTTTTTGAAGCAGTATGCTGTGAGTGACGCAGTCAAAAGCATTGCTTAAATCGCAAAAAACAGCACCCCTGTACTTCATGTTGCTGAAGGATTCTGAGATATGGGACACAAGATCCAGGATCGCCATTGTAGTGTTTCTACCACTCCTAAACCCAAATTGACATTTATTAAATAAGTTGTTGCCTTCAAAGTAGTGTATTATCCTACTAGATATACACTTCTCGAATATTTTAGAAATAATGGGCAACAGAGAGATAGGCCTGTAGTTACCTGGTAAATTGGAATCTCCTTTTTTAAAAATGGGAACAACCTGGGCAATTTTTAATATATCCGGAAATGTGTTTTCTCTCAGACTCTGGTTCATTAGAGCTGCCAAAGGTGAAGCAATTATGTGCTGAATATATTTAATAAGTTTTACATTTAGTCCAAAAATATCGGAGCTGTTTTTATTTTTCAATTTGGCAACAATATCCCTGACCTCCACAACTGAAACCTCCCCAAACCCAAAAGGTGGTCCACCCGGCACAGCCATGCCAGTCAAAAGCTCGATTGGGTCAGCATTATTAGAAATAGGTATTGAACTAATTGTTTCATGACCAATGTTGCAAAAAAAATTGTTAAATATGTCAGGTGTTATAGAACAGTTTATACTCGTGTTTTCCTTTTTGTTATCTTTTGTCCTTGAATTAATAATTTTCCAAATAGTTTTTGAAGGATTGTTTGAAGAATGTATGATATTGTCATTTGCTTTTACTTTAGCATCATGTATTGCTTTTTTGTAAGTTTGTCTATAGTTTTTATACACCTGTCGAGCTTCTGCGTGGCCATGCTGCCTACTCCACTCACCAAGAAACCGAAGTCGTTCCCTCATTGATCTTAAGGAATCATTAAACCAACTAATCTTATTTCCCTGATCATAATCCTAACCACACTTACTCTGCTGTCAATTTCGGAAATAGATGTTTTATTGTTGATTATTTTATAATAAAATGAATTAAACAAAAGCATTGAAAAGAGAAAGAAGTAATCCATTTGACTATTTTGATGAATTGGATTTTTTCACAAGATTTAGGTTAAGAAGAGAAACTGTTCTGAATATATTAGAACAAATTGAACAACAGATAGAGACCATAACAGATAGGTAAATTATTTCAAACTCCAAAAATCTTTTTCCAAGTTTCTATTTTTTCCCTCCAAGTAGTAGAAGCTGTTTTTTTTCATTCAATTATTGCTTTGAAACCATTTGCAATTTTTAACAGCAACGATCTATCAGAAGGACTAAAGTTTGCCACTTTTTTCTTCAATGCTTTTGTTTCACCCATTTTATTATAAAATAATCAACAATAACATAACAAAACATATATTTCCGAAATCGACAGCAAAAGGGGAACGACCAATCAGAAGTGCTCCCTGAAACATCAGTACTACCAACGTTAACAAATATATCGCTAGCTGACAGTTTGCTAGCCTAAAGTCAAACATTCAAAGGAGAAACGCAATAGTTTTTAGTTGGAACTTTAGCTGATGGTTAAGCTTAACCTATAGCCAGCTAACTGTGAGTTTTAACCGAGCATTGAAAAACTGGGCCTTAGCTAAAGGTTATCGATTAGCCGAAAGCTAAATCACTTTAACCGAGAATTGAAAAACCGGGCCTTAGAGACAAAAGTTTTGTTAACTGATTTTTATCCTTAACGTTTCGTTTCAGTTAAGAAGGCAGCATAATTTGGGGTACGTTATTATTGATTTTAACTATCAGACTATTATTATTATTATTAATATATGAATGAAAGAATTTTATCTTCTCGGCATATTGATTTAACCTCAAATTTTGGCCAATATGAAGTTGAAGCTTGAAACTCAAGCTTCTCACTTACTCATACAAATAATTTAATATTGCATGATGCTTAATTGAAACTTTTGTATTGCTTAAGTTAATATGATGTATATTATATACATATACATATTGGGTGATTTCTGAATTGAATAATTCGCTTTATTATACTTTTCAGGTTTTATTTCATACACTGCTTCATCGTCTTACATTAAATGTTTGAAGAATTATGATTTATTCAATTCAATCGAACGAGTTTTAAGTATTTAATTATCTGAATAACACTCAGAACTTCAAAATGAAAAACCACACTTTTTGAATTAAGACTTCAACAAACAAATTAAAAAATTACTTCTAGAATAAGAATTTACTCTCACAACAGAGAAAATTTATTTGTAAATTGAAAAACTATATACACTCTGAAATTACTGTTTTCCATATGATTTTCAAGTGCAATTGACTACAATCGACTAAGGTACAAAGAAATACTGTCAGGAAGATCTTGAGCATCTCTGCAACATTTTCAGATCTCTGTTCATGGAAAATTGTCTGTCACATTTTTCACATCTGTCACTGATAAAACTAGCTTTACACATATACTATAAATAAAAAAAAAGAAAGAATTATCCAAGGTGTTAATTATCTGTTGCATCCAGATATTTGTTATCATGTTTAAAATTGCAAATATTGCAACATGACCCTGTGTTTGGAATTATTAACTTTTTCGATAATTTTAGAATCGCCTAGCCTGGTTTGCTGAACCTGAAAATATGGATAGGGAAACAGAGTTAATCACATGTTTTGAGCCTAGACTCTTAAAAGTCTGGCCAATAATTTTTGATGATTAGTACAAATATAGATCCCTATTAGGTTTAGTGTTTCATATTGGTAACTTTAATCTATATATCTTAGTTTGTGGTAACCTTTGTTTTAAACATTTGTTCAATATTTTTCGTTTTGTTTCCAACTGTCAAACTTAGTTTTATTTTAAATGGTATGAGCGCTATTTTATAGTTTCGTTCCTACATAATTATCACATTTACTTAGTAATGCAAAATAGAATTTTATTAAATAATGATCTGCTTTAATTTTTGCGAATCAATAATATCTGAAGGATTACTAAATATTTTGATATGAAGAATAATTATAATCAATTTGTGTGAATTTTCTATAAAATATATAAATGCGCTTTAGCTTCTTCATCGTAATCGATTTTGGAATAATATCAGATGCAGATCATTTAATTGAATCTAATACAGTGCCATTGATTGTATCATTAACACTTGAAAGAGAAGGGGGTAGCTGCACGACATATAACAGATTTTCAATAATTTCAAAATTTAACTATATAAAAATAAAGATAGTTAACAGTTTCTTACTATACTGGTATGTAACTGTGCTGTAATATTTTTATTTTATGAGCAAATGACAAGGTATTTACTTTCAGATATTTATCAAGCCAATGGTAAGGGAACGTACCCAAACTACGTGACCTATGTTTTACAACTTTTTACCCCCCCCCAACACCCCGGGCCATTTCGACACCTTATCAAACGTTGGTAACCAGGAACCAGCTTATGTTTGAATCTAGTATTATAGTCATGAACCTCTGCATGAGTTTCATAACCATGCCTATTCTTATGAACAAACAGTAGATTCTCAAGCACATACAGAGAAGGGGCAGTCAGTATACCAAGAGTTCTGAATGCCTCCCTACAACAGTCTCCATAGCCCAGACCTGCCAAGACCCTGACAGCCTTTCTCTGTATTTTAAATACTCGAACTGCTTGGGGTGCATGTCCCCAGGCTAATATACCATAGGACATGATAGGATGGAAAAGTCCAAAGTATGCTGTTTTTAAAGTAAAGCCTGAGGCACATCCCGATAGGGAACGCAGAGCATACAATGCAGAAGTCAGTCTCCCAGCCATCTCCTGGACATGCATGTCCCACCGCAGAACCTGGTCCAGATGAACGCCCAAGAATTTTACACTTGTGTTACGGTCAGTATCACTCATATTTCTCAGTGAAAACACCATCCTATTTGTCTTGTCAGTATTAAGAAGGAGCCTGTTTACACAGAACCACTTCTCAACATTTTCCTGCACTCTAGTAAGTTCAGACAAAACATTTTTTAGAGACTGCATCGACACAGAGACCGTGGTGTCATCCGCGAACAAGGTGAACTCTGCACTAGGCTCAACAAGAGGTAAGTCATTTATGTAAATTAAGAATAGGATAGGCCCCAAGACTGACCCTTGGGGGACACCAATGTTGAGCCCACAATGTCCACAATGTACCCCCCCCCTCGGTGACTATCCGTAGTATATTCCAAGACCCCCTCCCTCCCACTCTAGTTTTCACGTAGTAATTCATAAATGTTTTTAAATCATTTTCTTGTAGAGTGAAAGTTAAAAAAAGAATAATTTGGCTCATATTTGCCTTTATTAATACAACGCTTGCGGCGTGACGATAAGAGTGCGGGTGGGCAAATTTCGATGTTTGTATGGGGTATCTCGGTAAGTAGGTATAGGAGATACAAAAAAATGGAGGGGGCATTTTTGATCTCTTTTTTCGAGTCAAATATAACCCATTATATCCCATTGTACTCATTAGAGTACAGCCAACATAATATTTTTTTTACTCAATCTAGTAACAGTTGGATCAACTGTACTATTAAATTTTTATTGTTTCAATATTTTTCCATAGCCAGCACCTATATATTACAGAAGAATTCAGATCCTGTAATTTTTTCAGCCGTTACGTTGATTATGTTGTTCATTCCTTACATGCTAGTAAATAATCGACCGAAAATAATATTATTTGCATTACGACTGTACGGATCTTTTGTTTTCAGCATGTTATAAGTGTGATAGAGCTATTTTTAGTGTTGTTTGAATACATAATTCTTTTTGAAAAATATGGTGAGTAGAAATTTCTTACTGTACTCATTTGAGTACAATGGGCTGATGCGTTTCTTTTATATTTCAATACTACCTATTATTCCATAAAAGTCAGTGCGTTTCCTTTCTAGTTTTCATAAATACTGTGTAGTTTCCCGAAATTCCAATCAGAATTTTTTATGGTTGGGAGAAATATCAACAAGAAGTTGCTTCAACAAAGACCAGAAATGAAGTGGACATTGCGATTATTCCTCCCGATTTTGATTCACAGATGGATGAGGAAGATTTTGATGAAAATGATATTCAAGATGAGTTGTCAATGCTTCAAAAAGTCGCTGGCAAAATGAAACTTTGGGATATAAGTGACAGTGAAAGGGAAGACAGTGATGCTGAGTTCAATTTTCGCTTGTCAGTTCTACGTCTAATAATCAAGCTATGAGCAGTTATAGGATCTCCATTCGTGGTAAAAATGGTGGTGGATGATGTTCACAAATGTGATAAACATGACTCTTATCAACGCATGGAAAATATTTCAAATTGTGAAGGGAGAGCCAATTAGTCTTGTTGATTTTCAGAGAATAATTTGTTCATTATTTGGCTTGTCACGAAAAATCAAAATATAAAAGCTAGTCAACTACCAGTAAGTGTGAAAAAACATGAAGGTGGCCATTTTCCACTTGAATTAGAAAACAAGTAAAATGTTCTCTGCGTCATAAACGAGTCAGATGGAGTTGTTCAAAATGCAAAGTGGCTTTATGTGTTGAAAGAGATTGTTTTGCCATTTACCATTTTTGTAATATTATAACTTGTTTCAATTAATTCTTTCATAATTTTCTGTCGTTCACTTTTGAAAAATATGAGTTTGATTCTAAGTTTGTAGTTGAATTAAAATTTTTTTTATTTTTTTTACAACGTATTCTCCCATTGTACTCATCTGAGTACATGGGTCTCGCAGCTAACTCATGAATTTTCGAACATAGGTTACATTTACTTTTCTGTTCCAAACAACGTATATTTTGCCAAAACAACAAAGAAAATTGATTCCGCTCGAAATAATGGGTTAATTTACTAAAACAAAGGTATGTTTTTCTTTTATTCACATTTATCTTTGATCTCAATCATGTTCAACAAACACGTTTCCAGAGGAGATTGACTCACTACGTGACAAAAACCTAACCCCTACCCCCGCCCCTGTGACCAATCGTAGCATTTCGAAGACCCCCCTCCCCCCCTGAACGGGTGTAACGTGATTTGGGTATGTTCCCTAAGCAGCGTCGAATCTGTTATTGTGAAAGAATTTTAAAAAACTACATGTTCTAGAACCAAAAGATGAAAAATTGAATGCGATTGAAGGCAAATTAATTTTTGCATCTCTATTTCATTCGTTCAGTCCATTTTATCAAGAATGTCTATTTGAAAAAGTAAATGATACAAACATGAGCACTGTATCATATATTTTAAAACCTACCAAAAAAAAATACTGTTTGTATTTACTCACCATATCCCGCAGACGCATAGCCCGCACTTCTGTCATCATATCCCTGACTGTTGTATCCCCCGGATGTGTTGTAGCCACCAGATTGCCCATAATCTGCTACGGGTGCTGCTCCATACCCACCAGCAGTATATCCTGTATTATCCTGTCCATACCCTGAGGCACTACCTTGTTGATATGAGGCAGTAGCATAGCCAGATTGATCATAGGTACTCTGAGCCCCATATCCTCCACTACTGGCGCCGTAACCTTGTTGGCCACCATATTGCGGCTGTTGGTATGCTTGTTGGTATCCACCACCCTGTTGCGAGCCGTACCCTCCGCTCTGAGAGGCTTGATAGCCACTTTGCCTATCATAAAATTAAGTTTTCATTTCAAGTTTCCTAGTAAAATATGATTATGATTCATCCGGTAATAATACTTGGTGCCTCAAATAACAAATATTTTTATCTGACTGATAACCAAATGTTTTAACCCTCTCGCTCACCTTGTCCTCAGTTGAGGACAACCTATTTTTTCCTATGAAGTACCGCTTGTTCTTACTAGTCTGTCACATTGTCCTCAGTTGTGGACATCATATTCTTCCAAATGAATATATGTGCTGCCATCTTCAAGCTGATCAAAAAAATAATCATGCATTTGAAATATGGGATTCCGTAGGGTAGCTATGACAGCAGTGTAGCGCTCTACTGTTAATTTTTTGTTGGCTATATTCGTTAAACCATGTGATTGAAAACTGTTTGTTTACGTTCAAAATAAGTGTAGACTTGTTCCAAAGCAATTGCGTTAGGTGATTTTTGTGCATACTGTAATCAGCGATTTTTGAAAGTGTGGCGTACTAGTTTGAGGACATTGTGAACTAGCGGTAAAGGCAACATCTAGGTGAATATAACAGCACTTTCATTTCAATTCTGCAAAAGTTAAATTTGATCCACTTTAGTACTTCGAAAATGGGCGCAAAAATAATATAAATATATATAATAAAATAAATATTGGAACATATTGATATTTTACCACCTAAAAATATTTCTGAATATTTTTTTTCCTCCATCAGCTCATGATGTCCTCAATTGAGGACATGTCATAGAGCCCAAACGGAGCATTTTGAAAAATCTGAATTTAACTTCAAAAATTTTCAAAAAATCATAAGTTGCATTACAGTAAATTTCAGATTTTTAGCTCCAATAGTTTTAATTCGTGACCGAGAGGGTTAATTAAAGTAATGTCTTCACAAATATACTAAAAACTTACTGGTATCCACCAGTAGATCCATTTTGTGACTGTCCATTCTCGTATCTTGGTCTTTTAGCACCAGGCCCACCTTGTGTTCCCATTCCACCTCCAGGTGGCCCTCTCTTGTCACCCATTCCCATTCCTCCTCTTCCAGCTCCTCTTGGACCTCCAGGTCCTCCTCTACCACTACCTGGACCACCTCTACCTCCACGAAAACCGCCTAGACCGCCGCCTCTTGGCCCTCCGGGTCCACCACGCCCCATCCCTGGACCTCCACGACTTCCTCTAAATCCTCCACTACCACCACGTGGACCTCCCCTCATACCACCATAGCCTTGAGGAGCACCATCGCCCCCTGGGCCTCCTTCAAGTCCGCCCATACCACCTGGACCTGGAAGTTTATTGACTTAAATATTTTTTAGGTTTCAAATATATCACAAATTATGAACAGTATACTTTAATTATCTCAATTCGAAAAACGTCAAAGTGAGTGATGCAACTGTGATTGTTGTAATATATTGAGTTAAGAGAAAAAAGGAATTATCACCTACCTCCTGGTCCACCAGGTGGGAATCTGCCACCTCCAGGACCACCACGACCTCTGAAGCCACCACCTCTTCCTCCCATACCACGCATCATGCCGCCACCACGGCCACCCGGTCCACCAGGCCCTCCTCTGGACAACCATAGAAAAATTTTTTGTTTACAAATATTCATTTGATTCTACTACACACTAATGTTAATTACATGTGAAGAGCAGATGGTACATAAACTTCAGAAAATGATAATCATTTATCAAGGTGGTAATATAATCAAGTTCATCTAAAATAAACCCATAAACATGAGACATTTTTTCTTCACTAAGCCTTCTATTGGTTACCTATTAAATTAAAAGTAAAAAATATTCAGTTTGACTATGCAATAAATGACATCATATTGGAACAAGGTACAGAAACTAAAGATTTGGGCATCATTTTCAATCAGAAACTCAGCTTCACGTCACAAATTAATCAAATTACATCTTCTGCTAAACGAATGCTTGGACTTATTTTCAGGACGTGTAAAGACTTTCAAAATCAAGAATGCTTTATAACATTTTTTAATGCTTTTGTCCAATCCCGTTTGGAATATGGCTCCCTAATCTGGTCGCCTATATACAATGACATATTCAACAACCTAGAATCTTGTCAAAGAGTTTTTATGAAATACATGGCATACAAACTGGATGGAGTATACCCATCCCAAGGAATAGATAATAGACTGTTGCTAAATAGATTTTCCCTCTTATCCTTGGAAAACAGAAGAACATATTATGCTTGTATCTTCATTTATCGGCCAATTAGTCTACTACCATCATTCTCGAAAATATTTGAAAAGGTTCTCTCTTTACGTCTTATTTCATTTTTTCGTAAATTTAAAATTTTTAGTAGGCACCAACATGGATTTCTACGAGGTAAATCTATTGATACTGCCATTTTTGACCTCTTGAATCAAATATTAAGTGCCTTGGAGGAAGGAAACATTCCCTTGGGAATGTTTCTTGACCTGTCAAAGGCATTTGACAGTGTTAATCATGAGAAACTGTTAACAAAATTGGAAGAATGTGGTATTCGTGATAATCAATTAAAACTGATTCGGAGTTATATAAAAAAAAAAAAGCATTTATTGCCCAAACAGGTACAAGACCCACTTACAGGACAGCGTTTCATAATGTATACATGCAACTGTGAACAAGAACTAAAATCTAAGAACTAAAAAACCAAATACAATGTTTTAATATTTTAACGAGTCATTCAATAATCATAGAAGAAAAACAACAAATGTACAGAAACGCAATAACATATTCAAGAATGAAATACATGTACGAACAGAGAGGAGTACCTTTATTTCACATAAGCTTCATTAATCTCTGAGAGTTATGATAATATTTTTTATCTCTTTTTTAAATACTCCAATGGATGTTGAAAATAGATCAATTTTTTCGCATATCTGATTGAAGTTTTTGCACATCCAATAAATTGGAGATTTCGATAGTATATTCGTTCTTGGAGTAGGTAAATAGAAACAAAGTGAACATCTACTGTTCAAACGAGGTATATTAAAGCTAAGCTGAGACAATAACTCTGGACAATCAGTCAAATAGTTTGTGAGCTTATAGACAAATATGCAAGAGTGGTAAATTCTACGGTCCTCCAAAGATAACAGGGAAAATCTTTTTAATAATAAATTATTATTTAAACCTTGTTCGGGATAAATTCCATCCATTCTATACGCAATATATTTCAAGAATCTTCGTTGAATCGATTCGAGCAGATGAATGTGCTTAAGGTAAATAGGCGACCAAATCAGCGATCCATATTCTAAGCGTGTTCTCACATATGAGTTGAAGAGAGCAATAAGACTATCTACGTTTTTGAAGTCCTTGCAGTTTCTAAAAATCAACCCAAGCATTCCCTTTGCTGCCGATGCAGTTTTAATAATGTGCGTTGAGAAACTCAATTTGGAGTCAAAATGAATACCAAGATCTTTTGTTACATCACACCGATCCAAAAAAATTTGATTTATTGAGTAAATGTATTCCACTGGTTTGATTTTTAGAGTATAGGTAGAATAGTGACATTTTTGAATATTTAAGGGTAATTTATTTGTTTCACACCAAAATGCTAGACGGTCAATATCACTTTGGAGCAACTCACAGTCACTCTGAGACTCAATGACCCTAAATATTTTCAAATCATCCGCAAACAAAAGAATGCCACTTGCTATACTTTCACCTATATCATTCACAAATAATGAAAACAGAAGTGGGGCCAAATTGCTCCCCTGAGGTGCCCCGCTGGTAGAAATGAAACATTCCGATCTATGACCACGGTACTCAACATATTGTGACCGATTACTGAGGTATGATTGAAAGAAGTTTAGCAGTTTGTTATCAAAGCCAAGATTATTCAATTTAGATATTAGTATTTTATGGTCCAACTTGTCGAAGGCCTTTGAAAAATCTGTATATATAGTATCGACTTGAGATTGATTATCAATAGCATTACTGATAGTTTGTGTGAAGCACATCAAATTGGTGATAGTTGATCTCTTGGATATGAAGCCGTGCTGCTCAAGGGATATTTTGCTTTTTACATTGGGAAATATTCTATTATATATTGAAATTTCAAAAGCCTTCGCAAAGTTGGATAACAATGTTATGGGACGATAGTTTCTTATTTGATTGATAGCTCCTGATTTAAATATTGGGCATATTTTTGATGTTTTCCAAACATTGGGAAATGTACATGTGCTTAATGCTCTGTTATATATTGTTTGGAGGGGTTTTGCAAACACATAAGCGCAATCTTTTACAAAAAAGCTAGGGATGTTATCATAACCACAAGTATGCTTCGACTTAAGTTTTTTCAGAGCAGTCTGGACCTCATCTTCACTTAATTTCTCAAGTGATATAGTTGGTTATCTCAGCAATAGGAAACAGAGAGTGCAGATGGTTAAGGATGGTATTACCTTTTTGTCAGATGATCTTGTTATAGTGAGCGGGGTGCCACAAGGAAGTGTCCTGGGACCGCTCCTTTTTTAAATATATATAAATGACCTTCCAGACGTTATTGACAATTTCTCTAGCAGGATGTCATTGTATGCTGATGACACTAATGTCATCATCTCAAATGGCAATCTTGCATCACTAACTAGAGAAACTAAAGAGGTTTTTGAGTCTATTACTTATTGGTGTGGGAATAATTCTCTAAAGCTAAATGCTAATAAAACTGAGCTAATTTTTTTTCATGCAGACCGCCCAAGAATTTCCATCTACAATCCTTGTCTCGGATCACAATTTTTCGACTGTCAATTCTGTAAAATTTCTAGGTGTATACATGGATGCTTCCTTGAGGTGGCATGTACATATTGATAAGTTAGATAGGAGACTGCTCGCTGTATTGTATTCAATTAATGTATTGAAGAATCAGGTTAATCTGGATGTTTTGAAGATTGTATACCATGCACACTTTGAATCATTGTTGTCTTATGGGATGATTTTTTGGGGTAATACCAATTATGCTATGCGCCTATTTATTACCCAGAAGATGACTTTAAGGTCGATGCTACGCCTTTCATATAGAGAATCATGTAGAGGTTTATTCAGAAAAAACAACATATTCACATTTCCAGGTCTCTTTATATTTAAGGCTTTACTTTACATTCAGAGGCATAAAGAACTTTTTCAAGATTTCAAAAATTCAAACAATACACGCCAGATAATACCTTATTTGCTCCCGAAATGCTCACTCACCCTAACCCAGAAGAGTACCAAAAATTCTCGAAATGTGACGCTCTTTGAAAGACAAATTCGTAAGTTTATACTGGATGCCGAACCCTATAATCTTGTCGAATTTTACAATTTTTGTTCCTTATACTCTTAACACCTGGTAGGGGTTTCACCTGACTTGTTTCAACTTTACTACTTACAGTGTAGATCATTGTCTGTGATAATTTTTGAAATCAATATTGTTATTATTATTATAAATTGATTCATAATCTGATAAGACTGTCCAGATTTGTTATCTCAATTAGATTTTCACGTTCCGAGACTAAGTAGTAGAAACGAAATGTGCTTCTATTTGCCTCTGCCAAGAATCAATGTTTTAATAAAATCCCCAGTTTACAACATTTGTAAAACAACTTATAATAGTTTCTATTCAGAATGTGATATTTTTGTTGTTCTGTTTAGATGCTTCAAGTATATAATTCGTAACAAGTTTATCAATATGCAAGTCTAACTACAATCTAATTGCAACCTCTCCTCATCCATCCTGTAGGGGTGATATATATGCATTGTGTTCAAACTCTCTGTACTGCCAAGTCAATTAGAATTCTATAATATTATATTATTTTATTGTTATTTGTATGGATCACTGTGTATTATATATTGTTCTATTATTCTGTTGTTATACTTATACTCATTCATAACTGTAAACCATACTATGTCTGTCTTATAATTGGGATTACTCCTGTTAGACAATAAACCCCTTTTTTTTTATATACATAAAAGTTTAATAAAGATGCACTGTGAACAAAAAATATTTCTTAAACTCGTTACTCGAATTGTTCGGGAAAGCATCAATTGGATTTGTGTTCATATTTCGGAGAATTACCGATTCTCAATGACGAGCAGCGACAGATTTATCTTTAGTTTCTCAGTATGCGTTCCAGCCAGTTTATATAATTTTCAACAGTTGTAGTTAGTGAAGGAGGTGAAATTTCATAAAGGATTTGTAGTGATTTCAGAGGGAGACTAAAATGGCAAAACGATATTAATAATAATAATAATTTATTCGTTTCAAAAATTATCACAACATAGTAATGAAAAAAAGAAACAAGTCAGGTATCTTTAGTCAAGCACAAATGAAAAAATTCATCCAAATCATATGGCTCGCTTTCTAAAATGAACTTATAAATTCTTCGTTTAAAGAGGCTTGTGCTGTCAATGCTATGAAACCTTTTTGGTAGTGCATTAAATAGTTTTAGACACATGTATAGACTTCCGTGCATTGTTAGGGATAGAGAACATCTAGGTAGTATATATGGAAACACTCTCCTTGTAGTATTATTGTTCTGAAATCTACCAAAAATACTTTTGTGTTTGTGGAAGAAGAGTAAGGAGCGCAATACATACAACCCAGTTAAAGTTAAGATGTTGAAACTTTTGAAATATCCTCTGCACGATTGTCTGAACCTCAAGTTGAGTATCGATCGTAATGCCAGTTTTTGAGTCAGAAAGAGACACCGGGTGAGGGAGCTGCTGCCCCAGAATATTATGCCATAGGTTAATAAGGACTGAAAGTTAGCGAAGTAAATAATTCGTAAAACATCGGTTGCAACATGATGCTTTAAGGCGGTTATAGAATAAAGTACAGAGCAGAGCCTTTTGTTCAGATATTCTATGTGAGTGTGCCACTTGAGATGGGAATCAATGTGAACCCCCAGGAATTTCACTGATTTCTGAATTTGCACCTCAGTATTCTGTAACCATATGCTATCAGGATAGGCAAGACGAGAAACATCAGTATGAAAAAAAGCTACTTCCGTCTTATTAATATTCAACTGTAGGGAATTGTTATCGCACCACGTACCAGCCAACGTAAGGGCCCCATCCGTCAGTCGCACAGCAAGATCTAAGTCCGGCGCAGTTGTGATGATATTCGAATCGTCCGCATAAATCGCAAGACTATAAATTGCTTCATTGAATAGATTGGGAAGATCATTGATATAGATTAGAAATAGGATGGGACCAAGAATGCTTCCCTGGGGAACACCTTTGACTGTAGGAATCTCTACCGAAGTAAATGTCTCCCCCTGCGCAATTATCTCAACCCTCTGAGTTCTGCCTGTGATATAGCTTTTAATAAGCTTTAATTGATTATTACGAATCCCGTAACATTCTAACTTTTTCAGTAACTTACAGTGATCAACAGAATCAAACGCCCTGGAGAGGTCTAGAAACATCCCGAGGGGAATTTCCTTCCTCTCCAAAGCAGTATAGATCGTGTTCAGTAAGGAAAAAATTGCTGTTTCTGTACTTCTGTCTTTTATAAAGCCATGTTGGTGTCTGCTGAATATTTCAAACTTTTTAAAGAAGGAAAGTAAACGGGAAGAAAGTAGCTTTTCAAATATTTTGGAGAATGATGTCAAGAGGCTAATGGGGCGATAATTACCAAGATCTTGAGTAGATCCTTTTTTATGAAAGGGTTTAACTACTGCTAATTTAAGTTCAGTCGGAAAAATACCCTCCACAAAAGAGTTGTTAATGATGAAGCGGAGAGGTTCTGCTATAGTATGAATACTCTTTTTAATTATAATCACCGGGACCTGATCATGCCCAAATGATGGAGAGTTTTTCATATTTTTTACTATTGACAATATTTCTGAAACAGTAATCTCAAAGACATACATTGACTTTTCATTGCGCGTTATGTCCTCAATATTAGAGTCATGCAGGGAACATGAGTCGATGTTAGAGGTAGGATTGACAAAAAATGTGTTGAAGATATCGGCAACAACTTTTGGATGGCCTTGAGGAAGCTTGGGCCTTATTATTTGAAATGATTAACGCCCAACGAAAAATTAAATATAAGTTCTTAGGTGGAAAGAGGAGAAAAGAAAAAAAAGGACATTGCACAACAATTTATGATTTCTACTAACACATTATCAACCATTTTGAAAAACAGAGACAAACTTTTAGAAAAACAAGGTGACTAATTTTAACTCCAAACGAAAAAGGCTTACAACCTGTATTAATAATGATGTTGATGAATCTTTGCCTAGTTGGATTACTACTTCAAACAAAAATCTTCCTCTCTCGGGAACTTTAATCACAGAAAGAGCTAAAGAATTTGCTGTTGCCTTGTGTCGCAGACTTTTCAGCTGATGTAGGATGGTTAGACAAATTTAAAAAACGGCATAATATCGTCCAAATGACGGTTAAGGTGAAAGTGCTTCTGCAGATTTGCAATCCAGTTTGGACTGGAAGAAAAAAATGTTTTTGCAAAATTTGATCAAGACAATACGATGATAATGCAGACGAAACAGTCATCCCTTTTAAATGTTACCAAACAAAATGTTAGCGTTTAAAGTCCATAAATGCTTTGGTGGTAAAAACAACAAAGAGAGAATTACAATTATGGTTGCAAGCAATATGAGTGGATCGCAAAAATTGAAAATGCTCGTTATTGGCAAGTCGAAAAATTCACATTGTTTTAAGGGCATAAAATCACTCCATATGGATTATGAATACAACAAAAATAGTGGATGACAAATTAAATTCAGAAAAAGTGGCTCAAAAAGATAGCTAATATCTGTTTGTTTACAATTGTTCCGCACATCCTTTGAAAGTTTTAAAAAACATACTCAAATATTTCTCCTCTAATCTCACAGTTTTACAACCAAGCGATTATTCGAAATTTTAAGCAGCATTATAGAAAACAAATCGTTTTGTATTATTCGTTTTTGATTATGCATACTATTACATAATGTATATGAACATGTAACCGTTTTTGTAATACATACATTTATATGTATATTTAAAAATCCCTAATTTAGTGTACTTCTCCTGTCCCTTGGAGATTTGAGTTCAAGAAATTTCACTGTATTTATGAATAGATTATGAGTCAACGCAACACATCAAGACTTATGGGTTGAAATTGAGAACAATTTAATTAAGATCTAATTGATTTTCATGAATTTGGCAAAATTGCGTGATACTTACCGTCCACCTCTCATGAAACCACCTCCCCGCATGCCGCCACCTCCTCTGGGACCTCCTCTACCACCCATGAATCCTCCACGTCCTCTGAAACCACCACCTCTTCCACCCATAGGACCACTAGCAGATTTAATTCCTCCAGAAGGCCCTGAAGCATTTGATGCATTCTGCTCGGTAGCTGTTTCATCTGCCATTTTCTGAAAAATTATTATTTTGGTAAATACATACAAATTCAATTGAACACAAGTTTATATTATATTCGTAGGATTTTAATGTTATATGTTGAAAATTATTACCAAATATAGGTTCCTATATATATATATATATATATATATATATATATATATATATATATATATATATATATATATATATATATATATATATATATAATTTTAAAAAATCAATATTTTCTTGAACAGAATGAATACAGAATCATATACAACACATACCGATTCTTGAATATAAACCATATTTGGTTCAGTACCCCATCAAGAAGCTATACACTATAGCAAAAAAAAGCTTCTTTCACAATACTAAAGAGATTGATATGACACACATGAATAACAATTCTCATAGTTTATATAATCCACTATCTCAACTAAAACTTATTTCCTACCTGCATTCAGCTTCTCATCAGCCAAAATAAGCAAAATAAGCGAGTCGGCGTAATTTCGCATATAGATTCAGAAAGATAACTGCAAATGTTAATGACCTCACCTATTCTAGATGGATGAATTATGGTATGAGAGGGATAGGTCTTTACAAGAAAAGCAATGACTCATACATTTGCCTCAACGCCTAAGGCTGGACAGACCTGTAGTTTATCATTACATTGTGTATTAATTGAATAAGTAATATCAGAATAGAAAATTGATTTTATAGGAATGGTTTTGTAGGTAGAGGCTTGAAACCTAAATCACGAAATTCAGATATGCTAACATAAATTCGCCGGAAATTATACAATCCCAATAAATGAATGGCCAAATTGAAGCACACTCTAGAAATATAAAGTAATTACAAAATCTATTAATTTATGTTTCAACTCGAAACGGTCGATAACTACAAAACCGGCGTCATTTATTGTAAAATTACAAATGCACAAAATTCAGGCTACTTATAAAGCAAACAGGTTCTATTAATAAATATAAGGATGATACATAATATGAGCATTCTCACCTGTTTATTTAGTGAAATAAACTGATAAATTCTATTAATATTGAAGACAAGACAACAATGGCAGCAAACCACAACACCAAAACCAAAATGGTAGACGACAACGATACGAAAGAGGAAAAAGTAAGACGCCGACTTATTAAATAGATGCGCAGTGCTTTTTGCCTAGAGAATTTTTCTCTGCGCAGGCAGACAGATTTTGGCGCTAATAATTGTAGCTTCCGGTATTTAAAATTAAACCGCGAAATTTGAATCTCATAGTTAGAAATCAATAAACTAATATATTAGTGATCTTCGAGAAGAAATATTTAATAATTGATATTCATATTACGCAAACATGAAAAAATTATGATAGGTTTTTGTAGAGTAAAATTAATATTATATTTCTATTGCAAAGGAGATAATACTGCACATAATGCACCCCCAAGCATTGTCGAAATCGACTTAGAGGATTGAAAATGTGTACGAAGTATTTTTATAGAGATTTTTCTTAGTTTTTTAAGAATTTGCGCAACTCCACAGCTCCCCCAGATTGAACTAGATGGTTGAAATTTCGTAGTTTAAGATGATTATTGGGGAAGTAACTTTTCGGTGGTTTCAACTATTTTCTTAAACAATGTCATTTTTGAGCTGTGATTTCTTGTTTTCTCGTGGGTTTTGGGGTTTTGCGTATCTCCACACCTTCTGCTGATGAGTAAGAGAGTTAAAATTGCGTATATGGATTGAGTTGATCTTAATGAAGTACCTACACCATGAGGGCTCAAACTGATTTATTTTACCGCCAACTTTTTATATTGAAATTTCTAAGGAATATGTTCGAGCATTGTGCATCTCTACAGCCACTAAAAATGCATCTGCAAGGATAAAAATTAAAGTGAAATCATTATTTGATGTTTGGCGGTTTCAAATGTTTTCTCTCGCTTCCGCAATTTTAATGTGGAAATATTATGCATTTTAACAAGTATTTATGGCTTTTAAATCTCTTCAGCCTCTCCAAATGGACTTTGGAGGTTGATAATTTGAATGTGAAAAAAAAATTAGTGTTGGAGCTCTGCTGATCATGCGTTTTTCATTTGCTTCTTACTGAATTTTGAGAGGCTGTAGAAATCCGAAATGCGCGATAGCTGACAAAATCATATTAAGTTTCTATATAAAAATGGCAGCGGCTTGCGAAAAAATTTAATACACTAGAAAACACTTCTTCAACACTCACTGCTTTCTTATTCAACTTTTTAGACATCTTCAAACATCGTTTTTTCGCTCCTTAAACCTTTCAGATATATTGCTCATAATTAATATCACATTTCAGCTCATTGGGTTTGAAGCGGCAAAATGGCCCTGCTTGCCGAACATCGCCATGGTTTCAGAACTTAATGTCCGGCGAGCAGTGATGCCAACTCTAAGTTACTTAATATAAATCAGTTGAATATTAAACATTGATAGTTATATACCTGTTCTTTTGAAATGAAGTAAAAATGATTAAGTATATTTAGGAATAGGAAATTCAGTTCAAAGTAGTAGGTACTTATTTTCGGTTCTAAATATAAATACATTTAAAAAACGATAGTTTTTACAATATTTTAAACACACTTTTGGGTAATTTTTTTTAACATTCTATACTAAGAGGCATGAATCAACTAGCTGAACCAAGTTAAGTAGATAGTACGAGAGGCGAGGACCATGATTTTTGATCCATAGCATCCCGGCCAAAACCGTATAAAATCGATAGATTATCTGAACCCAAAGATGCGAATTTCAGACATTTTGCGCGTAATGTCTAACCTGTGTGAATGTCAACAAATTGAGCCGAACCGATCCATAGCAACTCGTCTGATTTTTGGAATGTAGTCAGATGATTGTCCTGAGATATCGACGACACGTTTTTCAGACGTCGATAGTGTAGCGCGTGTCCGGGAGACCATTAAAAAAAAATAAATGGTACAAAATAGGTGATGTATAGCATCTCGTCTGAAAATCATTTTTATAATTAAATTGAGGTCAGTTGATGCGAAATAATCAATTTTCAGAAAAAAACCGGACCGCCTCTCATTTGGATAACATTTTGAAAATGTCAACAAATTTAGCCAACCTGTTCCATAGCATTCAGTCTGAAAACTGTTTGAAATTATGAAGTCAGTTGCCTTAATGTCGAAGAAATTGTTATCAGACAAATTGGGTGTAGCAGCTAACCAATCAGACAACTTTTGGATTGTAAAAAAATCGTCAGAAAACAATATTTTAGTAATGTCGGCATTCATGCAAAAAGTTTAAAACAAAATTCAACTAGGATGCTATGGAACAGGTTGGCTAAATTTGTTGACATTTTTGAAAATTCGCCCAGGTCAAACCAGGGCCGTAACCAGCACTGCTTTCTAGAGGGGGCTGAACACATTCTAGAGGGGTCTTGTTTTTTACATAGTACTAAAATAAATAAACGTGAGAAAAAGATAGGAATTTACAGCTTTTTCTGTTTTTTTACCTAGAAGTGTATACTGGAAAACGAATATTAATTGAAAAACATTTTGGAAAAATAAAAAAATTTATTCTAATAAAAATAATAAATGAAAAATCTTTCATAGAAAACTCTTAATAAATGAAACAAATGGAAATAAAAATATTTAAAAAAAATAAAAATGTACTTTCATCATTAAATATAAACAAATAAATATATCTATTGACGTTTATATCATAGAGCCACTTTTTGGAGGAAGGTTATAGATTTAAAAAATGCAGCCTACAAATTCATGTTTGAAGATTCAGCTCTATTTACATTCACTCTTCTAAAGTTAGCGTCATCCAATGCATTCGTGAAGAGGATATTTTCATTGATTAATATTGTTGAATGTAAAATTCGAAACAAAATGATACTGAAAATGTTAATTTCAGTTGTGTCTATTAGATCTAACTTGGAAATAAATGAGATTAGCTCTAAATAATTTGAGCCTAGCAAAGCTATGTATGCAAAATTTAATTCTGATATGTATCAGTAGCAGAACCAATCCACAAATTCAAGCACAGACAAAGATGATGATGATGTAATGATGTCTTGTGAACAGTTTATATAAAAACAAAGATATATTTGTGACAGAATCGTGGTTTTGATTGTAATAGTAATTTAAGTAAAAAGTCCCGAAAATACCTATTATTGTTTTTCGGACGAGTAGGCAACATGTTGGGTGCACTATTTTTTCGCGCAGTTGCGATTTTGGGCGACAAATTAGCAGCAAAACACATATGAAATAACTCCTAGAATAAGTGAATTTTATATGAAAAATACTTGTTACCAATGTTTCCCCGTTAACATGTCGCAACCACGGTTGCGCTTTTGAGCGACAAATCAGCGTCTAAAGTGCAACACGGCTCTGAAAAATCTGGCAACCCTGATGGTAGCCGCTCGTTTGTCGCTATTTCATTTTAGGATAAAAAACGTCAACATGTGGTGCGGGTTAAAAGATGCCGCAAATAAATAATTTTAAGTCAGTTTTACAATTAGGTAGATTTGTTTGTAACTAGGCTAGTTTTATGTTTCTACGCAGATAAGTATAAACATTTTTGGTCTGTAATAATTCCGGTATCTTTTCTAGACGGGGCTTAAATAATTCCAGAGGGGGCTCAGCCCCCTCTGGCGCCCCCCTGGTTACGGCCCTGGATCAAACATTACTCGTGAAATGTCTGAAAACAGAAATTTCAGTAATGAAATATTATCTATGTATATTTTCAATATCAGTCGGGATGTTATACATCCGTCTACCCATTTTTTCGACAATGCAGAAATGGCCCTCCACGAACCTGCTACGTTTCTGACGGTTCCTACTCACCTAGTTGGGTCAAAGGACATCTTATCTTTCAATTTTATACGATCATAGCCGGGATGCTGTGGATCATGGTTTTTTTTGGTCGTGACCTCTCGTACTAAGAGCATTTTGTACAATAGTGCAAAAGTGGATGAACGCACATTTTCCAAACCAGTAGCAATAGATTTGGAAATTGATTAGGAACAACATATCAGCCTTCTAGGGACTTTTGGAGTTAACAACACTGTTTTTGAATGATTAGTATGATAATTTTACTTTTTCCAGAAAAAAATTAAAAATTAAGTTGCAAATGTGAAATGATTGTTTCATAATGACTATTTCACTCATTCCATTTTTAGTGAGAAAGTTTCCATAGCTACTCTCGTTTCACAGCGATAAAACATGCAAGTCGGTAAAACTTACTATGTTAGTGTTTCAGCGACAATTCCACTCATGTATAATAATAATAATAATAATAATAATAATATATATTTATCCTTTCAGACATTACATAAATGTTTAGGACACGTCACATACTAAATATACATATTAACCTAACAAGTAACAAATTAACTTATTAGGAGAAAGACTAACAGAATTCAACTGAAAAATATTCTTTTAAGCTGTAAAAGCAGTGTTTCAACAGAATCTTCTTAATTTCCTTCTTGAAACATAATAAATCTAAAGACCTAATCCCTTGGGGGAGACGATTGTAAAGTTTGATTCCTACATAACTAGGCGATAGCTCAAACTTAGAGGTAGCATGCGTGGGAATACATAATGTGTCCTTATTCCGCGTATTATACTCGTGAAAACTAGTAAGTTTATTCAGATTCAATAACCTATGCCGAACAAACAAGAGACAATGTAAAATATAGATACACGGCAATGGTAGAACTTTCTGCTGAATAAATGTCGGTCGGCAGGACTCCTGGGGTTTCAAATTATATATGAGGCGTATAATCCTTTTCTGTGTGAGAAAAACTCTTCCACTTCCAGTCGAGCCACCCCACAAAACAACATTGTAACTCAGATGACTGTGTACGAGTGCATAATACACCGTGAGTAGGCTCTCCATTGGCAATAATTCCCATTTGAGAGAACGAAAATCGTAGTTTGCTATCGGATACCTAATATTCCATTAAATATGTTGAGATTTGGAAATATTTGAAATAATAAGGGAGATCGAAAAATCAACTCCTGAAAATACAAAAAAATGTCATTCTTCCATTTGGAATCAATTTAGCGAATTTTGTAAACAACGAAACTTCAATTTGGAAACCGAACAGTCAGTGGAAAATGTGGCAGGAATATTGATGGACTGGGGCTTTAATATGAAGAAACAGGATGGGAAAGATAAAGAATATGTGGTGAAAACTTTGTGGAACACAACCGCGAAAATGTTGCAAACCATGTATTTCGAAAAATTTAATGTTACTTTCAATCTTTTCACTGATTTGGCATTAACAATAATTCATGGAATTGTCGTACCAAATACCACGCGAGCTCAGATTTAGCAGGATATTTTTTGTGGTTGTTTTCTCATACTTACTTTCATTGGCAATTTAACTTGATCTGTTCAGACAAAATCACTCGAGCTACGCTCTCGTGATTTTGCCAGAACAGCTCTCGTTAAATTGCCAATGAAAGTAAGTATTCGAAAACAACGACGAAAAAATATCCGGCTAAATCTGAGCTCTAGTGGTATTACCCCCGACAATATTTTGACATTTCTCACATTCATAGGTTATTTTTTTGACTTTCTCAAATGTGACCATATTAAGGCTCGTTTTCATGCGACATAATAATGTCATGACACTTAAGTCATGACGATATGACATTTCTAATGGTTGTTTTCATGTATTTAATGTCACGATTTTTGTAGTAAATTAAAAATGGCGTCGAATGAAGTGATTGCGGCGAGTGTGAAGTTTAACTATACATAACTGAAGGAAACGCACAAAAAAAGGAAAATTAAAAAAAAAAAATTGGTTGTTGGTCTTAGGAGTCTATCGGCAACTTAAAACCAAAAAAGGTTTGGGACACATTTCCCGTTCCACTTCCAGTTTTTGTGCTTTTTTTAGTTTTCCGTACTTCTGTATTGTTTGTACCACGAATCCTCCTGATTTTTTTGCGCAATATTTTTACGTTTGTAATCCCAGTTATAGCTAACACATGATGTTGTTCCGCTTTGTTTCTTGCGACTCTGTCTTTAAATAAACGACTAATTTTGTTCCACAAACAAGGCAGATTCTCATATTTCTCCAAAAAGTGGACGATATCGAAAACAACATTTTCTTTTTCCATTGTTTATCTTGTAAACCAATATTTTTTTTAACCTCACTTTCACACGTGGTCACGACAATGCGACACTGCTATTTTCACGAGGTATGTTGCGTGGAACTAATGTAAAATGTCACGAAAATATCAACATGATTTTGATATAGCGACACTAATGCCACGGCTTCAAATTGTTGCCGCGACAACGTGACTTTGAAGTTTGCATGTTTAAAAATGTCACGACTTTTAGTGTCATGGCACTAAAGTCGCGACATTGTTGTCACATGACATTTTTTCCAAAATCACTCGCCTGACGGCTCGTGATTTTGATACAAATGTCATTCTCGAAATTGCCTAAGCAACAAACTTTCATATTACAATCGATAAATTTTGCCGGCAAAATTCCATCTCGAGTGGTATTATTTATGATAATAATGGAGAAATAATTTCGTAAATTAATGTTAGAACTAACTGATGACTCTGAAAGTGGTATAAATTCGTCTTTCTGTGTATATTTTGGCATATTTCGAGTTTTGGATAATATCTATTCTCTATCAATTTCCATTTTATACTTTTCTTCCTATACATCCGAATTTAATCGAAATATATGGCGGTAGGTACCTACTAAAACTGACAGTGATTTTTCCTGGGAAAACCTTTTCAAATAAATTGATCAGTTCAAGTGAATATATCTGATACCTTCATCGAGGTGATGAGATCTGACATGTCAGCTGGCGAACTCTGGCGGCCAGACGGATGAAGTTTTTATTTCCAACGTCAACATATGCAATTGCATGACAAGTTTTTGATTTCTTACAAATGAGATCGCAAAAGGTGTATAATGGAAAGTCTTAATTTTGCAAAACGTAGAATCAGCAAGTCTAGAGTGAGCTGTTACGTGAAATTTGCGTGTAATTCTGAAGCATATACAAATGCAAGTATTAGCTTTCATCGGTTTCTGAAGCCAAACAAATATTTTGTATTGAGAAAAAATCATTTTGGAGAATAGGAAAAGATTGATTTATTGAAGGTATGGAAAATCAATCTGAAAAAGAATCACACAACTCCTACAATAACGGTGTGTTCTTTGCATTTTACAAAAGAAAATTACATTCTTCCAGGTAATTAAGTCCTATGATTGAAACTGATGATTAGTTCCCTTTATTAATAAAAATTCCAGATGCTGCAGCCAAAACATTTGAAATTGTTGGATCTGTGTTGCCTGGAAATTTATTGGTATTATTAGAAGAAATTTTCAGAGTGATATGTGGTACGATAAATGGACGATGTTATGCAAAAACCGTCTATGCCACAAACAATGATTTTCGAGATAATCGAGTTGAAAGGTTAATCCGGGTGAAAAAAATGCTGCTTTGCAAATTTTCATCACTTACATTTTCATTACTTCAGGAGGTGAGAGTAGAACAAATTGAGTAGAAAAATCATGCAAAAAATGTAATATTTAACAAAAAAAAATAGTCTAAAAGCGGCTTAGATCATTTTTGAAAATTGGCTATCATGCACCCATCAGTGGACGAAAATGAACTAAGTAAGTTAGTCTTCCAAAAAACTATCATGCATCTGGAAATCCAGGTTATTTTCTAGTCCTTCGATAGCGTCTTCATAGTTTAGCGTTTGATTTGAGTTTAGAAAATTGTAGAAATACTTTGCATCTTGTGGAATCAGCTTCATAATTTCCAACAAATCGTTGATTTTTTCTGTGGATAGTGGTTTACCACTTGGCCATAATAGTGGTAGTTCTATTTCTTTTAATATGGGTTTGCGACCTTTTCCTCTTCTTTCTATATTCACTTCGGTATAGGATTCATCTTGAATATTATGTTTCATGAACAAAACCATTGGCTGATTTTTCTTTAGAAGGATTTCGTGGGTTTTTAACCAGTTTACATTCTGTTTATTGATGTCAAATTTTCTGTTTGTAATCGCCTTTTCCAAATTAATTACAGTAACCATATCCTCCCTTCTCATCTTGTCAACAATGAATTTATTCTTGGTCTGTGTAAACTCTCTGTTGGGTTTTCAGTGCACATTCGACGTCACCGAAATGCGAATCGTTTGGTAAGAATGAGTGACCAGACAGTAAAAATTTTAACTTTATTTCTTCCAAGGAAGGATGATTCAACAGAATATGTATCAACATTAGAACTAACTTTATGCTTCTGTTCTGGCCACCACACGAATCTGACCATAAATTTAATGTGGTAACGGGAGCGCGGACATTATTTTTGATAAATTTACGAAGGCAAGAACCAACTTCTTGAGTTCCTCGTCCTGCTTCATACTCCAACCATACATTGAAAAATCCTTTTCCTGTGCTTCCCTCAGCGATACCCAAATTATACAGATTTAATTGTCGCTTGTAGTACACAATACCTGTTGGTATTTTGGGAAGAGTCTTTTGCAAATCAAAAGTAAGTGTTTCTATAGTCTCATTTTCTTGTGCAGATTTTATATCATTATTCATCTGTTCACGTAATGCAGCAGCTGTTTTCAAGTGTTCTTGATGATTCTGTTCTGCTGTTTGTACAAACAAAGAAGAATTTAGCTGGGCCTTGTAGGTATCACAAGTTTTACAGGTATCTTTATGCGGTGTTTTGAATCTTAAGTTTTTATAGAAGATCGCCTTATACTTCGATAGACTTACAGGATTGTCAATTTGTTCTTTATAGAGGGAATAAATTTTCCTCAGATTCAAATTGGTTAACTACCTTTCTCGCGATATATCTAGGAAAGTTTATCTACGTAACTATGTCATTCACAGTTGTAACAAAACTTGCCACTTACCAGATAAAAATCCGTTAGTAGTCGATGAAAAACTAACACACAAATTAAATATTAGGAATATGCACAATTCAAAACATCACCACCAGTTTTACAAAACTGGTTTATCCCACCAGAGTGGGTTAGATCATTCTTGCGGGATTAACGTATTGGCTGAATACAGTTTGTGGGTTAGGATATTGCTTCATAGATGGCACTGGAATCAAAAATTGGGTTGAATCATTTTTGCTTGTTGTGAAGTAATCCTTCAACATGGATTTACCATAAAGATCACAATTTTGAAGAAATGTGGGTTAGACGGTTTTTGCATAACATCGTCCAAATATGTCTTCTCCGATCTTAGAAAATGAAAAATTCATGGAAGATTAAGTGAAATGATAGAGTTACAAATTTATGTACCTACCTATATGATGCTTATTAGATTGAAGCTTGTTTTAAGAAGAATAGACACGGAATAAAAAAGTTTTTCTTTGTATGTTCATTATTAATACATCTTGAGTTGCTTTATGGTTGATGGTGTTTTATTATGAATATCACATTTGATTATATGAAACATTATGATTTCTCATTGTATCCATGTATACTATTAGATAAATGTTTTTCGTGAAATTTCGAATATATTTTGGCCAAAGTTCTCCGGAAATAATTAATTTTTAGAGTGTGATAAAGAATCATAAATAAAAAGTTTTTAAATATGTTTATTGATAATTGACCATCATATCTGGCCGATTATAAACTTTCTGCATGAAAAAGCTCGAATTAATAGTTTCATATCACTTAAACAAATACAGTTGATTTAGACTAGGTATTTTACACTTCAAATTAAATCAAATCAAAATTATTAAGCAAAAAGCAGTAAAGTTCACGATACCAGGCCTCGAATTCTCTTCATTTTTCCAACATTGTTTTATGAATTTGGATCTTTCCAGCTTATATTTTCGCTGGAGTAAACTTTCACCTGCATAAAGCTTCACACTTTCACTCGAAATTAACATTGTTATAGGAAAAACTCAAAAAACTTTCAAATCTCTCATATAATTGGTGTTGAAAGTTGGTTTTGAGACGCCATGTTTTGACGTTATCACCTAGGCTCGGCCTTCATGTCAGATCCCAATACAAAACCTATTTTCTCATATAGTAATAAGGAGGCAGTTTAATAGAATGATACTCAGAAATTCATAATGATTTTTTATTCAAACACTCAGTAAATGTTCTCACCTCACACGCAATATTATTATCATTCTATATATGACAATAATCCTATAGTCTTGACCTTGAGCCCTTGAACAAACCTTATTCTTCAAGGAAATAATTTCTAAATTGAATTTCCAAGAATCCTTAGCAATTCCTAGAAGTCTAATGTATAGGATTATATCTTATTGAATTACAAGTATAAAAGTGTACATAAGCAATTTTTCGTATAAAACGACGTCAGTTTTTGAAGATTTCGAGACGCAAACTCAGCGGACCTCAGTATTCTAGTTTTCTTCATGTGAGCGGGTAGAAGTCGAAACCTTTTAAACCGTTTCTTATATCTGTGACCGACTAGTGAGTAACTTCGTGTAATTTTTACATATACCTAACGATAATAAATGTGAAAATATTTTTTTATGGTGAAATAAATCATTCTCAGATAAGTTAACAATAAATATGAATCGATTGATATTTTCTACTGTTTCATCTTTTCAGAAAGTTATAAAGCGTAACACATATCCTAAAGGCTCTCAGAATTGCTGAAAAATGCAAATTTATTGCCTTTGCTCAGCAGCACAGAAGCACTGAAAAAAATACATATTTATCGGGTGTTGATGAAAGGCTAGTCATAATTCTTAGTGAACATTTTTTTACAATATTAAGTAATTTGGAATATTTTAAAACTTTTGTAATTTTGATTCATTTCTTTAGACAAATGACGCAAAACTTAGTAGATAGGTATTTGACAATTATATACACTTCAGTGCGTTAGAAAAATTTATGAATTGATGAAGTTTCATGAAAACATAATGAGAAATGACGTCCCTCAATATTATCTTTTTAGTCGTATTTCCCCATGAAATACATAGGTACTATTGCAGTGTATCGAAGGAAAGCATCTGTTTTAGACCTTCTAGACCACGATTTTTGAAAAATTCGAAATGATATATATATATATATATATATATATATATATATATATATATATATATATATGTATATATATATAAATATATATATATATAGGTATCAGTGGTGGCTCGTGAGGTTTTGGTTTGAGGAGGCTACGAAAATTTTTAGGATTTCAAGGTCTACCGCCTTATAATTTGAAGAAAATCAAAGTAAAACAAGCACCCTAAGCTATTAATTTATTTTCACTTTCGAGTGTCTACCTTGAGACCTACAACTCCTATTTACAATATTCACAAAAACTCTTCTCAGCCAATTAATCAATTCATCTATTCATCAAATTTTTTTTTCTCACACAAAATAGGTACCTACCTACCTACTTAACGAATTTGTTAACAGCTGGTGAGAGCAAATAAAAAGTTATTATATATTTTTGAAGATTAGCGGGATTCTGCGATATTTAACGATAGCAAAATGATCTATAATATCCTCATAAAATTTTTTGTCTTTCGCCAATAGTTTTACCAATTCCTTTTCAATAGACAACAAACTAATATTCTTCAAACGATCCTGGCTCATTGAATTTCGTAAATAAGTTTTAATTCTCTTAAGAGTGGAAAACGAGCGCTCTACGCAAGCCGATGTCACCGGGATAGAAACAATTAGACATAAGAGTTTATAAACTTGGGGTAAATCTTGATTCAAATCATTATCAAAAAGGTATTTAATAGTCCTCACATGATTTTCATTTTGCCCCAAAATTTCATTGTCATTATAAACAACACACAGTTCACTTTTTATGGCCATCTTATCAAAAAAAGTGTATTTTTGACATAAATTTTCCAAAAGGTTATCTGGAAAATTACCCAAAAATCCGGTTAACAAATTTTAATTGAGTAAGTCGAAGAAATGCAGTTCTTTCAAATCAGAGAACCTTATTTCTATTTGACCCCTAATAGTATCCAAAATTTCATAAAATATTTGCTTATAGTGAAGCTCCATATCTGCGAAACTGAATTTCTTTCGTTTTGGGCTAAATTGAGTCTTATCATCAGTAGTTTGAAATACAGAAAATAGTTTTTTAAAATAAACTTCTGCACGAAATTCTGAAATTTTTTCCAAAAGAAACTTGAGCCGATTTCGTGAGTAAATTACATCTGAAAATTTGTGCTGTAAGATTTGAAAAACTATTTCTGTTTGTTCAAAAATTAATTTAAAGATGTTTAAAAAATATAGAAATTCCTTATCTTGTAAGTAAGATATTAATCCGCGTGCTGTATTTAAAGTTACTTTATCGGTGAAAAATTCCTCACTTTCAACTAGGTATAGAATTAAATCCTCAAATCCTAAGCGGCCCCAAACAGAGACATTTTCACTAGTAAAAAGTAAACACTGCCAACAAAATAATTTATTTTTTACCTGTGATCCGGTTAGGCAAGGATGTCTCTGATAATTCCTTGTATTAAAACCGCGGTTTCGTTGTCTGTTACGCTGCACCAAATTGTTTAATTCAGGGGTAAGTCGCAATGTTTTTATCAAAACTTTATCCTCATAACTCAGTGCACTAAAGTTATGGGATAACAAATATTCCACTAAGTCACCATTGAAATTTTTGAAATTAACTTCAGTAACCAAACTCATTTTAAAACAATACGCGAGCAATATAAGTAAACACGTTGCCATTAGTAACTACGATCACACTACGATTCAATTAATGCTTTCCAACGAATTCATTCGATGTCACGCGAAATTCTATAGTTGTGATTGGTCGACATTGTATGAAACTGGGTTCCTATCCGTGTTGCCATTTACATGTGTTTTGCTTTTCTATTGCAATGAAGTATTCATTCGGAGTATTTGCACCGTTGTTTGCTTTTCTGTGGCAGGCATAATGAACGTTGAGAATATACCTTTCTAAGCCTCCGCAGCGTTGCCACAAATCTTGAAATGAATGAAATACAGTAAATGTAAATACCTTCTATCGTAATTAATAAATTATATTACATAATGTAGGTTGAAAGGAAGGTAGGTGCATAAAATAATATGATTTTGATTAATATAAATATGCTGAATGCTGACTATTCAATATAATATATTAGTGATACACGGAATATTATTGAGGAGGCTTAGCCTCCTTAGCCTCCTTTGACTAGCCGCCCCTGATAGGTATATATATTTATCGCCGGTACATATTTGGATCCTTATCGGCTCCTATCGAGTCAAATGAGCTGAAATTTGGAACCTGGGATTGTTTCCGTTGCAGAAAATATAAAAATTTGGTTAAATTTTGCCATTTTTACGTATATATTTCTTGTTTTTTCGTGGTTTTTGAAAAATTGCTGAACTCCATAGCTTCTGCAGATTGAACTAAAGGGTTGAAATTTGATACATATATTGAGTTTATGTTGACTTGAAATCCTTTGTTGGTATCAACTCTTTTGCGCAACCGCGCTGCATTTCGTGGTGACTATACCGTTCGAATGGCACCTCAATCTGTTTCGCTATCAGTACGCGATGCACTTCTCGAATTTTTTTTACAATAGAGGTTTTAAATTTGTTATATGGATTGAGTTGATGTTGAGGTGCGTTCCTTCGTTGGTTTCAACTTTTTTCTTCAACCACGATGCAATTTGCGAATTTTTTTTTTAATACAATAAATTATTTTCTTAAATAGTTGATGGAATCCGTCGTTACTACGTGATAATTTAACATGATTAACAAAACTAAATTTGATTTTACTACGTTTATTATCACAAAATATTTTGAAAAATATAACACTGCGATTGCAATTTCGGTCACTAGACCATCATCGGGCAGATTGAGTTAAGAACTTCTTCTTAACTCAATCTGCCCGATGATGGTCTAGTGACCGAAATTGCAATCGCAGTGTTATATTTTTCAAAATATTTTGTGATAATAAACGTAGTAAAATCAAATTTAGTTTTGTTAATTATTTTCTTCTTTAGTTCGATTTGATACATGCGTCATTTTTCAAAATATAATTCAATTCGTAAGGATTGCATCTCGACGCGATTAATTTCGCGCGAAAAATGTGAACTTAGTTATAGAGCTCTGCTGCGTTTTTGTATTGTGCACCACTTAAGCTGTGAATCAGGTTTCTTCTTTAAATCTGATTATCAATTTAGTATTGTCAGTTGTAAACAATTGTTTACCTAATTTAAACTAATAAAGATGAATTTATAATTTCTAATTTTATGTTACCAAAGGCAATTGAAATTACTTTGTGATGCCTTGGTATTCAGAATAATTGTATCCGAATAATATATGGTCTCAAGAGAAGAGATCATGTGTCTCTCAAACTCGCTGAATTGAGGTGGCTGAATATGAAAAATAGGAGGCGTTTACATGTGTTATGTTTTACATTCAAACTTTTAACTGAAAAAAAAGCCGGTGCACCTCCATAGGAAAATTAGGGGAGACCGGGGCAAAATGATCCAGTCGGGCAAAACGATCATCCCCAAATTTCTGACGGTTTATTATATTTAAGTAAATGGCAACGTCGCCAACTGATCGAGCAATCTTTCTTTTGGTCAGTTTCACTGTAACCGTCAATTTGCGTACACGTCTTATAAGTTTGTGGTATAAAAAACCATTTTTGGCGCTGTTGATCTAAGGTAAGCATCTCGATATAAGGTCTATAATTCTGTACTAGTTGTTTTAATGATATGTTTGAATGGTAGTTATTGAACTCTGCTTATTTTGCTAGGTTTACGTAATTTCAAAACTTAACTTGATATATTATATTTACTGCACGTGACTCAGTTTACAAGAGTAATAAATGGGGCAAAACGAACCTCTTTGAGGTGGGGCAAAATGCTCCTGGATCATTTTGCCTCACTATGTCGGTTTTAATTTCTTTGCAGACTCGAATATGGTGCGTACCTACGTGAGAAAAACCGAGCGACAGAACTGGACCATTGAGAATATTGAACAAGCTATTAAGGCTGCAGAAAATGGTGCGTGCATACGTACGGCATCAACCACTTTTAACGTTCCAAGAATGGCGTTAAAACAGCGCATTATCAAGAGAAGAGTTGGTATCAACACCCAGCCATTGAAAAGTCTGGGATTCTTTCATTGTGTGTTTACAGAAGACCAAGAAGCTGAACTTCTACGCTATATATTTGATATGGAAACCCGTATATATGATCTGACTCCACGTGATGTGCTTTGCCTAGCGTTTCAGTTAGCTGAGAAAAATAATATGTCACACCCATTTACGAAAGTGAGTCAAGCTGCCGGTAAAGACTGGTGTTTTCAGTTTCGGAAAAGGCATCTCTAAGAAGTCTAGAGTCAACATCAGTACCACATGCAGAAGGTTTCAACAAGGTAGTTGTCAATACATTTTATGGCTATTTACATAAAAACAGAATCAATAGACAAACAACTTCCTGCTCATAGAATCTTCAACGTTGAAGAGACTTCAGTGAGTACAGTTTCAGGAATGAATCCAAAATAGTTGCATTGAGAGATCGAGTTAGAATCTGATTCCGAGTCAGACAATGATGCAAAATGTTTGATTTGTGGTGAGTCGCGAGGTCTGCGAGTGGAGAGGGTTGGATTCAATGCAGCCAGTGTCATCTGTGGGCCCATGACGCCTGTTCAGGGGCAGATGAAATCGATGACGTCTTCGTATGTGATCATTGTGCGTATAATCCTTTAGCAAAAAAAGTATGTCGTAGAGTTCTAGATAAGGTACACGTTGTCTAAATAAATAAATTTTTTAAATTGGTATATTAATATTTAGGTATATCAATCATGTTTAGGGATCATTGCAATTATATATTTTGTTTTCTACAATGGCTATATTTCAGATTTTCAAAAATAAACAGTAATCGTATTGTTCTTCGATATTCTTTTTGAAGGATCATTATACCCCATGAGGAGGAGTAAATTGATCCTTAGGTCATCACGTCATAATCCGTAAATATCTTACATTAGACTTCGATTACAAGAGTGGCCGTACCGTGGTTTTATTTATAAATGATGACTTTACTTACACCAACTGTAACAAATCTCCAAATTACATATACCCTTAATTATGAACATTTAAACCTTAGGGGGATCATTTTGCCCCGGTCTCCCCTAGATTCAGATCTGATATTCACAATTTAAATATAAGATTTAAGAACAGACTTGCCTTTCCTCGTTTCAACACTTCTCTTTTTAAGCGTTCCTTCTCATACATTTCAGTAGCTACAATGAATACATAGTATACCAGAGAACCTTGTTTGTTGTAAATTCGTTTCTATTAAGAAAAGGATGAAACAGTTACTTTTAGACCAGCAGTAGCAATGGCCTATATTCTTTATTTTTACATTATTAACTATTAAATCAGCATCCGGTTCTTGATGACTAGTATGTTTTGTATATTTCCTTCATTCTGTATGGTTCTGGAGTTTTTTTGCTGTTTTTTAGTTTTGTTTTCTCTCATTGTTTTGTTTTCCTTCAATTGGTGGTTCTATAGCAAAATCAAGTATGCTTCTCGGTAGGATTAATCAGCAATGCTGTATCCCTCCTTTTGGTGCCTAAGATTACAGATGACACGTTATACCAACTATGATATTGATTATATATGTATATCCAATATTTGTAACTATGTTTATCACAGTCTGTATGAAAGGGTATCAATAAAGTCTATTATTATTATTATTAGGATTATTATGTTGAGCGATACATGGCTGTACGTTACAAAACATTATTTTTCAGAATATATCTCATTATCACCTAAAAGGTAAAAAATATGAATATTTGTTCTGATAATAACATAAAATAAAATTCCTTTGGCACAGTTCAAATAAATCCAATTTTTTTCAGGAATAAATTGTTTATGATGGGAGAACCGAGCTTTGTATCCTGGTCGGCCCAGCGTGGCGGCGGATTCGGCGGTAATCTCACAGTCGTAGACAAGGTCCTTCCCGATATGCTCCAAATGGTTCATCCTCACTGGTATCAGTTTGCACCCATGAATCCCCTGTGGCACGGACTTTTAGGTTTCATGGTTGGGGTACTAGGTTTTATTTCCGTCGTAGGTAATGGAATGGTCATCAACATCTTCTGTGGGGCTAAATCTTTGCGGACTCCTTCCAATCTTTTAGTAGTGAATTTGGCTTTCTCTGATTTCTTAATGATGTTCACAATGGCTGCTCCTATGGTAATCAACTGCTATTATGAAACATGGGTTTTAGGTGAGTGGGATTTTTCAGTGATCCACATTCCGCAAACTAGAAAGCTTGAGGAGATATTTTTTTTTGGTTTAGAATATGAACTATTTATACTGTGTGTGAATATTTACTTTGAAGTTTGATTCAATTTTTCAGTTGAAATTCGAGATGATTGTATTTTCTGTATGGTAATATTATTTTCACGTTAACAATAAATTAGTAGCCCAGTCAAATAGTACATTCTCACGTACATTAAATAAGGTAGTAGCGATTTTTTCACACAATATCCGGAATGACATGGTGATATTCTGGTCAAATTATTTGACCTCGTACCCCCTCCGGAACTTAGTTTCTCAACCCAAAACCTGCAATTTTTGACCCTTTTTTTAGGTTTTGGCTATTTTGACCATGAAGAAGTAGTTGTCCCACTATTACTGGTATTATATTTTTTAAATTAATTAAAATTTGATACATTTTGTAAGTTGTTTGTCTCTGTGGACTTTAGAAAATATTTAGCAATTTCCCTTGTTTAAATTATAAAATCGCTCTCGTATCTTCACAAATCATTTTCATATGATTCAGAAAAGTAAATGTTCACAAAAGTTACAATTTAGAAAGGTGTAGTTGTGGGAGGGTTGGGGTGGTGTGGAGTTTGATAGATAGATAGATAATTTCTTTATTTCAAGTTTTACACTGCAATAAGTATAAAAGATGAAATGACGTCAACATAAAGAACTTAAACCAAAAACAAGTTTCTTGAACTAAAATACTCCAACAAATTGTAAGGTTTCCAACTGAATCAACATTTTCTTCACAATTTTCTTAAACCGATATACACTATCACATTTAATATGATTAGGTAATTTGTTGAAAATCTTAATGCACATATAATAAAGACCTTTTTCACTCAAAGTCAACCTATGATGCGGATAAACAAAATTTTCTGTTCTAATATTATAATTATGACTAACTCCCCTAACAAACTCATCTCTTTTTTTGAAAACAAACAATAAACATTCGTAAATATACAAAGCATATACAGTCATTATATTCATATTTCTGAATTTACCTCTGCATGAGTCTCTGCATGAGTCTCTTGAGAATTCTTTTTTGAGCTATAAAGACTGATTGGACTCTAGAATTGCCACCCCAAACAATAATTCCAAATTTAATGACTGAATCACATTTTGCATGATACAATATTTTCAGTGTCATCGTTCATATACACTGCAACAACCTTGATTCCATAACCACTACTGGCCAAACGTAGAAATACTTTATTTATATCTATCTCCCAGTCCAGAAATTGATCTATTTGTATGGCCAGGAATTTTGTACTTGATACCAGTTTCACAATGTTATCTTCAAGACTAATACTATTTGGTACAGATGTTTGTGAATGTTTAGTATGAAATAATATTAAATTTGTTTTAGATGTATTTACAGCTAACTTATTCATAGAAAACCAATTATTTCCTTCACTGAAGTATTCTTTTTTGTGCTCAATTATATCAGTTGAACTACTTCCTTTAATCAAGATGTTAGTGTCATCAACGTAACTAGTGATTCCATATTTATACAAAGACAATGGTAAATCATTTATGTAACTTATGAACAAAATCGGTCCAGCAATACTTCCCTGAGCTATGCCTATATCAATTGAAGAATTTTACGTTATTTTTAACAGTGACTTGTTGCTGTCTATTTGAGAGGAACGACCGTATCCAATCATTAGCCTTTCCCCTAAGTCCAGGGCCGGCCTAAGGCGAAAATTGCAAGTGTGCTAGACTCAAATTTTATGCCCCTGCCAGGGGGTCGTCTGGGGGGTATGGAAGTTTTTGAAATTTACGGTCCAAAAACACAGTTTCTGTGCACTTTTGCGCCTTGTAGAACATTTAATTTATGTATGACAATTTGATTCATTATTGATTGACTTGATATGTTCAGTACTCTTCCTTGCACTATAACCACTATTATATCAAATGAACTAATGAAAGCTTAACTCTAGGTAACGTTTTTATGCTTATACTGCAATTACTCTAAGAATAAATACCTAGCTAATGCGAGAATCACCGTCCACCGCACCTAAGATAAATTTCCATATATCATGGGTAAAAGAAAACAAAGCAACAGAACATAGTGAACCAATAATTACAGTGTTCATTAATGGCACAAACACAAAAAAAATTATTAACTATTAGGATGGTACATAGTCTCTTTTATTATACATTTTATACAAGGGCTTTTCTTGCTTTCATTTCGGAGAATGAATTTACTATCTTAATTTCAGACGCCAATTGGCTAGAAATTGGTCAAGGGCATCAGACTTACTGTATTTCAGAACTCATTGGGGTAGCCGGGTAGATCTTCGGTTTTACCTTGAATTCTAACTGTAATAGTTTTAAGACAAAATTCCTTCTACAGTCGGCGGCAAATTATTGGAAGCTTGGGATTTTTAGTTGTGTGAATTAATTTTTCAATCCACAAACTGGCAACGACGCTGGGCGAGGGTTGTAGAGGGGAGTGTACAGCAGCTGTTTAGTGTCCAAGCTTCTAATGATATGCCGGCGAGTATAGTTTAAATATTGCTGCCCAATATTTAAATCAGTTTCTAAAAATTTTCCCAATTTATTTTTTTTTTTACAAAAATTGGTCAATTCAATGCCCCTCCAAAAGGCTTGAGTGTGCGGCTGCATACTTCGCACACCCCTTAGACCGGCCCTGCCCCTAACACCATACTTATCAAGTTTCAGCAGTAAAAGACCATGATCGACACAATCATATGCCTATCTAAGATCTATAAAAAGACCTAAAGCTAAATTTTTATTTTCTAAATGATCTAATATTGCATTTATGAATTGATAAAAATATAATATCGGTAGATCTCCCTGGCAAATATCCTTCTCTGACTACAATCTGAAATTACTTTTGGAAATCTTATTCCTGAATCAGTTACTTGTGATCTTGAAGCTTCACTTATGCTTGATTTATTGATCTAAAAAACATTCAATTATTGAAAACTTGTTATTGTCTCAAAGCATTGAGGAGTATGATATACATATTTTCATAATTTTTTATAATACGTTGCGTTGTTCGCATTATTTCGAAATAATTTTATTGTGTTTTAGAAATACAGTGCGAATATGAGAAACAGGTGTTTATTATATTACTGCATATACCTATATGATAATGTAGGTATTTATAATCGTGTTATCGATAATTTTTTCAGGTCCCCTTTTCTGTGAGATCTATGGAATGTTTGGTTCACTTTTCGGCTGCGCATCCATATGGACCATGACTTTCATCGCATTGGATAGATATAATGTGATAGTGAAGGGGTTAAGTGCGCAACCACTTACTAAAAAAACAGCTATACTTAGAATTCTTCTTATCTGGGCAATGTCTATCGTGTGGACTATTGCACCTATGTTTGGTTGGAACAGGTAAGTATGAATTGAGAGATTAGCTTTATTTGGAATGTCTTATCTCAGAATTATTAATTTGATTCCTGTAATACCTTGGCATTCAATCTTAGCGTATCGTAGTAAAGCGTTTATAAATGAACTTTTCTACGAATGTCAATAAAAACCTTCATTCTATGTTCAAAAGTAATTTCGTAACATAGTGCATTGTTTTATACACCTGTTCATTATGCTTCAATTACCATGGTTTTTTTGTAGAACGTCAGATTGACATTTGTTAAAATCTGAAACGGAAAAATATTACTTATCCCATCTTATTTAACAGTTACATTCGTAGAAAAAGTATAGTGTAAAACTCGCATGGAATGACCATTTCCTACTCGTATGATTTACAGCACTCACCTGCAGCTCGTGCTGCAAACGTCATACTCGTAGGAAATGCATGCCATTCCATGCTCGTTGTACAATATACTATTAATTACTACACTAATTTTGATACAGAAATGATCTTTGGGTGATGTATCTGACGAATACGACCCCTTCTGGACAGTTTTGAAACATTTTTGAAATTTACTCAGACACAGTGGTACAAGACACTATTTGCTTTGGATTCTAAACCATAACAAAAGCTTACTTTAACGTACATGAAATTGATCATTAATGACCCATTTAAATGTGCAATTTCTCCTATTTTAATGTATGATTGTCATGGGTAACCAAACACAGAAGTATTCAGCACGGAATAGTTGAATTATTCTGTGTCTGTACTGTTATTCCACAGAGAAAAGGAATTCATAATTCAAATCGAAAAATGTAACTCTCTACAAAATAAAGTAGAAACTGCGGAAAAAATTTTATGCAATAATCGTTCGGAAGTAAATAACACTTCAGCTTCCACCAGTTCCACATATTCCTTATGGCCTGAGCAACTTTATGCTGACCGGATTATTGTGTGAATTATGAGATTTCCTTTTTCTCTGTAATAACATAACAGACACAGGGATAATTATTAATAAACTTATTTCAGATTATCTAGTCACATGTCTAATTTTTCATCTATGCGAATATCTTAAATTGTTCCATCGGGTAGCATAAATATAAATATATCGAAATGAACATAGAAATTTATATTGTGTCAAGTGTATCTGTCATGCAAAATAAAAATTTATTTCAATCAAGAATTTATTCTCAATTCATGATGAGGTCGACGGAAAAATCTTGTAATAAACTCGTTTATTAATGTAGCGATTAATGGTCTCGAACTATTAACGCGCTCGCTCCGCTCACGAGTTAAAATATCTCAACCATTAATCGCTGTCATTAATAAACTAGTTTATTAAATAACTATTTGTAATGGCTTTCCTTTCGATTGACTGTATTTTCTACAATAGGCGGTTATTTTATATGTATTTATGTAAACTTGTTCTTTTCTATTCATTTTTCTTAAACTAATATAAAATTTTAAATATAATAGCAAAAATAGCCTATGAATAAATATTCCACATCATCTAACCTGATAGGTAGGATATATTTCCCATTTTTGTTCCCCATAGATAACTTGTATATATATATATATATATATATATATATATATATATATATTTATATATAATATAAAATATATAGAGATATAAATATATATCAATATATATATATATATTTATTTTTATATATATATATATATATCATATATATATATATAATAATATATATATATATATATATATATATATATATATATATATATATATATAGGGCGTACGTATGACAAGGATTTAACTAAAAATTATGTTACCGAAACCAATTACCCTATGAAAAATCACTGTATTATAACTAATGACTAATGAATCATTCGATTTCCACCTTAAAAAAACACACTTTATTCACCATATAATTCGAAATATCGATAAATATTTTTTCTCAGATACGTGCCTGAAGGGAATATGACAGCTTGTGGAACAGATTACTTAACACAAACCTGGTTGAGCAAGAGCTACATTTTGGTATACTCATTTTTCGTGTATTTCCTACCACTATTCACTATCATCTACTCCTACTGGTTCATCGTTCAGGTAAGAAAATAATAATCTTCAGCATGATATTTAAATGTTGTAGACAAAAATTTTAGTTCTCATCAAATTTAATTTTGTGACTAAAGGTGAAAAAATCACAATTGCCATTGGAAAGTTTAACTCTTCGTTATAAGTAGAATTTGTTTAGATTCGTAAATCTGATTTCAAAACATATACCTTTAATGAAGTAGGAAGAAAACACTGTAATATTTTCTTGAAAAAATTGTGAAGAAAATACTGATATATCTATCAATAAGTATTGAGGAATTTATTTGATACTTAAATAACGATAAATGACTCAATAAATCAATTTTTGTTTGCCTAAATAGGTTATCAAGTAAATTAGTTTATAATTTTTAAGTATTTTGTTTTTAGGTTGTTACTGTCTATGAAAAGTCCATGAGTATATTATCAAAATTAGTATATTGAAGGGTAATTTTTTCCTAGGCTGTAGCCGCCCATGAAAAGTCCATGAGAGAGCAGGCCAAGAAAATGAATGTCGCTTCACTGAGATCCTCAGAAGCCTCAGCAACCAGTGCTGAGTGTAAATTGGCAAAGATTGCACTCATGACGATAACATTGTGGTTCTTTGCATGGACACCATACCTTGTCACGAATTATACTGGAATATTCGAAGGTGCAAAAATAACTCCATTAGCGACTATCTGGTGCTCACTGTTTGCGAAGGCTAACGCTGTTTATAATCCAATCGTTTACGGTATAAGGTTAGTAGGAAGAACAAAACGGTAAAGCAAATTCTATAAATTTGGTTATTGAAAAATTAGGAGTAATTAGATAATTAATAATGAAGGCATTTTGATCAAGTTCAATATATATATATATATATACAATGGCGTTGTAAGAAATAAGTATAATATGAAACACTCCCCCGCCTTCTTACATTACTACGCCAATGTATATACATATATATATATATATATATATATATATATATATATATATATATATATATAATAATGTATATATATATATATATATATATATATATATATATATATATATATATATAGATATATATATATATATATATATATATATAGGGCAATTCATATCGGAGTCTATGCATGGGGATTTCGATAACGGCAAGAGATAGAGGGATGGTTAAATGGGGGCAAAGCATATTTCAGAGGTCAATTATATGGATAGAAAAAAACTGATCCAGCTTCTTTAGTTCTGGAGTTATACAGGAAAAATCGAAAATTTCGAAATACTTCTTATGCTTATATCTTTTCTTTTTAGGATTTTTTTTGGACCAATTGTCACTTTGCTGTTGCAACTTTTTGTAGGCTATCCAAATATTCGAATACAAATTATATACATGGCATCGTATAAATTGGGACACCCTCAACATTTATTTTTCATATACGGACCTGTATTTTTTATTGAATTTTTTTGAATGCCAAGAGTCATGTTTCATATTTTCATCTGAATTACATAGTGTTCTGGAAATATTGAACTATTACTAGTAAAATTTTAACATTTTTTTTTAATTCCAGCTGTAATTTAAAAAAAAATATCATAGAATAATATATAGAATGCCCAGTATCAGTTCAATATTTCCAAAACACTTTATGATTTAGATAAAAATGAAACGCCAATATGAATCAGGACTCTTGGCATTTGAAAAAATGCAATAAAAAATACAGCTCCGGAATTGAAAATGAAAAGTTGAGGGTGGCCCAATGTGTACGATACCCTGTACATATATTTTATTGAGATATTTGGAAAGGCTACAAAAAGTTGCCATGGAAACGTGGCAAATTTTAAAAAAAAACCTTCGTAAAATAAAAAGAAGAATTTCGAAAAATTTTCGATTTTTCCTCTAAAACTCCAGAACTAAAGAAGCAAGGTCAGATTTTTTTAAATTCATAGAATTAACATCGAAAATACGCTACTTTGCCCCCATTTAACCAACCCTCTATCTCTTACCGTTATCGATATCCCCATGCATAGACTGGAAGTTGAATATATATATATATATATATATATATATATATATATATATATATATATATATATATATATATATATATATATATATATACATACTTATTACTATTGTAATAATGCACATATTTATTATTTTTCATTTCAGCCATCCAAAATACCGACAGGAGCTCCAAAGGAAATATCCATCTTTAGTTTGCAATGTTGCTCAAGATGATACCGTTTCTGCAGTATCTGGTGCAACGAACGTAGGTGAAGAGAAGTCAGTTCCAGCATAAATAAAGACAGATAATGAAAGAATACGGATCAAAATTGAGAAATTTTAAATAGGGATCATGTCAAGCAATACCGTGGAAATATACTTTTTCAAATGGATTAAAGAGCAATGATCACAATGAAAAGTACCTATCATTTTTTCATTTACCCATATAAAATACCAATAATTCTCAAACTGAATTTTTTGAGAAAAAGGATGGAAATCGCTATAATCAAACTATTTGCATTATAAAACAATTTATTTATTATTCAAATCGAAGATAACAAAATGATTCTTACGAAAAATTGGCGACTTGAGCCTTTAAATATAAATTCAATATTTGGTTTATAGAATTCCTATTTAAAACCTATTATATCCCAAAGCATCCATATTGCAGTAATTATTCTGAGCAAATAAATGCAAGATGAAAAATTTTATATTAAATTATCGATATCTCGAAATTTATTTATTGTGAAGATACTAATGATAGGTCTATTTCTTTTGAAGCCACTGATTATGGATGAGTATAAAGTCGTTTTATCTGTCTCTAAATGTGGTGTAATGAATATAACATTCAAAATCAATAGATTTTCACTGCACTTTTAACTAATGGAATAATTATCTACAATCTACACTGGATTTAGGTTATTTTATTATACCTAGTTCCTTTTATGAAGCAAATCTATGTTCTAGGTTGACATTTTGATTTATGAAAATTGAAGAGAAAAGTTCCAGAATACGTACGTATTGGGATCTGACATTCCAGCTGGCACACTCTGGCGGCCAGATCGATGAAGTTTTTATTTCCAACGTTAACATACCTATGCAATTGCATGTTACTCCAGTGAAATAAGACTTCCTCTGTGGAATGAGGCCAAACAAGCTGAATTTTTGCAGAGACCTTCGTTTTGATGGTCCAATGAAGCACAAAAATATATCGAAGGTCAAAGGTCATAAAAATCGGGTTTTCGCGAAAATCTCGCTTCCAGTGCATCTGCCGTCGTAAGAACCCAATACAAAACTTACGTCAAATAGTATTCTCTACAAAATTGTTCATATACATTTTTTTCGGACGACCAACCGTTTTCGAGATATAGCACGATGAAGCGGTAGAGCGCATCCTTAATAGGTAATATTGCATTATACTGCAGAGCTATAACTATAAAAGCACTTTTCTCAATCTGTTATTCTAGAAATCAAATTCCTATCATTCAAACCGTTGAAAATTTGTTCATTTATAAAACAAATATATAATAAATAATTAATAACAAAAAATACATTCTTTTCCCCACCACTTTCGAAGTAGAATGCAAGGCGCGTTTTTTTGACATGGTATCCCCAGTAGGCCTGATCCATGTTTTCGATCTTAGAAAAGCTTTTTATAATTTTTTACACCTGGCGCTACGCGCCTTATGTTTCTTTGCCGTCCTCATCGTCTTCGTCTAGTTCCACTAGCACGTCAACCAACACATTGTCTTCATCAGATGCTGCCTCCAAGTCTGTTGTCAGCTGGAAAAACCTCTTCAGGCTCAAGGTCACTGAAGTCTTTTATGTTCTGCAACTTTGTTGACGGGTTTAGGCATGCCTGTCCGTGACACTGGCCACAAACTTTGGAGCAGCTCGACTTTTCTACACCCGCACTGCGCACCACATCCCTTTTTACAATTACAAAATATTGTATTCAATAGTTCGTCTGGAGCAGGTGGCAGTAGTGTTGTTTTCGGCTGAAGTACGTCGTTTTCTAATACCCAACCCCATTCTTCGGTTTGTAGATTTTTCCCTAGCCAAATCTGAACTTGGTAGTAGACCCGATAAATATGTTGTCGAGCTGCTTCACTCGTAGGTGGAAGGGATGACAATTTAACAGGTCTATTAAGTCGTGTAGCCTTAATGAATTGGGTGTATCTAAATTTGTCAAGGTTCACTTCTTCTTTTGAAGCACCATACATAGCTAACAGAAAACGCTTTCCGTTCTGAAATACTGTATCTGGCGGACAGTTTTCTGCTTGAAATATTTGAGCCGAGTGAACCAAATCGGGATGTTTTTCAAACATTGTCATAACTTGAAATTTTACTTTGTTGAATAGTGCCGATGTGGTGTCGCGTCCAGGGAGGGTATGCAAAAACAAAATATGTTCTTTGCAAAGATGATATTTGTCGAGACTTTTAGACGAATAAATTCGTGTTGATGTAATCCCTTTGCCAATATTTTTAAAGAAAATTTGTCGGTGATGTGACTGAGTTCGTCCTATCAAGAGAACAAGCAAATCAACGTCTTCTCCAATGATGATGGCGGTTCTTTCGTTTTCTGATACTTTCATGGCTGTTTCGATGATTAGAACATCTGCATTTTTTCGTAGAGTTTCGGAGAAAAACGGTCATGGTCCACTTCTTTATACCTGGATGATTTTACTTTTCTTGTCTAGAAAGAAAAAAATTTTTTGTTTGCATTATAATATATAGAAACTTTGCATTTCATTACAAAAGTGGTGTCAAGAGAATACATTGTTTTGTTAAATTATTTATTATAAATTTTTTTATAAATAAACAAATTTTCAACAGTTTCAATAACGGAAATTTAATTTTCTAGTCTAACAGATTAAGAAAAGTGCTTTTATAGTTATAGCTCTGCAGTATAATGCAATATTACCTATTAAGGATGAGCTCTACCGCTTTATCGTCCTATATCTCGAAAACGGTTGATCGTACGAAAAAAATGTATATGAACAATTTTGTAGAAAATACTATTTTACGTAAGTTTTGTAATGAGTTCTCACGACGTCAGATGCACTGGAAACGAGATTTTCGCGAAAAACCGATTTTCATGACCTTTGACCTTCTATATCTCAAGACGCACAAGGGTTGGCATATTGTGCTTCATAAGAACATCAAAACGAAAGTCTCTGCAAAAATTCAGCTTGTTCGGCCTCATTCCGCAGATGGCCACTTTTTTTACCTTATTTCACTGGAGTATGTACAAGTTTTTGATTTCTTACAAATTTTGGTGCAAAAGGTGACAAATGGAAAGTGCAAATTTTGCAACACGTAGAATCATCAAGTGTAGTAGTAGGGGATCCCAAGCAAGGTCGACCTTCACTCATCATTCCAAACGAAATATATATTAAAATTAAGTTAATTTTATTGCGAATGCATTAGTATAGGGTTGCCTGCAAAAATCCGGTCATAAATATGGCTTCTAAATTAAAAAATTTAAGCGAGCAAATAGAACTGGATTCTTGTAAAAATAATCGGGGCGAGCTAGACTCAATTCCGAAGTTGACGAAATTCTGAGGAATTATTTGGGAATGATAGAGGGTGTCTTTGCTGAGTTTTTGAACACGAGGACGATGGGGCAAAAAAACCGCGATTTTTTTCAAGTTACAGGTTTTCTTCCCATATCTCTTAAACTATATGGTTTATGACTACTTAAAAGAGCAATAGATTTCCTTCAAAAGTCATTGGTCAAAAGTATTTTCGACCCAAAATAAATGAAGTCCAAAAAAAGGTAAAATTTCTCGAAATATGAAAATATGCAGGTTTTAGGATAGTAAAGTTATATTTTCACATATATCTATGTATTTTTACAAATTTTATGCATACTTCCTCACCTCCCTCCTCAATTCCTTTCTTTTCTACCCCTCCCCCTCTACTAGTTAGAAATACCCTCAAGATGTGAATAATGAGATGTTTTTTTTTAATATAAGAACGAGCAACTGTCCAATGACAGTTGTTCAAATTTCTCCAGGTTTTCTATATCTACTCTATATTACCTTTTATCATTATCCAAAATCTATACTTGCTCGTTTGGCAAGAACTTCGGTGAATTTCGAAAAAATAATTGCTTGTTGTAGATTTAATTAATTATAGCCATAAAACTTTTTTTACGGCAACCCTCTCGGTGTATGTTCAGAAACATATTTCATTTGATAAAAAATTATTTTTGTCCGGTAAGCATATGAGTGAAGGTCGACTCCTACTACGCTTACTGGTTGAAAAATGTCTTAAATCGAATCTTGTTCTTCATCCAGCATCAGTAATTTTGAAGAAAATATAGTGCTGAACGAGCATTCAAGAATTGCTGAAAGAGCGTTGAAGTGATTGGAGGTATGCGAGTGGGAGATTCACTCTTTCTTATATTAAAAAAACTCGTCGCATTATCCACACGTTGAGGGTACTTCAAACAGCGGAGAGGGAATAAAGAAGGAGGAGGTAAAGAAGGAAGAAATTCAGGCGGGAGGTGATGGAGTATGCATAATATGTGTAACAATACATAGATATGTGTGAGGGTATAATTTTATTATCCAAAAAATTGCATTTCTCTTCTTTTTTCTTATTTTAAGAAATTTTACTTTTTTTTCGCTTGTATGTCGGGTTTTATTATTGAGCCAGAAATACTTTCAACGAATTTTGAAGAAAATTTAATGCCCTTTCACGTGGTTTTGCTAGATTTTCGCTTAACCACATGTTTCAGAAGATATGGGTAGAAAGCCTGTAACGGCTTGAAAAAAATCGCGGTTTTTTTGCCCCACCATCAAAAGCTCCGGGCCCTCGTGTTCGAAAACTCAGTAAAGACACCCTCTATCATCCCAAAGTAATTCTTCAAGTCCAGCTCACCCCGATTATTTTTACAAGAATCCAGTGCTCGCTTAAATGTTTTAATTTAAAAGCCTGGCAACCCATATTCATGACCGAATTTTTGCAGGCAACCCTATACTACTGCATTCGCAATGAAATTACCTTAATTTTAATATATATTTCGTCTGGCAAGCAGATGAGTGAAGGTCGACCTTACTTGGGATCTTAGACTATAGAGAGTGCTGTTGCGTGAAAAGTTCTCATTCAAAAGTGTGCATAGTTCATAATTCAAGTATTCATTTTCATCGGTTTCCGAAGACAGACAAATGTTTTGGAGAGAGAGAAAATCATTTTGGAGAATTGAATATTGATTGAAATCAAGGTTAGTTGTGTTTCTTTACTAATGGATGTTCAAGATGCTGCAGCCAAAAGGAGAGTGTTGAGAATGAGAAAAATAACCGTTCCTACATGTAATGTTCCTTGCTTACGATAAGGACAGGAATTTTGAAAAGAGACCCAGCCAAGTACCCGCATGAACAAGTGCAGAATAAAATTTCTCCTCGTTCTGTAAACTCTCCATTAATTTCATTTGAGGTTTTTCCTCTGAAGTGGAAATAGATCGACAAAAAGCAGTAAAATTGACGATACCTGGCCTCGATTTATCTTCATTTTCCCACATTGTATGATGAATTTGCATCTTTCCAAACTATCAACTTCTCTGTAATTTCTCTGAAGTAAGTTTTCACCAGTAATTGCTTCACAATTTTTCACTTGAAACTAACATTGTTACGGGAAAAACTAAAAAAAAACTTCCAAATCTATCATATAACCCTTGTTCAAAGTTAGTTTTTGAAGCGCCATGTTTTGACATTATCACATAAGCTGTGCCTCTATGTCAGATTCAATAATACGCTTAAGATGAAGGAAATTATACGAATTGTAGGAAATGGCTTACTCTTCGGTATGCAAACGAAAGGAGCCAATTTATATAAAAAAATTACAAAATAGAAGAATCTCTTTTAGAAAAATTGAAACCACTAACGCTTGATGTTAAGATAAAAGCTGCTTTGAAAATTGAAAACACTGAATAAGTGTGTCAGAAACTATTGAATATGCAGTTTTAGAACATCTGAGTATAATTCATTTCGAGCAACAATGAAACATAATTTTGAGTTACAAGATATTACCTTAGTTGATCAACGCAAGCAAAATAAAAACTGAAGCATATCAGTTATTCTCTCCTCGGGAGACACCTCATAAGCCATGCAAGAATAAAAATATCAGACTAACATTTCAAGATATTCCGATTGGCGACAACCTGTTTGGAGAAACATAAAAAAATGTTGGTACTGAAGAGAGCAAGTCAAAACCAATATTGAACAGTTCTTCTTATACATCACATAAAGTGAACAAGGAAAATTCTTTAATAATTTAAAAATGATCAAACTACTTTCGAAGGGAGCTGGTTATTCGTATTCCGCAACGCAAAATATGCATTCACAATCCAACGGTGTATTATAGAAATCGTCAAGTCAGCCCGACTCAAAATCTGCATACATCTGTTTCGATTTTATTAGATCTCATAAGTGCGGCTTATTTGACTCGGAGGGAAGTGAATTAACAAATTTCTAATTGTTCCCAATACAAATCGTGGTCGGTAACACCGTCTGGATAATAACCCAGAGCGCCCTCCCACCAAAGATATTGGGAACCAACGGGGTGACTTGGCGATTTCTATAATTCACCGTTGGATTGTGAATGCAGATTTTACGTTGAGGAATACGTATAACCAGCCCCCTTGGAAAGTTGTTTGATATTTTGAACTTTGAATTATTGAAGAATTTTCCTTGTTCACTTTAGGGAACATACCCAAACTACGTGACCCGTTCAGGGGGGAGGGGGTTCTTCAAAATACTACGATTGGTCACAGGGGCGGGGGTAGGGGTTAGATTTTTGTCACGTAGTCAATGTCCTCTGGAAACGTTGAACATGATTGCGATAAAAGATAAATGTGAATAAAAGAAAAAATACTTTTGTTTTAGTAAATTAAGTTCCTGTTACATATGTTTTTTCTTCTTGATAATATTTTTTCAGCTGTAAATTATAGGTATGTACAGGGTAGCCAATTTTCGATGTTTGTGTGGAGTATCTCAGTAACTATAGAAGGTAAAAAAAATGGAGGGCGCATACTCAATCTCTTTTGTCGAAACAAATTCACTGGCGAATGTGTGCACATCATGGTTGTTTGTGAAGTTACGAGATAATAACTTTTACATAATTTAGGCACTTTTTCTGTATAAAACAGTGGTAGAAATGTATTTTTTCAAATGGGAATAATGGTTGGCTGTGGTTTGGTTGGGTCGGATTTTTTCCGATATATGTCAGGTTGCTTTTGATGTGTAAGGTTTAATAGCAAGAATATTTTAGTTCATTACCTTTTGCGTTTTTATATGTACCTATTCCATGTAGGCAGATGACATTTATGACAGAGCTTGTCCATTTCTTTCCATCATAATATCAACTAACTGATTTAATCGTAAAAACAGTTGTGATATTACATCTGAGATATATTTAAATGGCTATCCAGGAAGAAGACAACCTAATAAATCTATTTTCAACTGATTAAAAGAAAATCTAATTAATTGTGAATCACTAAACAAGCCAAGACCAAAATATTAGATATTTCCATAATTTTTTTTAAAGACATTACAATTATGAACAACAATTCAAATTACAATAAATGTTCAAACTTATGTTCATTGTGGTTGATACATAAATTACATCTCTTTATAACATTCTGAACTGCATTATGAATATGAATATTTGAAACTGAATTCACAAAGTATAAAATAACGTGGCTTTACGTGTTTTAACGTATCATATATATCAAGAAAATCATAATAACCAACGGTACTACGAAATTTTGAATCAGTAAATTATTGAGGAATTCATGGACAATCCACCCTTACTGGAGACACAAAATCAGTTCTTCCAACATGATGGTTCACCGCCTCATAATATAAGTACCGTTTCAGAATTGTTTAATACTAATTTTGGAAGTAACTGGATGATGAATATTCCAGTGAGGTCGCCACAACAATCACCTGACTTTAACACCACTGGATTTTTTCTTCTGAGGATATATAAAAGACAATTATATAAGAAAACCAGTAACAATATGAATAAACATAGACAAAATTTTATTGAATGTGAATTACATTTCAAATATTGATATTATATATATGCATAATGCAGTTTAGAATATTATAAAGATAGGTATGTAATTTATGTATGAACCATAAAGAACATCAGTTCTTCACAACATTTATTGTAATTTGTATTATTTTCCTATAGTTGTAATGTCTTATAAAATTAGATGTAAATCTCTAGATTATACAGAAAAAAAGTGCCTTAAAAATGTCTCGTAATTTCACAAACAACCATGATATGCTCTTTTGTCTGATCAAAAATGCACTCTCCATTTTTTTGTATCTCCTATAGTTACCGAGATACCCCATACAAACATCGAAATTTGCCCACTCTGTAAGCACTCTTATCGTCACACCGCAAGCGTTGTATTAATAAAGACAAATATGAGCCAAATTATTTTTTTTTAACTTTCTGTCTACAAAAAAATGATTAAAAAAATATTCATGAATTACTACGTGAAAACTAGAGGGGGAGGGAGGGGGTCTTGGAATATACTACGGATGGTCACCGAGGGGGGGGATAAAAAGTTGTAAAAAATAGGTCACGTAGTTTGGGTACGTTCCCTTATGTAATGTATGAAATTGACTATGATCAACAAATATGTTTTTCATGATTTGATAGTTCTTCTTATAACTAACAATACTAGGCTTCAAGATCAAATAACCATAAGCGCCGGTTTATCAACCGGCACTCCCACTATTGGTGAAGAATGCCCTTGAAATTACAAGTGAAGGGCGAAAATAACGCCGGTAAATTGAGAAGGTATAAAAACACATGTAAAGTAAAACATACTTCTATTAATGACCCAGAATCCAAAAATTCGATGTGAATGTGAAAATGAGGTTCATACTAAATTTCAAACTACTTAATAAGGTTACCTAATGTATCTATAGCTGTAGCTTTACATTTGAAAAATTCACAAAAATTTCTATTTGAAAGATGCATTCGGATTTGATAAATTACTGAGATTTGGAAATCAGAAAATAAATTAATAGTCCAGGCAACGAATGCTCTAAAAAAGGTATAGAGGGAAATGTTTGGAACACAATTTTTGAATACGCAACTTTGTTTGGACTGGTTAGGTGGTGAATATATCAAAAGTCCCCACGAGTAGCCTTTGGGCCGGGGGGTTGATGGGGGTTTCAAGGTCCCCTTTTTCGGTTTTTCGCTTAAATCTCGAGAACTATGCGTCCTAGCGAAATCACTATTTCATACAAAATGAAAGCTGATTAAATTTTCTATAAGTTTTACCCAGTCAAGTTTTCTAATATATTGTATAGTTTTCGCGATATCGGCACTTGAAAGTCTGTAATTTTGCAAAAAAACATTTTCGCCCCACATTTTTTGCTCTTTTTGACCAGATAACTATTGAAATATACACCGAAAAAATAGATGCGGACCAGAGGGCTGTAGAACATTAAATTCCCTTCAATAATATAAATTACTTCACCCTATCATCTATTTTCCTTAATATTTTAAAATCTATTAGCACAGACTTACCAGCTGGCTACGTATTAGCGGCCCGGGACCGAATGCCGACTTATACACGTAGTTCACTGAAAATCTAACAAAATACAATGATATGTCTTTTCTCCGTTTTTGACCATAATTCTGGCAAAAATATTTCAAGACATTAATAATCTGCAAGAGCTACATGTAAAGGCCAAGCTACATAGATTTTTTCATGTAAAAAGTGTTAGAAGAAAACCAGCTGCGCCATTGTTTTTAAAATAGTTCCATATGATATAGTGATATGTTTTTCACTCGACTTTATTATTTATAACTTTGTTACTTATTAACAATTTTATGCAAAAAATTGCATTTTTTTTAGTTTTTTGCTTATAAAAATGAAACTATCAGAGTAAACGTGATGGTGTTAATAGACTAATTGTAGAAAATGAAAAGACAAAGAAAATGAGAAGTGGCACAACTCGATTAGACCCTTAGTTTGAGAGAAAATCGGAAAAAACCGGCCAAAATGCAGTTTTTTCAAAAATTCTTAACTAAAATTAATTAAAAAATATATAATAGAGTGGAGTAATATGAATTATTGAAAGTAATTCAATGTTCTACAACCCTCTTGTCGACATTCATTTCTTGGGTTTATATTTGAATAGTTATCTGGTCAAAAAGAGCAAAGAAAGTGACGCGAAAATGTTTTTTTTTCAAAATTGCAGACTTTCAAGTGCCGATATCGCGGAAACTATACAAGATATCAAAAAACTTGACTGAGTAAAACTTGTAGAAAAATTAATCAGCTTTCATTTTGTATAGAATAGTAATTTCGCTAGTATGCATGGTTTTCGAGATTTAATCGAAAAACCAAAAAAGAGGACCTTGAAACCCCCTCAACCCCCCGGCTCAAAGGCTACGGGCAGGAACTTTCGATATATTCACCACCTAACTAGTCCATACAAAGTTGCGAAGTCAAAAATTGTGTTCCAAACATTTCCCTCTATACCATTTCGTTGCCTGAACTATAAGTGTACTTTACATTGAAATTCTTCAGATTTCTTTATATGTCGCTCTTATTCGTACAAAGCTTTGGATGCTTTTGGAATTCATATATAACTTTTAAATACATATATGGTAAAATTTCCACAAATGACTTATTTTAGTTGAACGTATAACAAAAGTTTAGAAAAAACAACATAATCAAGTAGTTTGCCAAGGACCCTCTTAACAAAGGTGAGTTTTTCTTCAAAATACCACACTGTTAAAATAATATATCTAGTGTTGATGAAGAACTATTATTTTATTCTCCCAAAAATACTTCCTATACAAAAAACCGCTCTTTCTTAGTAATCATATTTTTACACTTAACTCCTAACCTCAGAAAAATATATCATCGAGAGAGATGATTTCACTTGAAATTCCATTTGATGCATCCTAAAACTCGGTGGTGCGCAAGCTCTAATAGTACCAGAGCTCATGAGTGTTGAAATGATAATGTTAATTTATAAATCGGAAGAGGTTCTTCTATATAGCCTTACATGTTTTTCATCATCTCCATAGATAGTGCTGTAATTACCAGACTGAACCGTATCACCCCAACAAACAAATTGAAAGCGATGCGAAAAAACTTCGCATATCATGCACCACATCTCTACCATCTTAACTTGGACTCGGTGAGCATCACTATGATTGCGAAAAAAAGAAGTATTAAAACTATATAAACAATAAGGGAATGTGAATCACGTAGAATTTGCCGGAATTTACTATTTTTTTTAGTCAGTGGGATCAGGACCCTTCAACGCAGAAAGTGATGCGAACGTTCTGATCGTCGATACGAACTGTGGAAATATCTGAAACAACAGCTTTCGGCATTGTGACTGAAGACTTAGACCTCATAGTCCTCTTGATGGCTAAATCTGATGAGCAGGAAGGACATTCATCAAGGCTGAATTGGAAACATAACAGATTCCTTCTTGGCGTCCCAAGAGCTTCAGCAACAACTTGTTTCCAAAGACGTGCTGTTTTTTGCACGGCCTTTACAGGGATGCGAACACAACATCTCCCGCATTTCGAAAAAGCCCCAAGGTCGCAGTCCGAAGTCTTTTCAAACCATTTCCCTTTTCCCCCACCGCCCAAGTCAAAAGCCAGGTGAAACCTGCAAATTGAGGTGGTATGGGGCTCCAACGGAAGAGGTCTTTCTCAATACCTACAGATAAAAGTCTTCTTTGATATCAGTGGCCACCATCAAGGGTTCTGATATCTCTAGTCTTCCGTCCACCGAGGGAGCTGTTAATAAACATTCCCTTCCTAAACACTTCACTAAGTCAGCTGTAGCTGGGAAATGATCTGCCTACTCAGATGTATGGGTGTATAGTATATCAGGGTGGACCCAAGGGTATTGGAGCCGCCCGGGGTGCCAAGATATAATTTGCCGCCTTTCTCATCAAAACATCAATGTTATATTCCGTCAACAATAATAATAACTGCGTTGATTTAAAATTCTGATTTTAATTTTAAAATTTACTGTTAATCTTTTCAAGAAATAAAAATTAATCTTAAAGGCTGTAACTTTTCATAAACTTTATTAATTTGTAATTAATTTCAAAATATAATCATTGTACCTATGTACCTATAGGTATGCATGATTTTTGTATTGATCTTTTTTTTCTCTCTATAAAGGCACTTTGAACTAAGATTGCGCTATAAGTTTTATAAAAATACCTTAAACTAGTGAATTATACTGAAGTATATGCATTTTAATTATCGAAAGCCTTTTTTTTTTTTCAAATGGCAAACTTCAGTTAAAATATGTCATATCTAACAATATCATATATATACGATCGATAGCATATATATATAATACCCTTATCTGGCTCATCTAGTCAACCCACGTAAAAACTAACCTAAGAGTAGATAACTCTCACTCTCACTCTCTCTCTCCAACTCTCCTTACGCGTGACACTAGACTGAAATATATATTCCACCAAAATACACAAGAAATACACAAGTCGACTCATAATAAACATATATCGCAATCGTTGATCGCACACCATGCGCCTCGCTTCTCATAACAAGATCGGCGTCCATCGACATATCATATCAGCCTCTAGATCAAATCTGCAATAATACAGCATGACAGACAAAATCACAATCGATCTCGCGCCAACGCTCACCTCTGGTATACTCGACTCCGTCTTCGAACTCTCTCACCCGCTCCTGCACCTCTCACAATAGAACAATATACTATAAAAAGAACATACACAAGCGTGCCAAGCTGGCAAAAACTTTCCTAGCTCCCTGATCATATAAGCCAATCAAACAAAAAATAATATAATCTGCGTTAAAACAACTCAATATCTCTAACAACAAACCACGTGCGCCCGCTGAAGAACACCCTGAACAGCGCGCTCGACGGACGTAAGCTTAGATTCAGAATATACTTATCAATATATATACTCCAATTTCATTACTTGTATTCAATCACCCAACTAAATACAAACCATAAAAAAAACCTACATCGCCGCACACTATTACGATGCGTACTCCTTACCTAATATTGCATCGACTCTCGAGCATGCCTGCGCCGACGGCCATCTCTGACTCTAAACATCAAATAAAGCCTACAACCGACAGACCGAGGACTCTATCAAGCCAGTCGCTATACTCTCTCTTATTTTACTGTCTAAATCTAGCTTATTTCCCCCCAAAATCCACTGTTTTGCTGCCGTCATGTCGACCTATATCCACAAAGCGGGTAACTCGTGATGTCGGCCATAAATATATATATATATATATATAAATATATATATATACATATAATATTTATTATATATATCATACCTATATATATATTATATAAATATATATATATATATTAATATTAAAAAACCTATATATAATATATATAATATATTATATATATATATATATATATATATACCTGAATATATATATATATATATATATATATATATATTATATATATATTATTATATATATATAATGTACTGTATTTATTAAAATTTTTGATTGCAAAATAAGCTTAAGAGTTAATAAATATCTCTTTGTCATATGTATCGAGCTTTCGGAAATGGTTATTTCCTTTATCAATACATTTTAACTTGAGGTTTAATATAAATTTTTTGAAAAAAACGTAAAAAGAGAACAGAAATGCTGAGGGTACAATCTTGAAACTCGTCACATAGTAAAAATCCAAAATTTCAAGAAATATTTAAAATCTTATTTTCAACAATCAGTACCCATCAGCATTTCTGAAGGGTTCTTAAATCAGCTTCACAATTCCTTTATTTTAATGGTTACCGGGGTTTTCGAAGTGCCTAGCACTTCATTTTCATCATACTAACGCTGTGTATTAACACTTTCTTGTAGACAGCCTCTTTTATCTTGGGCTAACCATTAATAAAGGAATTTTGTCTTTCTCACACTATGAGTTCCACCACAGTTAATATATACAATCAGAAATCCATCAGAAAATTTATTCGATCGATATGTTAAATATTTTGGGTGTTATTATTACTTGAATGGCATATATATATATAAATATATATATATAAATATATATATAAATTATATATATTATATATATATATATATAATTATTCATTCGAATGTTTGTTGCCTGTTGAATTATTTCTAATCTTTGATAATTATTTAGCAATAAACAGGCTTGTTGAATCTCAAAAAACTCGATTTTATTAAAAAGTTGACGTTTTCGCCACGACATTTCGTTTGGCTTTATCAAAACTTGAAAAAAATTGAAATTTCTTTTGACATTTATATTGATTAGAAAAAAAAATTTGAATTTAGGGAAAAAGACTACTACTCTCACTTTTAAAATTTTTTCGGCTGTGGCACGTTTCTTTGTTATTTATACGTTTTGCTATTCAGTTCAATATTAACATTTTCAAAATCTGGGTTATTATTTAGATTTTGGTAAGGGAAAACCCCCCATAAGAAACCTTTACCCACCGTAATGTTTGAAATAGGTTCAAATTATTTTTGATTTTGAAAGTCCCCAAAGAATAGGGTACTAAAATTTATCCCCTTGTTTTCAAAAATTTCTCATTAGGGCTGTGGACGTC
>JARQZK010002244.1:155000-403527 GCA_030704885.1 Cynegetis impunctata | reverse complement strand
AAATATATGTTATCATTATATCGAAGCTATACACTACAGTAATCAATAAACAATCAAGTTCCAAAAGTGTTTTGTTACCTGAAGCTAGCTCGAAGAACTATTTTGCAACTCGAAGTGCGAGAACCACAGCAGTATAAATTTGGATAATGACAATTTCTTTAAAAACTTGCTTATTTTTATTCACCTAACCTATTGTCACATAAAAACTCGCATATTAATCTTTGCATATCAATGTATTCTTGTTCGTTAAAACTAAAAAATGGCACATATTCCATAAACAACAAAGTTAAATTTTATTGTACATTTACTTTTTACATTGCAGTAACACATTAAGTAGAAAAAGAATCCTGAAATTAAAGTAAAAAAATTAAAACATTGATGTAAGAAAAAAATCTGAAATTTGCTTGATAAAAAAACTTTACATGAAGTCTTTTGAACAAGTGGAAAAAGTTTTATTTTTCAAAAGTTCGTTTCTTTCTCGTAGAAGTTCATTTCTTTCCTTCATTAATATAATTTTTCTTTCTGCACCTCCAATTTCTCTTTTTCAAGTTCACTCTCTATCATATTCTTTCCTATCTTCTCGTGTTTACTCGATTGTAACATTTCTGTTTATCAGAGGCTTTTTTCTTTTTAATGAGAAGTTCTTCCCTGGGGCCCGAGCCATTTTTGAATATGACGGAGTAGGTTTTGTTTCTATTGATGATTCTATTTCTACCACTAAATGTTCTATAGTTTCGGTTGCCAACAGAACCTCAGGCCTAACATTTTTTTGCCTTTAAATATTAAATCCATTTCCTCCTGGTATTCGAAGAATTTTCTCCTCTTTTCTGTTTTGTTCTGTCCATCGACAAATTTTTTTATGTTCGTTCAGCCACCCTCCACCTATTTTCCACATGGCTTGGAGAGTAGTTGGTTTTCAGCATTTCGTTTATTCTTGTGGCTATAACCTCCCACAATTTTTTCAAATTCCTTATTTCAAAAGTCCCCACTTTTGACCGTTCTTCAGTAGACGATGCAAAAATCATATCCAAATCACTGACACTTGTTGAGGAAGTTGATTGGTTTCGTTTTTGACGTTTATTCGTAACTTTTCTCTTCGTTTTTCTAATTTTAGGTTGTTGCTGGCCAGATGGACCTGAGTCTGCTAGATCTGCAGCAAAGATAGATTTTACGGGGGCTACACAATTTTTTTTTCAGCAGTCTTTGTTTTCGGACAAATATTGGACCGATTTTGCATTATCTTCTGCATGAATGAATCTCCGATAAGTTTTGCATCAACAATTCTATCCTGCCTTGGCAGTCGGCTTGAAGGCTGTTCTTTATCAATAGGAAATATCCCTGATTTCCTAAATCCTGCAATTAAGGTTTCTTTTCTTTCAGTCAATGAGTCAATAGCATGTTTCAATAGATGAGGAAATTGGTCTTTTGGTGTGGTAGGAAGCAGCCTTCCAGACTGTCTCTTTTTCCAGTCTAACAAAACTTTTCGCCACTTGAATTTTAGTGGCCGGAAGTAAGCAACATCTAATGGTTGCAAAATATGAGTTTAATTAGGAGGCAGATAAATGGAGCTAATGTTATATTTTTCACAGTCTGTGGCCTTCCGTCCATCTTTCTTCTTCAAAATAGCAATGAGATAGGTGACAAACCAGTCCTCAAAGATAACTGAGACAATCCATCCGCCGAATCAGGAAATTTTGTTTTTATAGCGACAGCCTATTCGTATGCAAAAGTTCTAATCTGTTTTGGTTATAAGCCAAAATATACATCGGCAGCCTTCAATATATATTCCTCTAATTGCTACACTTGTTCGTCCGAGAAAACCTGAATGAAAAAAAAAAACAAATAAATAATTCACGAGCACACTGTTCACAAAAAAACCAAAAAGTAAATATATTTTTTTATCCCTATTTTTGTACACATCCGGCTCCAGTTACAGATAGTTCATCATTGCCATAAAGCTTTTCATCCATGACTTTCTTCAGAAATCGTCTCAGGGTTCTTTCAGGGATATTGTAATCGGTTTCTGCTCATCTAATGGATTTATTATTTAACTTCTCTTGCAGCCCTTAGCATGATGTGTGCAGGTGTCTGAATGTGTTGCAATAACGGTTTGATGTCAGGTTTTACTTGCGATGTAGCGACATTTGGGTACAAATCGGCCACTATTTTCAGCATCAATAAGTTGTCCGGAAGTCTCTTTTGGATCTGCTCTGCCAGACAACATGAAAAGTTCTTGTATTTTTCTCTTACATCCAGCATGACATTGGCTTCAAGGCCTTGGGATATATCTTAAAATTATAAAAAAACATCGAAGCTGTATGCATGAGATGGTCCTTGAAATTAAGTTCCAAAAGTTCAGAGTTCACCAACTTCTTCAATTGTGCAGGTACAAGTCTTCTCAGTAAGTTTTATACAATAACAATCAATCTTCAAATAGTTTTGTTGACTCCATATCGTTACTTTGAAAAAGTAGATTCAATTGAGTCACATATTTCAATTAATTTCTGAGGAGTATCAAGAAGGGCCTTAAAAGCGAGTCTCTTCATAATATCGTGCAGTTGTTCTGCCATGTAACATTTATCCGCCGATTTTGAGATTGAAAACAACAGCTTCAATTCTTCCCACTTCTCTAATATTGTAGTTATAGGTCTATATCGAGCAAGCCAGCGGGTTCCACTATGTCGTTTTTTCGGATACTTGTTATCATTCATTTTCTGGTATAAGGTTTTATAATGGTGTTAACGTTTGGGGTTGTATGAGAACCAATTATGTGTTTCTCTCACAAGAAACTCAAATTGGCGTGGTGACAGTTCTGCCGCTTTTTCTGCACAAAAATGTTATCAGGTTCATCAATAATTAAGGTTCTCCTTTCAATACAGCAGTCACCGAATTATGTTTATCAGCCATTAAGTTGGCTCCGTCTACGCCGATTCCTATCATGTAATCAAATTTTTTCAAGCCATCCTTTTTAAGTTGATTTTTTATTGAGTCATACAAGTTTTTTGCAACATATTCTATCACCTTAATCACTCTATAAAAAGTTGTGACCACTGGCTTAGTCTTATGGGAGAAAAAGTGCACCATAATGCACAACATTTTGTTTGTGTTGAAAGATCACTACTCTCATCAATAATAAGTGAATAAGGAAAATCTCCTATCTCTTCAATGATGGCTGTAAGCATTGATAGGCCCAGCACATTTTTAATAAGCATTGAACACTTCATCCGATTAACTTTTAGGTTCTTCAAAGCATGTGCTGATCTAACAGTGGAAGTATATTGATCAGATGATCTACCTTTACCAAAGAACAGTGTTCAGCAGTTTCATAGTAAAGGTGATATCAACAGTACTTTTCGAGGATGTCGATTGCTCGTCAAAACAACGTCGCTCAAATCTGGTAATTGGTCAACGGTGAACAAGACGAACTGCAAATAACCGTCGTTATTTTTTCGTCAATCCACCCAAATTCCGTGGCGTTCGAGGTCGTTGGATTTTTCGAGTGAGCGTTGCTCCATATCCGTGTTATATATTTTGTCCGTAGCAGATGTTGTTCGAGTTCCATTTCACACTGCGGCAGATTGCAGTCATCGTAATCTGCCAAATTCAAACTGAGAGTTGAAGACTCCCATTTTTGGTAAGTTTTCGTAAAAATATGGAATCTCGCCAAATCAATGTCGCTAATTTTTTTTCGTTGTATAATCGGCACCTGAATTCTTGCAAAATTTCGAATGTATCCTCGGTATTGGAAGAACATCTGTCCAAATTCGCGAAAGCCTCTTGGTAACTGATAGAATTTTGGAGCATTGTCAATGGCCTTTTTTTCCCCTTACGATATAATGCGGGATTATAATCGCATCCTGTCATCGCATGAAAATCAGGTACAGCTTTTTCTAAAGATAATCCCAGTGTTTCGTACCTACTCCGACATCCATCCAAATCTTGACCAGACCTTTAAAAATTTCCAAATTCTCGAACATCACAATCAAAATATCGGTGTCGGAACATCGAATTCAACTTCAGTTAGTTCATTGATCTGACAAACATGGCAGAAAATTTTTGTGTCGGCCGCCTCATGCTCTGAACAAGAAAAATTTTCATCAACTGACTAATTCATGGCGCCATCTGAATCAAAAATTTGACCAAAGCCTGTTTGAATTTTATGTTCTTTAATTCTTTAGCCAAATCTGCAGGTCGAACTTGTTGTGGTCCTGAGATGCAGAAATTGACCGATTTTATGTATCTTCGAAATTGATGTTTTATGTCCTTGATTGACGGGCAGAAATATCTGTCAGATACAACGTCTATCCTTGCAACATCGTATTTGCACAACATGTTCAAAATTTTCTTCGGCAGATCTCCGAATGTTCGCGGGATGTCTTTTGAGGTACGGAGTAAAAAGAAACCGTCAATGATTAAAACATCCGTAGATTTTGGCTTAGTGTTTTCAATTTTTTTCTCGAGGTCTCGCATCAATGCCGATTAATCTGTTTCATTTATTGGCGTTATCGGATAACACAACAGCTTTACAATACATTTTTTTTCTAAGGATAACGCAAAAGCCTCCCTAATAGATCTCGCTGTGGCCTGAATTCTTGAATCTTGCCACCGAGTTTTACTTTTTCCTTTTTTACTGCTGAAAGTCGAGACCAAATTTCTTTTGATTGGTTCTTGAAACCGTGCAGGTCTCTCCCTCACCTCGGCAATAAAATTATCTCGCGAAGTTTGCACCCGAGAATCGACATTGAGCAGAAACTCAGCAACATTTTCCGGGGCAGCTTCTTCACTTGTAATATTATACAACTTATCTGCATCCAATGAGCTATCGAAAGGATTCATATACTGTTCTAAAGTTCTAACGAACTTCTCAACTTGATGGTGACTTTTTCGAATTCGAGAACTGAAGTTCGGAGGTGATATCTTGATTTTTGGCGATTCTAGCAAGTTTGAGCAAATGGGAAACTATTCGAGCTCTTGAACTATGGTTTATTGCCCAATGTTGCCCCGCAGACAGAGAAGTTATCATATTAATAATTCCGACAAGTCTACGAGCTGCTTCGCCAATAATTGTCTGTAACAACGTCAAATCAACAGGTACTCGAGAAAAAGTATTCTCCGCTTTTCTTACACCGAATGACCCTTTTTCTAACATTAATCTCAGCCCTAGTATACCAACCAACGAGAATGATTTTTGGTGATTTTGTTGTAAAATGGTAAATATGGCGTCCGATGAGGATATAATTATTCCAAGTGCATTGTATATTATTATTAGTGAGCCGGAGGCCGAAGCCCCCCAAAAAACGACGAAAGCGGCGCTGGTGGACAACATCATTATTCAAAAGCAGAAGTCGGTGTAGAGGGATAGACTTAATTAATTCTGAATTAATCAAAGCTGAAATGAAATACGGACTTTTTCAAAATTTTTGCCGAATGAAGTCTACTGATTTTGAATGGCTATTAACCCATTAGTGGACTGCGTCCCTTTAAAGGGACCAATTTGAAATTAGCGCCATAACAAGTTGGAGGAGGTATAACGCTGTTTCGCCGATTGCATGTCGTTAAGCAGACTAGTACTTTGTTTTCCAGTAAAGCGGCGTGTTACTGTTCCGAAAGAAATAGCCGTAAGGCACAAAATGGATCCATCTTTATATTCTACCAGAAATGGGGGGTGAGTAATGTATTTTTATGTAAAACAGTGCTATTTTTTATCTATATTGCAGTGTAGACATTTAGTGAAGGTCCTTATACATACAATAAAATTGATAAACATATTTCATTTTTGATAGTAGCACTCTTATGGTGATATATATGTCACGTCCCCCAAAAAGAATGCTGCCCGTTATGATATATATATATCTTCGAATATTTTAGGTTATCTCTGGCTGAACTAGTAGAAATTTTTTAAGAATAAGGCGATGATATCCTCCAATCTAATGTATACATATTACCATCTGAAGATGAAAATGATACAGGGGTAGGTAGTGATAATTCAGATGACGAACATGTTGGTAATATCAACCACCTTCCACGGGGTATTCTGAGGCAACAGTGTCAAATTGTTCCGTTGGAGTTATATAGTGAAGAAGATCCCGATCCTGAAGACTTGTTGCCCTTATTCGAGTTACAGAAGCGACTAAAACAGAATCAGGGCAATGAAGATATGCAAACAGAAGAATCATATATAAAATCAAGATTGTTTGCATATGCAGCAAATATGCCAAATAATAATATATGCAGTACTTGTAATCCAGACGACGTATCGCCTGAGGCAAAGCAAGCATTAACACCCACAGATTTTTCGCTTATTTTTTGACAATAAACTGTCGGAAATGATAATAGAGGAAAGCAACAGATTTGCGTTGCAGAAAAATATAAAACGCAACCTGACAATTGACGAACAATAATTATGTATTTTTCGATATTTTATTGTTATCGGGATATGGCAAATATCCGAATAAAAGACTGTATTGGTCAGGTGAAAATGACGTTCCCAAAATCGTCCAAAATAGTATGAGATTGAAAAGATTTGAAAAAATCCTAAAATCTATACATTTCAACCTTTCAACGATAATAGTAAGATAATGAAAGAAGATCGACTTTACAAGCTGAGACCGCTCATCGACCAATTGAATGACAATTTCAAGAAACATGGTGGTTTAGACGAAAATCTTTCTATTGATGAAAGCATGGTGCCTTACTACGGAAAACATTATGCTAAACAATTCATTCGTGGTAAGCCGATCCGATTCGGATACAAGAACTGGGCACTCTGTTCAAGTAGCGGATATATGTATGGATTTGAAATCTACACAGGGAAAGATATTTCTCAAGAGAAACGATTTGGTATTGGAGGTGATGTAGTAATGTCTTTGGTACATGTAGAAGTACCTCCAAATCAAGATCACAAATTATATTTCGACAACTACTTCACTAGTTTGCGTCTTTTATCACATCTAGCCAATAAAAAATATTGCGCAACCGGGACAATACGAGAAAACAGATTGGAGCAGTGTCCAGTATCTGATAAGAAGACATGGAATAAGGCCCAAAGAGGTACATATAGTTTTTTCAAAAATGATAACTCACTATTAGTGCAATGGAAGGACAATAAAGTGGTGTCTATGGCCTCTAATTTTGAAGGGAATGATATTGTAAGCGCTTCTCGTTGGGATAGACCTTCAAAGTCAAAAAAAAAATATTCCTCAGCCAAAAATGATATCAAGCTACAATAAAAGTATGGGTGGGGTCGATAAGCTTGACTCTTTGGTTGCTGTGTACAGGACACGAATCAGGCAGAGGAAATGGTACTGGCCTTTGGTGGCATATATGTTAGATGTATCGGTAGTGAATGGTTGGATCCTGATGAAAAAACTGAAAGCTAATGAACCAGGCGCCGAACCTTTATTGAAATTTAGAAGATATATTGCCCTAAACTTTTTAGGATCATTTAGAGTGAAACCGCAACAGGGCCGAGTATTGCGTCCAATGAATGGTATAAGGTATGATAACTTGGGTCATATAGTTATCTATAATGAGACTGACCGCCGATGTGGACATTGTGGGAAAAAAAGTCACTTTATGTGCGAAAAATGTAAAATTGGGTTACATCCAAAAGTATGCTTTAAATTGTATCATTCTCCATAGTAGTATTTTTAAATCACTTTCATGTATTTCTTTTATTCAATAAATCTCTTTTTGTTGTTTGTTTTTATTACTGGCTTGTATATTTAAAGTGCCTTGACTTTTGTTCGTAGGGGACAGCGTCCCTTATAAGGTACGTCAAAAAACAGGGAAGTTATGTATTTTTCAATGAAAAAATCAGAAGTTTTGAAGTTTTAATAACTTGTTGGCTCCAAATGGATTTTTTCAACTTTGTCCACTAATGGGTTAAATGAAATTGGTCCAAAAATCGCGAAAGAAGATACAAAGTTTATAGAAGCGATACCGCCAACAGAAAGGTTAATGTTAACCCTACGACATTTAGCGACTAGTGACTCATATACAAGTTTAATGTATACTCTTAAAATTTCAAAACAACTCATTTCAAGGATGATACCAGAAGTTTGCTCTGCTATAATTGATACGCTTCAAGAATACGTAAAGTGAGTAAAATAGTTAAATATAATGCTTTGAGTAAATAAAGAATGGGTGTGCACCGTACACAATGACCTTGACCTTGAAAAGGCGGTTAACCTTGAGTCGATATTTAGGAGTGGGGGTAACTTAGTTGAGGGGCGTGCACCATATACAATGACCCTGAATATTTATCAGGAGTGGGGATAGTTTATTTTACGATTGGTTTACCTTGAAAATAGAACAGACCTTGAGCATAATGAACTTGATTCAGCAGTGGGGATAGTTTATTTTTCGATTGATTTACCTTGAAAATAGAACAGACCTTGAGCATAATGACCTTGAATGTTTATCAGGAGTGGGAATAGCTTATTTTTCAATTGATTGACCTTGAAAATAAAACAGACCTTGAGAGCATTAACCTTGAATGTACCAGGAGTGGGCTCAACTTTGATTTCAATTGGTCAATAGCGGCCTTGACATTTTTCATCCCTACCCATTTTTTCTCAGTATATATTTTGCTTTCAGCGGATTCAAAGGTACTTAGTGCGATGTATTTCAGATTTCAAAGTTCCGGTGGTATAATTTTTACTGAAATAACGTACCAGAATCAGTTAGGTCATTATAATATTGGTTCTGATGAGTTCATCAAATTCGTTTCACATAAAGTTTTGTGTGCTCCACGTTTTGAAGCAAAGAAAGCTAAATGTATAATCGATGAAGAAACAATTGTGAGTTCGCTTAATATCGACACCATAGTTGACAAAGAAACTTTAGTCCATTATATCGAGCTTTATGGACAAGAGTGTGCTAAGTGTGAAAAGCCATTTATGCGTGTAACTGAAATAGTTCCAAGAGACTGCACCGGCTATAGTATGGAAACTGTGTAATCATGGAGCATACTGATATTGTCTGGAAAATAAATTCACTGAAATACCAGTTGGAATATCATATTGAAAAGATGGATGGAAAAAAAGAAAATCGTTATCCTAGTATGGATTTCGAATTAACTGATAGGGATACAGTAAATGATGCAAAAAGTATTTGTGATGCATTTCTCAGTGATAAAATTTCAGTGAGTCTTTGCTGTGAAGATTTAGCAGGTTTAAGTGAAGACCTGAAAAAATGGATCTTCAATAATATATCATCATCAGAAAATATTATGTTTAACTTATTTCCAAAGTCGAAGCTAGTTGTGTTGGAGCATGCATATATTGGTAAAAAAATTGAAGACTTTAGTGAAGAAGATTTGAAATTTTTTCCTGTTGATTACTAGTTAAGAAACTGAATTGCTATGAGCTTCTTATCATTTATCATAGGCTTTCTAGACCATTGATCGAAACATTCAAATTACAGACCCTTTTACCCTGCTTCATACATCATAATCGACCTGATGAAAATACGCATATAAATGGGCCACCTGTGAGTCAAGCAAATTGCTTTCGATGCAATCAAGTATTGACGAACCACCACCTACTTATGTTTTCAAGGTGAGGATACAGTACCGTACAGTAATTCTGTAACGAAGAATATTGGTTCCAACATAATCAAGTATTTACCCCCACCTACTTATAAATTAAAGGTTATTGTGTATGGTACAGGCCCCATAAGTAAGTTACCCCCACCCGTACAGTTTTTCAAGGACAAACCACAATACTTAAAGGCAGGAGCCAAGTTATTTCGATAGTTCCAAAGTTTGAGAGTGAATCAAGAAACATGAGTGCAGAAACAGTGAGTGTATTCGAACCATACATTTTGTGCTCAAAAGTATTCTTTCTCAACAAATCGAAAACTAAGTATGTAGCTGTTGGACTATCACACCTTCTAAAAGAAGTTATAAGGATCAGTGGGCCATCTCTGAGGGGTCATTACATTGATTTCACTGCTGAAGAGTTTCGTGAATTAGTCAACTGTGAAGAGTTTATCCATAGAAATTTGGAGAAATAATCATCAGAATTCAAGAAATTGAATAACTGTACGTTATTCTTCATAAATATCAAAAATAAGTCTATTCTTGGATTGAAAAATGACAATTGTCAAGTGTATATTGGTCGAGACACTATGTGTGAATTATTTTCACTACAGAAATTAATAAGTGATTATATTGAGTTCCTAGAATATCATGGATTTCCAGAGTTCTAGAATGGTTACCCGGTCCGTGTCAAAAATGAGTGGAGATTTCTTATTGAATATAAACGATTTATTAGATAAGTCATATAAATATTTATTTAATTCACTGATTTTCAAAGAATTAATAAAATTTGATCCATATACTGTAATGAATGAAGTGAATCGGATAGCATATTGATATGAAGAGAGTTACATTTAACCATATAGGTACTATTCATCATATGTGTGTTTATGTTTGCATATCGAGAATCTCGAAAATATTACTGGGAGATGTTTGTCCTTGATAGAATAAGATTCAATAGTGGAATAAGAAACTGTGAATACATTCTAGCTCCTATTTTAGATATGGAGCACAGAAATAATATTTTTTATAGTATATTTTCTCAACTGTAATCTCACTTTGTAAACTTAAGACAAAATTGTGAAAAAAAAATTATTTATTTCTCAATATCTTTACATAATAAAGAGTATTTTAGAATTAATTTATTGTAAATCATTTTTCTTGATCCAGGAATTATGCTCCTTCCCCATACCTAAAAACTTCACATACAGTTTGTTTCCTTTTTTTCTCAGAACTTTTCCTACCAAATAAATATCACTTTCAGCAGTTCGAATTCGTAGAAACCTCCCTTGATATCTTCATTTGAAGAATCACGTAATAAGTAAGCTCTTGGATAAGTTGATTGTATCTTCCGAATTGTGAAAATTTCATTTGACCAATTGGGTGCGTAACCTTTTGCGGAAACTTGTCTAGTTTTACTCACTCGAACATAATCTCCAACTTTATATTTACTCTTTTTTGGGTCTATTACCTTGAGATGGGAATAAGCCGAATTCAGAATTTTTTTTTCATTTTCACTGTTAACATCAATCGGCTTATAACCTGTAGTTGAGTGCTTTGTTGAATTATATTGATGTACTATATCGTTCAATATATCTATCCACTTATAATTTCCACGAACGCTGAATTCTTTCCACATAATCGATTTGATTGTCCTATTAACTCTTTCCACAACACTACTTTTCAAATTTGAGTATGAACTATAATGATTTATGTTATATTTTTCCATCAATTCCTTAAAATTTTTATTGTAAAATTCTTTACCAAAATCAGTTTGTAGATTTTTAGGCGGATTCTCCAATTCTCTCAAAATTTCATTCATTGCAATTGTTACATCTTTTGCACCTTTATTCTTCAACGGAATTGCCCAAACATATTTCGAGAACACATTTATCACAATCAGTATATACTTAAAACCCTTATTAAATCTTGCATATGGTATAACTTCAACTAAATCTGCTTGAAAAAGATCCTTTAACTATTACACGCCTCCTGGGGAAATAAATTCTCACAGGGCTATGTAGCTCATTAACAATATCTCGTTTTATTACTACCATTTTAGAATAGGTTCAATTTCAAAATGAACTCGGCGAAAAACTCATCAGTATCTTTTGATAGTCTGATAGTTTTTCATAAAATTCAGCTAATTTAATTGATTCATAATGTAATGAAATATCACATACATCCCAATTACTACAGTGTTCAAGATTTTTTAGAATGAAAAGGAATAATATTTTGAATTTTATGGAGAGATTTCGAAGAATTATCATTAATATTATCATCAATGGAAAAATTATTCAAAATTTCTCTAGTATTGAAGGATGAATTAAGTTTTGCAGGTTTGACCTAACACATTTGATAAAATTTCGATTGTTTAATGAGGTTTTATGTCTAAAAGAGCGATTCTTAACTTACTCGAGAACTTGACATTTGTTTGTGCACAACACTTAGTAATGGTTCACCCACTGATTCACCAATGCTAACTCAAGCTCTGAATTTTCACTCGAAAAAAATTCACTGAAACATTTCAAAAATTGTTCGCTACTTATAATAACTGGGAACGCTACGAACGATGAGAGTTCAAGTCGTATACTGCGAATATGTATGAAGAGCCAAATGATCTCTGTAGACTGGATATTCTTCAAGGTTAACAGGTTCATGTTTGGATGCTCGATTCATACGTAAAAGTGGTAAAAGGTTGATATAATTGGAATTCGTTTTATGGTCGTGAAATGTTAAAAATAATTCGGGCTCATTCTATGGAAATATCACGCGATTCTTGTATTGGAGCCTTATACGAATTATAGACTTGCAGAAATATGTATATAGTTCTGGTAGTATTATTCAGACAATTGAAAAAGAAATCAAATTACTAGTTTTTGTTTGAAACAATATATATTATTCATTAGAAATATTACAAATTAACATAACGGATCCATGCTTTCTATTTCAATCCATTCCATACTGTAATTATTAATTAAATGTGGAAACGTTTTTTTTCGGATAAACTTCACATTTTTCAAAGAGGAATAGCAACTGTTTCTCTCATGGTAAATGCTGAATTTTCCGGTAACTCCAGAATTTTTTAGATGTCATATACTTTTTAATTATTTCTGCTTCCTTTCTTCCTTTTACATACCTATATCGTAAAAACATCTTCGGTCAGTCTTAGTTAATATTAGTCTCAATTTTGAATGAATCCTGTTTCCCACTTGATATAATGATGGTTATGTGTGAGCCAATTTACCTGTTTTTGGAGAGGTCACTTCGATTGACTACTAGGTAAAGTTTTATAAATTTATAAACTTCCCAGGTAGATTGATGTCAAAGATTTTTGACAGATTTGAAGAATTTGCATATATGTCAAAGACTTTTGACAGATATGAAGAATTTGCATATCCGAAATCTAATGGAATTGGTGGTTTTCATTTGTGTTGTAGGTTACCATTCACTCTCTATTCAATATTATCTCACAAAATAATGGTTTATGATATTATATTGCCACCTTAGAATAACTGAAAACATTATCATGATTTTGAATCATTCAAAATTATTCTTTTTCATAACATCAAGTTGCAGATATACTACCGTGTATATTCAATATATGATTGTCCCAGTTGCTAGTTAAGTTTCTGTGAACGGTAGGCATCAATATCTCGTATTGAATGAAAAAGAAATTCTGAATTCGGCTTATTCACATCTAAAGGTGAAAAAGGTTAAATATAAAATTGTGGATTATGTACGAGTGAGTAAAACCAGACAAGTATTTGCAAAAGGGTGTACAGGTACACCCAATTAGTCTAATGAAATTTTCACAATTTGAAAGATACAATCAACATATGCAAGGACTTACTTATTACGTGATTCTTCAAATGAAGATATTATGAGTGGTTTCTACGAATTTAAACTGCAGAAAGTGGAACATCCTGGTATTTACTTGGTAGAAAAAGTTCTGAGAAAAAAAAGTCCAACTGTTTGTGAAGTTTTTAGGTATGGGGAAGGAGCATAATTTCTGGATCAATAAAAATGATTTACAATAAATGATTCTGAAATATTCTTTATTATGTGAAGATATTGAGAAACAAATATTTTACAATCTTGTTTTGAGTTTATACGAAGTAAGGTTATAGTTGAGAAAATCTACTACTAAAAATATTTTTTTTGTTTCATATCTAAAATAGGAGCTCAAATGTACTCGATATTTTTAATTCTATTATTGAATCTCATTCTGTCAATAACAAACATCTACCAATAATATTTACGAGATTCGTGATAAGTATGCAAAAGTCCGAACATAGGTACATATGGTGAATAGTATCTTTATCACTGAAAGTAGCTTTCTTCATATCATATTATTATCTAATTCACATCATTCATTACAGTATACGGATCAAATTTTATCAATTCTTTAAAAATCAGTGAATTAAATAAATTTTTATATGACTTATCTAATACGGTATTTATATTGACATCCCCACTCATTTTTGACACTGATCGGGTAACCATTCGGTAGAACTCTGGGAATCCATGATATTCTAGAAACTCAGTATAGTCATTTATTAAATTTTGTAGTGAAAATAATTCACACAAAGTGCCTCGACCAATATATACTTGACAGTTCTCATTTTTCAATCCGAGAACAGGCTTGTTATTGATATTAATGAAGAATAACATACAGTTATTCAATTTCATGAATTATGTCGATGAAGTTTTCTCTAAATTCCTCTGAATAAACTCTTCACAGTTGACTAATTCACGAAACTCTTCCACAGTAAAATCAATGTGATGCCCCCTTAAAGATGGACCGCTGATTCTTATAACTTCTTTCATAGACTGTGATAGTCCAACAGCTACATACTTTGTTTTCGATTTGTTGAGAAAAAATATTTTTGAACACAACATATATGGTCCGAATACACTTACTGCTTCAACACACATGTTTCACAACTTTCAACTATCACTTCGTAACTATTTTATTGATTTAGACCCTGTCTTCAAGTACTGTAGTTTGTCCTTGAAAAATTAATTGATCAGGTGGGGGTTTAGGTATACATTTATTTGTCTAACCAAAGTATTGAATCCTCACCTTGAAAACATGAGTGGGGGTGTTTGAATACTTGATTGTATACATACATTTCTCTTGAATATTCGTCTAAAATTTGAAATCTTCAATTTATTCACTAAATTTTCAAGTTCTACATTCGTGAGTGCATGTCTCGGTAACTTTATTGGTAATTTTTTGATACCATTGATATGAACCTATGTATGAACCCTTTCCCTTGAGTTTCTTTCTTCATACTAAACATTCCCCCTTACTATTGAGTTCCATCTCCTTATTATGTCTCATAGTCTCTAACATGTTTTTATTTGTTTTTAATCTACCTCCCCCTAAAGCCCCAAGCCACCAGAACAACCACCACCAATTCGAACAAAATTGAAGAAGAATACATATCTATCACTCAGTGTTAGTATGCTAAAAAATGATTATTAATTTATTTCATAAACTATGTTTTTTTTCTCTCTCTTTAGCACCTCCTACACCCGTAACATCAGCCACCATCGCCACAACCACCGCATCGAACAAGATTGAAAAAAAATTAATATGTATTTTCTTATGTGTTATTAAATAAATAAAATTAATGAGTACTCTTTTTTATTACTTTATTGGTTGCGAGACTTGTATATGTATGAGTTTGAAAGATAATTACTCGATAGTGTTCAGAGTCTAGAATATCCCCTTCCCAAATTCCGGTGCAGTGATCCTGTGGGATGAGGTCTGCTATATATCTGGATATGTCTAGAGTATGCTCTTTTATTCTAATAAGTTTTATAATTCGAGCGAAGTCGCTCAATTCTCATAATCACTGTAAATGGAAGTATGGTAATTTATCAATCAACTTATTTGAGAAAGAACCACCTTTGTTCACTTAATGTCGTGATTTTCTGATACTTTTCATTTTATTATTGTCATTATATGTTATCATTTTTTGGGATACACTCAGCTTACATGTAATTTGAATACTAATGATTTTACGTTTATTAATAGATCCAATATTTAAAAATTAAATTAAACCACTCTCACTAAATCTCGAATCGGAATCTGAGTTGAACGAAACTTCAGCGCACAGTGGCACACCATGAATATATGGTGGTAAAAATAATTTGAAATTTAATTTTGATATATAATACGTAAAAAATATTAACAATTATCCATTCTTGTATATGAAAACTAAATTCAGCTCGAAATATGGAATGATATTATGTTCACTTAATGTGGGATACATACTGAGTATGAGTATAAAGAGATAAAATTCAATGCTTGATAGTCAAGGTTGCTATTAACCAATGTTAAGTATGTTTCTGATATATTCAAAGTATATCAGATTACCACCTCTTCAAATATATTCTAGCTCAAGGTTATTATGCATTGTACGGTAACATTATTTTACCGATCAATAGAAATTAAAGTTAAGAACAGTTCTGAGTACATCATAATTTAAAAAATAAATTAATTCACTCTAATCTCGAACCGAAATATGAGTCCGACACTGTATCCAGTCTGACTCATGGAATGTTGAACCATCAGACATATGCCGAGTTCGATGAACCTGTTGAGATCGAAATATTCAGTTGCCTGGCAGTATACTTTATAGTAAAAAATTATCTGAAATTCAATCACATGTATGAAAACTAAATTATATGAAATGATATTAATGTGGAATATATACTGAGTATGAGTGGAAAGGGTGTTTGATAGTCAAGGTCCAATCGAAATTATGGTTGAGTATGATTCTGATATATTCATTTAAATCAGAATACTCCCACTCCAAATATATTCTAGCTCAAGGTTATTATGTATTGTACAGTTATTTTACCGATCAATAGAAATGAAGGTTAAGTACAGTCCTGGGCAGATTACCCCTACTCCAAATATATTCTAGCCCAAGGTTATTAAGTATTGTACAGTTATTTTACCGATCAATAGAAATGAAGGTTAAGTACAGTCCTGAGTAAATCAGATTACCCCCACTCCAAATATATTCTAGCCCAAGGTCATTATGTATCATGCACCAACAATATAGAATACCCCCACCCCACATTATTACACTGACCAATAGAAATCGAGGTACCCCCACTCCGCCTTTCAAGGTCATTGTGTATTGTGCACACCCATTCTTTATCTACTGCTAAAGAACTCCATATTCTGGAAAAAACTGCAAAACAATGAGCTCCATTTACCATCTTATGACATTCTACCTAGTAGAGAGGTTAAAATTCTCTATGTATTTGTAGGAGATGATGCTTTTGGCCTTAGTGAGCATTTAATGAAGGGCTATCCAGTAGAACAAAAAAAAGGTTCTAAGAAACGTATCTTTAACTATAGACTATGTAGAGCAAGGAGAATTATTGAAAATGTTTTCGGCATCATGTCAGCTGTTTTTAGAGTTTTGAGAAAAGTGATGCTACTATTACCTGAAAAAGCAACTTTGGTAGTATTAGCATGCGTCTATTTACACAACTTCTTAAGAAAAAGTAAACATTCCTGCAAGACTTACACTCCACCAGGGACATTCGATGGGGAGAAAGAAGGAAAAATCATCCCTGGACTTTGGAGACAGGGAAACGAAAATAAAAATGCAGAGTCCTTTCTTGTAATACCTAAGATAGGACGAAAAAGTTAGGCTAATTGTGAAGCAATTAAAAATCAATTTGCTGAATATTTCATGGGCGAAGGTAGCGTCAGTTGGCAAAATACAAATGCATAAAAATTATGTGACGAATAATAATCCTCGGTCTTATTACTGCGTATACACTGCGGTCGAAAAAATCTCCTTCCTATTTTTTTAAAATAATAAGTGCATAATATGAAAAGAGACGAAAATCTAGTTTAAAATAACAAGTTTTGCTTTGAAAATAATATCTCATAATATTATGTTCAGACGTTAGCAGAGGGGGAATTTTACGACCATACTGTATACAATACATAATATTTGCATATGTAGGTATATTTTATTTGATAACAAAATATATTTTTACTTACGTCAGTGTTTTTAGTTTCTTTTGGTATAAACTTGTCCATCAAGAAAAGCATATCTTTGAAAGCGAACCAGCTAGATTTAAAAATTGTATCGGTTCCTGCTCCAATTTTAAAAACGTTAATAAAGATTCCATTTTCTTTTTGACTTCCACTGTATCGCCTATCATGATATTGCTGATGTCGTCTCAGGCATCGATTTTCTTTATTTTATTTTTGTAATCTTTATGCACTGGATTCCATAAAACTTTCCGTTCTCGATGTAGATCAATAAGTTTTGAACAAGAAGAATTAGTCCACTCCATTATCGCAAAATAGAAAATCAAAAGAAAATCGCGTCGACGCCGTTCGACACTTTAACTGGAAGCGTACACACTACACACAGCCAAACGAATTCGTTCTTCAATTTTCTTTTGATGTACCGCCCAGTGAGCGAACTCTCGCCAAGGCAAACAAATGCGTTCGCTGTCGTTTGTTGGGCCGTACACATTTACCGAAGGCATTCGGTCGAATGGCTTCGGCCACATGCGTTCGCCAGATGTGTACGCGCCTTAATGAAGCCTTTCAAAGAGCCATTTGCCAAAATCTCACTTTCAACTAAAACAATGGTTAAACCGAAATCGTCGATGAAATAACCAATAGCTTTGGTACAAGCCATTATTATATGGAATCCTCCGAGGTTTATGAAAATATTGTCGAATTTCGGCGTGGCATTTCAACACCTACAGATATCGAAGAGAGGCAAAACTCAACAAATATCACATTGAAAAAATAACTTATAGGAAGGATTGAAGTTTTACCCGTCAGGAGAACTGTGACTAGAACAAAATAATAGGTCATGGTCAACCAAAATATGTACAAAACAAAAATCTAGGAAATTCCGACGAAATTTAGATGGTTGTTTTACCAAAAACCTTAGGATTTCAATTTCTGAACTGTCTTTTGGCCACCTTCAGTTCAAAGAGGAGTATTCTTGTACGAATTTTTTCTTGCCTCAATCTCTCATGGTGAATGTCCATAACAATCTGGTGCTCCTCTTCTGTATGAGATGTCACTTTTGCTAGGGCCTCTACTCTTTTTAACATCAGTTATTCATTTTTTGCCTGTAAGATGATGGGTCTCCTTCTACTTGCCTGGTGTCTAGTAGAATACTCCTTGTCAGCTTTATGCTTTTTTGGTGCAATTTCATCAGCAGTCATAGGCATTAATGCAGGCCTTTTATTGGGATTTTGTGAGTTATGTCTTGCTACTGCAGTATTAGGATAAAGCTCAGCAGTGGTACATAATGTCTGGGATAATGTGTTCAGAGAACTATCAGCAATGTTTTCTATGTCTGCACTCTGAACCTCCTCTGATAAATTTATTGAAACCAACATATCTTCTCCAACTTCAATGGAACTTTAAGGTAACTGTCCCAAGATGTTTGTTCTGGACTTCCTCAGCTGTCCAGGTGTATAAGAAGACCATACTCCATTTAAACTAGTGTCATACTGTAATAACAATTGTAAATAAGTACCTACATTAAAAACAATAATAATATAATAAAAGTATGCATTATAGGACAATGACTTCTGAGAGATATATATGAAAAGAATAATTAGGTTTTAGTATGAGTGATGGATTTCAAGCACTTTCACAAATGTAGCTGAATGAGAATAATTATTTATTGAAAATATTGACCGATTTAACTCACACTGAACTTAATGTTTTTTATGTCTGCACCCTGAACCTCCTCTGATAAATTTATTGAAACCAACCCATCTTACTACTTCTACTGCTTATGGGATAAAACATGAAAAAGAAGCCCTCCAGCAATATTTGAATACAATGCAGACAAAGCATCAGAACTTGATTGTTCATGAATGTGGATTAATAATCTGTTTCAAACATCCAGAACTTGGTGCTTCACCTGATGCAATGGTGTCATGTGATTGTTGTGGTTTAGGTGTTTTTGAAATAAAATGCCCATTCCTACTGAAAGACAATGTGTCGATCAAAGACTACTTATGTATGAAGCTTTCCTGCTTGGAAAATATTAATGGCGGAATCTCTTTTAAAAAAAATCACTCTTACTACTATCAAATTCAGCTGCAAATGTTTTTCACAGAAAGAAAATACTGTGACTTTGTGGTATGGTCTAAATTTAATATTTTTATAGAAATAGTGTATTTTCTCTAACAATAATTTGTGCAAAGCTTTGGACTTCCATCAATTTGTTATAAAGCCAGAGCTGCTTGCAAGGTACTTCACTGATAAAGGTGGAAAAGCCGACGTTAAAAGTTGGTGCATTTGTGAGAAACCAGATGATGGAAGTCCAATGATCCAATAGACAATTTATTTAATGTAAGTTGGTGTTGTCATAATTATATAACATAATTGTATTTTCCTTCTGAATAGAAATTTTTATAATATTTATTTGTTTTCATTCTTCAAAAATTTTAGAAAAAGATAAATGTTTGAACCATCAGAAATGAGAATTTAAAATACATTAACTTGACTATTATTTTTTTATTAAATATATATCTATACAAATAACAGGTATATGTAATTATATAACAATATAACAGCAATACTAATACCGGACAAAGAGTATTTTGTCATTGTGTAAACATTCAAAATAATTAAAGAAGACAAAGAAAAATTGCACATTTACATTTATTTACCGAAGAGGTATTTGTGATGGACACATATTTATTATTGCACTACAAACAAGTACAATTTTATCTAATGCACTTATATTATCTTCACTAGTGTATGATACCATCGATATAGGAAGGGTTTCATGCAGTATCATAAATTTTTTCTTTAAATAGCCTATTACTCTTTCCACATGAATTCGAACAGTAGCAATGTTACGTGTTTTTTCAAGGTCCAGTTTAATTGACTTTTACCTTTTGTAAAAGCAGGCATAATTAATTTTCCACCTTTTAATCTCACAGCATCATCTATGAGAAAGCCTCTATCAGCTAAAATTATATCATCAGGTATGATATTATCCAGAAACCCACAATTTTCAGTAATATATTTATCGCTACTCCTACCTCCCCATGCTTCAGATATATAAGATATTGTTCCTTGGGGAGTTATACCAATCAAAAACTTAATGGTTTCATGGTGTTTATAATTAGACCAACAGCGGGCTGCATTCAATGTATTGGAAGGTCGTTCTGTGAATACTTCAAAACAATCAATAATCACTGCTACTTTGTTGCCAAATGCCTCTTTAAAGCATTCTGGAATAATTTTCTTTAACTCTTCTCTTTCAGGCCAATTTACAAATGTCTTAAGTCTTGAATACAGCACATGTAAACATTTAAAAAAAGTCTCTGAAGCTGTTGGACTCACTGCGAATTGATAACTCAAATATTTTAATGGTAAATTTAATCTTAATTTCATTAATGTGAGCAATAATTGTTGAAAAGTGGTTAACACATTATTAGGATGAGATGGCAGGTAAGGTAGCAAGTCTTCATGAAGTATGAACAACATTTCAGCCTTTGGTAATGCTGTAAAATATAATGTTTTTGAATCATTATTCCTCAAAGAATTTTCATTTAATTACATGGTGTCCAGCTTTGACTTCAGGATGTATATTTCACTATTACGAAATTTGAGTTCCTCCATTGAATTAGATAATGCTTCTACAGTTAAATCAGTCTGAATAGAAACACCAACAAAATCACCTTGAATTTCAGTAGCTGAAATGTTTTCTTCAGTTGCAGTAAAGTTATACGAACAGCCTGGAACACTTTCTGGAGCAATAAGATCAACAGTTTGCTGAGAATTACTATAATTGTCCTAAAAAATTTAAGATATGTTAAAAATAATATATAAAAGATAAACAGAAGAAATAACACATACCTCTTGTTTATCATCTTGAAGTCTAGTCCTTTTAATAGTCCGCTCATACCTTGTTACATCTGATATTGATTTAGGAGCCGTAGATAAATATCCCATATTCTGAGTTGGTATCCAATCAGGGTTATTTTTATCCTCCAATTGAGCAGGTTTCCCTGGCATATGAATAATTTTCAATTATGTGAATAGAAATATAACAAGAATCTTACCACTAATGAAATGTCTGGAACATATACGACCATTTCTAAGCTGCGTTTCTATTAAAGGACCTCGGTTTTAAAGTCCTTATCGATGCCTTACGACGTTCACTAGATAATGCGTTCAAATAATCTCCACGATTTGTTAAAACGGCAGGAAATCTGAAAAATGATACCTTGTCTCTTTCAGCTCTCATACAGCATTTTAGAACCGAACAAAACGAAGGCATTTTCAATAATATAATAATAGGTACTGTAAATCACGAAAGTATAATTTATTCTCAAAAAGTACTGGTCAAAAACTTAAAAATTGATGTTAACCAAACGGAAATAACAATGCAACTGAACCGTAAACAAACTTTGTCTGTCCCTCAGCAAATATGGCCGACCTGTCAGTGACGTCATTCAGGAATGGTCTATTGTAATTATAGGTTCGTTCCAACCTCGCGAAGAACCATTCTAGAACGGCACTGCGCAAGTGCATATAGTTAGTGCCGTTCCATGTAATCGTGACCGTAATATTACGGTTATATTTGCGTTCCAACCATTTTGTGATCGTTCTAGAGCCGCAACGGAACTGTGAGGACTGACATGCGCTGTTAGTATTATGTTCTCAGCTGTTGTTGTTTTAGACTAGTCTTACATTACAGCCTCTTTGAAGAAATTGCTAGCAATTTAATTGCTGTCCTTTTTTTAATAATAATTGCGCATGCGTTTCGGCCATTTTCACTGCAACTTTCAGACTGGAAAAATATAGAAATCTAATTTTCAAGGTTATTCACGCGCAACTTTACGTATTTTTAGTGATTTTAGATTTCATAATTCACATAATTATTGTGTTGGTTATGAAAAATAGAAGAAGAATCATAACCATACCTTAATATTTTGTTTTGGTTGTAAACTACCTACCTAATTTCTAGAATTATCTCTCGGAGATTTGTGTAGTGTTGGAAATATCTACATTGGAAATGGCGAAAAAAATTTCTAGGTAACGTATTCACTAATATATTATGTTTTCTTGGAAAAGCCAATAAGATCTTTTTTATTTGTAGTAAAAAACAACAGTGGAATGTGGAGGTAGCTACTAGTTTGATTTTGTTATATGAAAACCATCCATGTCTGTACAAAGTCAAATCAAAGGAGTATCATAACAGAAATTCGAAAAACAAAGCATATTCTGATATAACAAACAATTCGAATAATTATTATCCAGACATAGCATTAAATGAAGCCATGGTGAAAAATAAAATTCATACATTGGGAACTCTACACCAACGAAATGAACAAAATGAAAAAATCAGAAGCTAGTGGGGTGTCTCCTGATGTATACAAACCCACAATATGGTGTTTTGACTTGCTAAGATTTTTGGAGGATTCAGAAGTCATAATACAAGGAGAATCTAATTTGGAAATTGAAACATATGAAACAGTTACAGTAAGTGAATATTTCCATTGTGTATTTTGGAGTGTATAACCTACAGCCAATACATCCCTGGTTAATTAAGTTAAATTATTAACAATTGTTGTTTCAGGAGTCAGAATTTGAATCTGAAATTATTTTTGATGGGACAATAGAGGACATTTCAAACTCATTTTCTCCTCCAGAATCTCATGATGAAGAGCAAAGTAAAAAGAGGCCATCATCTGTATCATCTTCAGTTACAAAAACTCCAAAAAGGTCATGCTCAAGTAATCCAGTAGAACCTCCACTATACAGAGAAAGAGATACTTCTGTCTTGAAGAAACGAAAACAAGAAGACTCGGAACTGTTAAAGTTATTAGACAATGCAACAAAGGCCATCTCTTCAATTAATGAGAAATCAGAAACAAATAGTCAAGATGCAGATATAGACCTTTTCTCAAGGTAGGTACCTATATTTGATCAAAAATATATGTGAGGTATTAATCACTTTGTATGTTTCACTTTGCAAAAAACATCTGATCTTAATTGACCTAATACTTTTATTTCCAGGTATTTGGCAAAAGAAATGCATAAAATAAAAATTCATGAAATATCAGACAATTTCAAAGAGAATGTGATACAACAATTAATGGCTGCAAAAAGAGCAGACAGAGAAAATGATTGTACTGATGACTAGTGTTTATTGAAAATGTCAAAATTTAATAAAGTTTCCAGAAATTATCAGTACAGTGCATTTCAATATTAGGGTATCTTTGCATTTCCAATCATACTTCTACCGTATTATCCTCTGTATATTGAAATTGTTTTTTTGCAATCATATATCGATTTTTTTTAATTGATATTTTGCTCTTCAATAACTGTTCATTAAAATTTATGTTTGTAGGATATTAGTTCTAGGTATTGAAAATGAAACAAATTTTTGAAAGAATTACTATTCTTTGTTTAAATTTCATCATCTTGCCATGCTACCCGTCCAACTCCATTGAAAAATATATTGTATTCCTCTCTTGTCTGAATTGCTGCAACTTTTGGTCTGTTTCCAGCTTGACTACTCAAACTATAAACAAATGTAAATTGTCTGTTGATTTCTTCTTCAGGATCTGTACCAGTATATTTTGTCTTCATTTCAGAAATGAGAAAACTATGCAAGGCACAACATGCTTGTGTAACAATCTTCACTTTTTCAGGAATTACAAGATTTACATTCAAAAGAACTCTAAAACGATTCGCAAGAATTCCAAAAGCATTCTCTGCCACACGGCGAGCTCTACTCAATCTATAGTTGAAAATTCTTTGTTGCTTGCTCATTCTGTGGAATGGGTAGAGCTTTAAAATATGCGTACTCAGTGGGAATGCTGTATCTGCTGCAATTAAAAATGGAACAGGTTGAGTTCTCAATGGAAGTGGTCTATCCTCAGGAAAGTTCAAGGAATTATTTAATATTTATTTATTCAAATCACTCTCCCTGTAAATTCCTCCATCTGAAACTCTTCCATTCATTCCAACATTCATGTATGTGAATTTATATTGTGCATCAACTAAAGCTAATAATACAATACTATGTAGTACAATACTATGTAGTACAATACTATGTAGTACAATACTATGTAGTTGAAGAAAGAAGATCCCTCTTTTCTTTAAGCATGGATTTATATGTGCTTTCCATCTAGTGACCCCAAGCAGTTTGGCATATTCCATAGCTCATCATATTGTTTGGCAATTTGCAGCCATTCTGCTGCACTAGAAGGCACCTGAACATAACATAAATAATCACAATAATCCACTCTATATAAATGAAAATACTTACTTTTAAATAATCTCCTCAATTCATCATAAATTGCTTTACAAACAAAAGGAATGAAAAGTGAAATAGCACTATTGGATATTCTGAAGTTATATTGTAATGAAATGGAACTTTCACCAGTAGCGAGATATCTTAATGTTATAATCAACTTGTCTTCTGGTGAAATACCGTTTCGAAAGAAAGTATCAGCTTTCTTTATTCGATGCTCAATTTTTTCTAACAGCTTATCGAATGTAGGCTCATCCATTCTCAGGTAGTTTCTAAAGGCTTTCAAGTCGTTGCAATCTTTGAATTCATTTGTAATTCCTAAGTTTCCCATTGTTTTATTTAATCATGGTTTGTTCCAACAAGATCTATTCCTCCTGTTTTTAATCCGCCTTTTTATATAAGTGGCAAGAACAGCAGTAGTAGTGATTGCCAGAAGTAAAAGTTTTGTTTTCTCTGTATTAATTTTCAAAGTGAATTTTCAACTTTTTTTGTTGGATTAAATTGTTTTTAAATTCCAAAAGTGAAATTATTCTTCTTTTTCTAATGTGCTAATAATAATGTCAAATGTCAAAAAAATCTTGGAAAGTTGCAACAAATAAGGCTCAAATGTAAGAAGACTGGATTTTAATTTTGCATGCAATTTATATTGCCTGCAATAAAGTTGCTGCAAAAAGGCTGTAATGTAAGACTAGTATTATAAATTGACGTGTTTGTTCGCAACTCAACTATTGTGATCGGAAATCAAAAATTTTGTTATTAACCAAATTATTGAAGAGGTAAAATGTTATAAAAAAGGTAATTACCTCCCTTATAAATTAATATGTGATTGAATAAAGTTTTTGTGATTCAGGAAATACCATGGATGACGAAGGAGATAGCGATTTTTATCGGAAGAATCCAGTGAGGATGAGGTGGAGTTTTTTTTCCACCAACCAAGAATTAAAAATGAGAATTACTTGGGTAAGGTTGTTACACATTTTATAGTTCTTATTTATTAAAAACCTGTTTAAAAGAAGTCTTTAAAAAGGGTTTCTTATTCATTTTAGAAGAAGTGATGGTACAATATTCAGAAGAAGTGTATTGTGAGCACTTTAGAGCAGCGGTCGCCAAACTTTTTGACCTCACGGACCAGTTAATTCATAATTTAAATCCCGCGGACCACTAATAGGATTTTTTAAGTGTTTAAGATTTTTTAAGAGTTTCGTCGGACGATAGGTCGATGAGGCTTTCTTTTAGATGCATGCTTAACTTACCATCCTGAATGTTCGCTGCAAAACCGATCTATTATCCACATATAACCATGTCTGGGATCTTCATTCTTTGGGTAATAACGAGCAAAAGATTCTGTAAGTGATTCCAAGTGCTTTTTAACTAGGGTTACCACTTGCTGGTTAACATCATTATCCTTCATGTATTCATCAAAATTAGAAAACATCTGCAGATCGTCTTCAACCAACCGCGTTTGCCACAGTAATATTTTCTTTTGAAACGCATCCATTTTACTTCGTAGTGTGAACACGTCCTTAAGTTGTCCTTGCAAAGATATGTTTAGTTCATTTAACAGGGAAAAAATATCTGCCAGGTATGCAAGCTTTGCTAACCATTAATTGTCAAACAAGCATTTTTGCAATTTCGGATTATTTTGCTGCTGGAAAAATGATTTGACTTATTCCCGCAAGGCGAATAGTCGGGTCAGTATTTTGCCCCTCGACAGCCATCTCACCTCAGCATGACGAAGAAGGTGAGTATACTCGGAACCCATTTCTTCGCAAAGTGCCTCAAATAATCGAGAATTGAGTGCTTTGTGTCGAATTTCCTTTATAATTTCAATGACATTTGATAATACTTCTTGTAGTTCTGGGGACATTTTTTCAAACGACATCATCAAATACAACAACTGAATAGGGAAGCACATCTTTTGGCGGAGTTATGAATTTGCCATTTTCATATTCATAATAATTTATATCTTTTATCGGTTTTATTACATTTTTTAAAAATTGATACTTGGGTTGATGTAGTGCATTTGAATACAGATAAATATTAAAATAACGTAAACCATTCGGATGTAATAACAGACTGATTAGTGTATTGGTTTTTCCTTTCCCCGATCCTCCAACAAAAATACCCCTTTTACATTCTGCACCTAATAGTTCACTATGTCTTATAAATTTCTTCTCGGGTTGACAATAATCATGGTTCGTTATGTGTAGAGTATTGCTCTATCAATTGCATTGTCAAGACTCAATACTACACTAAATATTGAAGTTGTATTCAATATTTTATATATGGAAAAAATAAAACAATAATCATATATATATATATATATATATATATATAGTTTATTCACACAACTTATACACTCGTGGTAAGGATATCGATATTCGAAAGAAATTAAAACAAAAACCATATAAATATATAGTTTAATCGCACATCAAAGACAAATAAAATAAAAAATACAATAAAATAACTTAAAACAAAAAGAATTATGACTAGTGTGTTTGGTTTATTGATTTACTAGAATATTTGAAAATTATGAAAACAAGATAATGAAAATCAACATTAATGATACTGAATAAAAGATTATAAAATGTTTTTCAACAATAATTCAGAAGTTCTGCCAAAAGTGTATCAATATTTTCATGCCAATCAACATCATAATGACCCCATGCGAAAGTCCTGACAGAATTTTTCAGTAGAAAGCGTTTATCATCAAAGGCTGATAATGCCACTTTATTGCGCATTTCAGTATACATTTCATGTAAACATGATCTGAATAATGAGATCACACACAATAAAGATTCATTTTTAGTGATGACATTTTTATAGTCTGATAAATGAATTTTTTTTTCAACAATATGTTTACTGATGCCTTTTGCTTTTTTATCAACTTTATCCAATAGTTCAACACAGTAAGCTTTAGCCCCGGTCCCATAAAAACTTTTGATGATTTTTCCTGCATACTCGTCTTTCATTTTCCCTATTATTGACTTATTAGGTATAATGTTATGCACATTATTAGCTAGATAATTGGAAAGATCAAAATGTTCCGCGCTTTGTTTGATGTCGTCATAAACATTTTCTGTTAATATTTCCACAAGAAGTGAATCTGTATATAATAAAGAAACCTTGCTACCATATTTTTGCTTCAGAAAATAATAAAAAAAATTATAGATTACTGTTTTCGAACTTTCTAAAACACAAAATCCCACATATATAGGGTTATCATACGTAACACGAACTTTGTTCATTTCTATCGCTATTAAATTTTCACTGAATATTTCACGGTCCTTGAAATTCGGTTTAGCAATCCATGTTTCCGCCCCAAACTTTTTTCCAACCTTTTCCCAATGAGTGACTAATTTAATATCCCTCCGGTTTTCAACATTTTCCATTGTTTTGCTAAAAATGCTATTTATTAGTAATTTGAATAATGATTTCTCAAAATTGTTCTTTGATTTATTTCTCAAATCAGTGTTGAGATCTATATATGATTTTAACCATGGAGATTGTTGAAATTTGAGAACTCTATGAATTTTCGTGAGAATCAACCCGTTTTCTAAACACTGTTTCAAGCATTCGTAGTGAATAATGTAATTTTTTTTATTTTGTAAATTAGGTATCAGCTTAGGAGATTTTCCTCCTGGGGGTATGAAATTTTCAGGAAGAAACGGCAAGTCATTATGTATAGTATGTAGTTTTTCAGGATAAGTAATATCCACTTCAAAAATATATCCTTCAGGTGAGGTATTATGTAAATTTTCAATATCTAAATTTTCAATTTCATCTTCATTCAACCAAGAAAAACCACCTGTTGGTAAATTTTGACTCATTGAATAGCCATATAAATTTGTAGCATCTAAATACATGATATAAGATGACTAACCCCTTCACGTATACCTTTCTTAATGAAGTGTATCATATCTACATCAGTGAGTAATTCTAATGAGATGTCAGTTTTTTTCAACATAGCATCCCAACTTATTGATGGTGCAGTTAAGTACTGTGCAGGGTCTAAAGAATAATGATGTAAGCAAGTGTTACGAAAATTTTCAAAAATATCTGCTAGTAATAAAGTATCAGATTTTAAATATATATCAGAATATTCTCCTAGAGTTTGACATTTAAAAGTGGACCAAACACAATGGGCTCCCAGATATTTTCGTATTGTAATATGTTCATCCCTTAAATTATCATAAAATTTTTCTTTACTAGGTAATTTTGGATAGTCAAGTTTTGACCAATTATCTAAAAATGAGTAGGGAAATACACCTTTCTCTCTAATCAAACTGAATTCGATAGGGTCCGAAAAATATTTCGTTACTGTTTCACACTGCTCATTATCTAACGTACTGGATAATTTATCTAAAGAAGAAGCTAAAAACTTGAATGAATCTATGAATCTAAGCTCTATGAATTTCTGCTTCGTCTCTGTGGAATTATCTTCAATAGGAACATATTTAGAATATGTAATATACTTTTCTTTAGTTTGACCTAAAACTTTTACCTCTTCCCCATTAAGTGAAAGTTTTTTGATGAATAAATGTGAATCATAATTAGAGAGGTTGTGTATGACGCAAGGGATGAATTTTGGAATGTTATAATTGAAATTACAATTTTGATGTGCTGGTCCCCTATAAAAACCAGTCAAATGATCATGATCCTTAACCTTGATAGATTCATCAACAAATTCTTTAGTACAAATATGGCAGGTTGTGGCCATTTGAAATTCATTTTCTTGAATATCTGTTAAAGTATCTATTGGGGCGATTTTGCTCGAATATCTCGAATAAATATCCCGAATATCTGTTTCCAAATATGTTATAAATTTTTCGCAACAATCAACCGCCCTAAAGGATACATATTTCGATAGTGAATCATCAAAGGAACATTTCATGTAGTATCCGCAAGAATATGGCTATCTGGATTTGGTTGAACCGTATCAAGTGGCTTTAGTAAACTTTCAAAATCGGCATAAAAAACAAATGGAACTTTCATTTGTTTCTGATAATTTGTAAATCGTAAAATTTTTTCAGGAAGAAACTGTTTTAATTTATTTTGAATAATTTTAGTTGAAAGAATTTTTGCATATAGTTGCCCACAATCTATTTCACAATGTTTAGATAAACTCTCCACTGATGGAAAATATTGTAAACAGCCATCGCAAAAATTTTTTCACGAATTATGTCGTGAAATTTGTGAGGAAACCAGCCCTGATAAATTTTTAATCGTGCAGTAATGTAAATTTCCCTCATCATCGTCGATAAGTAGTAAATTGACATGTATGGATTTTTTACTACTACTGAAATATAGTGGTCCAACTATTTCATATTTTCTTTTTCCATTTTCAAATAATGACTCTAAACCATATACATTAATTGATAGATTTTCATTTAAGCTCAAAAATTAGGAAATATGATCTAACTTTACTGGAAATTCTATATCATTAAAATTGAAATATTGCGAGAAATGAGGGTATGACTGTGGTAGATAGTTGGGACCTTCCGGCTCAAAAATACCTGCCATAAGCGCCCATCCGAAGCAGTGAAGGTCGGTGTTCTTAACATTGACAACGGAGTTCTTCTTACTGATACATGCCGGTAGTTCAACGTATGATGAAGCTCTCAATGGATTGTATCGGTTGATGTTAATCTCCAAATTCAATATCTTATCGAGTGCCCAACCTATAAACGAAAAACAGATTTCTATAAAAGTTAGTTGATAAAATACAATTTTACCTACCAGAATCTCTCTCCTGAAATTCAGACATCTTCTGAATAATAACGTTCATAAATTTGTTGACGACATCGGCCAAATTTGTCCCCAGCGTGATGATAACATTTTGGGTATTGAAAGATTTGATATCGAAAATTTCCTTAGTTTCAATTGTGAATAATCCAAACAATTCAAAATTAATATTTAGTGTAGTCATATATGAAAGAATATTTTGAATAAGTTCCACAATTTTATCCATAATTTTTGAAAAAAAATCATCGATGCTGATTGTATGGTTGTCAGCATCAATCCTGTAGGATACAACTCTATTTTTGAAGGCTGACCCAATTTTCGAAACACCTTCACTGATTGGGATGACTACTTTATCCTTATGTGTTCTGGACTTTAGATGGGCGTTGTGGAGATTGGATACAATGTCAACGTTGCATACTTCGCAGCGCACCATTTTTGGCTCCTGTGTTCTCGCACTATGGCAGTATTTTTTTGAATGCCTGTTCATGGACGATGATGTCGTAAACAGCGCATTGCAGAACGAACATTGGAAGGATTTCACAGTTTTCTTGAAAAAAAAAATCAATAAACCAAACACTGTCGCCATTAGTTACCATAAGTGTTTTATGTAAATTAAGGCAAAAATCAATCAATTTTAACAATTATGGATATCCGACAAGACCACGAGGAGGAGCGACATGCTTGTCATATGTTGTTGTGTAGGTGAATTATAAATTTTGAAAATTTCCTCGAATAAGTTTGAAACGCTTATTAAGAATCAGGAATGTGCGATTTGAATTCTTGCCAGATTTACCCTCTTAAGTTTTCTGTGAATGATTTCATTCTGAAATTCTTTCTCCTCCTGAAAACAGGTTTCATCGGTCGCTCAAACTCATCTCCTGAGGAGTAAAGTGATGAGTCCGCGGTTTTAATAATAATAATAATAATAATAAGGCCTTTATTTCCTACAGGTAAAAAGAAAACCCAGTTACAGGAAAAATTCTTAAATAACTAAATAAAAATTAACAGAAGCGGCTTCAAAAATATTAGTATTACAATAACTAAAATTAACTTTTAAAAAATGAAATGACAGAAAAAAGAAAGAAAAAAAAAATTACTTCAAGATATTAATACAATTATAACTTGAGAAACGATAAGAACTCAATATCACTTATGTCTATCTATCCAGATACTCCAAAAAAACTCGACTTATGGCTGAAAACGTATCAAAGTTCACATCGCAACTATCAGAAACCTCATTGAATAATGAACACATGTATCTAATAGGCGATTGTACAAGAGAATTGGTTCTTGGAGTGGCCAAGAAAAATAGTTCATTACATCTTGAGCACAGCCTAGGCACCTGAAATTTCACCATAGCCAGAAGAGAGGGACAGTCAATACAGCCGTGTAATAGTTTATATAAGAATTTCAAAGAGAGAATATTAATAATTTCTGCCTCTTGTTGTGGTTGTTGGGTAAACCCCCCCCTCAAACATTAATTTTCTTTTTTTAATTGGTTTTTCAATAACCGTACCATGTCTTTTACCGCAGAAATAAACAATCTTGTCATCATTACATGCAACGTCACAGGGGGGAGTTGGGTAGCAGTAATCTTGAGATCCTCGACACTCAGAGGTGTACGCCCCCCATTAGTGATATTATCACTAATATCAGGATAGTTTCTTCCACTTGAGTGTGGTTCAACACTTGACAGTTTGTTTTTTCTGCGTTGGAAGACTTTTGTACAAGAGGAAGATTTTATAGAACCTTTGAAAAACCTAGGAGGTTCGGAATTTTTATTCGAAATGGTAGCCCTTGAAAATTTTGGATTATTTTCACATTCCCTAATTATTTGCGTTGTACTTATCTCTAACCCATCATCCTGTGAAATTTCTAACAAGGGCTCAATAATTGAAAACAATGAAATGTCTGTATCGGATAAATAATTATTCGAAAATTTATCAATGGACGATGTTGCAGTACAGTCTGAAATATTATTTGTTAATTCAACCGGTGAATCAATCGCACAAGTACTCAAGTGTTCTTGACTCTTGAAACTATCGACTACTGGTTGAGGATCGACAAATAAAACTTCAGAAGTATTCGCACCGTCATCCTTATTTGTTTTAATTTTATTTAAAAATTGAGAAATATTAAAATCCGCTGAATACGTATCAAATAATTTTTCTGCGTTCGGAGAATCGTCTAAAAGAACATCTTTAATTCCTACCGATGAATCAATGATACAATTTTCCAATTGTTTTTGGGAGTTGTCACTATTGATTATTAGTTTAGGATCGACAAATACATCTTTAGAAGTACTTTTAGAAGAAGCGCAATCAAAATTATTATTTTCTATCGAGGGTTGTTTATCGAAAAGAGAAATATCTAAATAATTCAGATACGTACCAATTAAATTCTCATTGGTTGATGTCATAGAACACTCTAAGAGATCATCTGTGAAACCTACCGATGGATCAATAGTGGAAATTGGGTAATTTTCACTATTGATTATTGGTTGCGGATCGGTTGATGACTCTTTAGAGGTACTTACACAATCAACGTTTGGTGAAAAAGGTTTTAAAAATTCAGATACATCAATATCATCAAGCAGTTGATCAGGTGATGGGTGTACAGAGAGCCTACTATCAATTTTGTCGGAAGAGTCTACACAAGAACTTTTGGACTCACTAGTTATTTTATGACTAGATAATTTGGTTTTTGGCTCAACCTGCAATATCGATTCATTCTTCTTTGCTCTGTAAATTTTGAGAGGTTTAACTCTTTCAAAATCGTTCGCAGAATCATAATCAGATTTAAAATTTAATTTAGATTTTTTAGAATATTTTACCTTGCCTGAAGTTGTTTCTTTTTTAGATTTATTATTCGATTTAAATTTTTTGGAAGAGGTTGTCTTCACAGAAGATTTTTTAACTTCTGTGGCACACTGTTCGTCATAAAAGTCGGCTAATTTAAGCATCTCAACTTCTGCGGCACGCTCATTTTCATAAAATTCGGCTAATTCAACCATCTTATGATGCGATGAAATATCCTGCACATTCCAATTACTGCAATGTGCAGTATTTCTCAAATTAAAAGGAAGAACATTTTGATTACTGCGGAGAGATTTTGATGAAGTACAAATTTTATTAATGCTGGAGAATTAATCAAGTTTTGCAGGCTTAAGTACAACGTTTGATAAAATTTTGACACTTTTACGAGGTTTTATGCCTAAAAGAGCGTTTCTCAATAAACTTACTCGAGGAATTTGTTGCTGTTCAGAACTTAACACTGGTTCACTCACAGAATCACCAACTGCTAATTCTGACTCAGAATTTTGACTAGCAAGAAAATCACCAAAAAACTTCGCGGCCATTTCGTTACTCTACTGCACTAGTACTTTCACCACCGAGAACACAACCACAAATGACTGTTACTGCGCAGTGTGTGTGTATATATTAATAAAAAGTGGGGAAAAATGGTGGGAAATAATGGGTGGTAGGTGGAAGAAGGCCTGTTTGAAGGCATTTTCATCCTGCTCAAGGTCAGAATTTATCTATTTCGAGGTCAAATATTGAAATTCGGTATCTGAAAGCACCCTTTTCAAAGGTGTTCAAGGTCACCGATTTTCAAATTTAAACGCATTTCTAGTCGAATTTTTAAAAATTTTTCCCCTCCTGCGGGGGACTTTGAATTTTTCGTGGGAGGGGCCCGCGGGCCCCAACCACGATAAATTCGAAGTCCATTCGCCTATGAATGCACTTATCCTTGGTTATATTATTCACATTATGAAGATTGTAAAAATTTGGACAGTCTATCTTTCAAAAAATTTATTAATTATTGAAAAAATTACAAATCAATAAAATGTAAAATGTAAAAATCGGTAAAAGTTCGTTGGAGAAACTTCACATTTTTCAATGAGCATTAGCAATTGCTGTTTTCATGGAAAATACAATCGGGCTCATCTCGTTCTAAAGCTGGATGTGCTGGTAATTCGAAAATTTTCTTGGACTGGATATATTTTTTAATAATTTCTGCTTTTTCTCGTCCTTTCACATATATTTTAAGAACATCCTCCGTCAGAGCTGTTAATATTGACTTCAATTTCCTAGGTTGAATGAATCCTGTTTGCCATTGTATGCAATGATGGTGATGCGTTAACCAATTCATCTGTTTTTTATATTCTTCAGGAAGATCTTTGAATGGAAACGGTTCTTTGAAAATAAAATGTGCTATTTTACCATTCTTCAAAATTGCAAGTTCTTTGGTGTAGAATATTTTTTTATTTATAATGAATCCTTGTATATCTACTATAGCATATGACATATTATTTCACTGATTTGGTTAACGGATTATATGTGAACACACGATCACTTATTACTAATACATGAGCAGTAGTGTTATTACGTATTGGAGTACTAGTTTCAAACTCAACTCTAAGAGCAACTGATTGGGTTTGAAACCCAGTTTTTTGTTTAGCGCAATCGACGATGATTAGTGGGTATGATGCCTCAAACTGCGATGGTGTTATGTCTGTTTCGGATTTATAATCATAATAATATGATGATCTGAATTGTGTGAACATTTCATACAATGTTGCAAACTGATTATTCATAAATGAAATATTCAAGTTTTCATACGGGTAACGTTCATTATTCAAAAATAGTCGAATATTACTGAAATCGCACGTATCAAATTTGCTACTGTCAGCTTCCAATCGATCCCTATTAGTTTGAAATCCCATAATAATATATCTTGGTGATTCTAATTTCGTTGATGTCTTCACATTCCATGTATGCCTTGTTGTATTTGGTAACGATGGAAAACTATGTAGTTCCCAGGTTCTGTATGGAACTACGATGTCTTTACCTTTTTCTATGAATTTAGTTAAACTCACTTCTTCACGCAACCCTGGTACTATGTGTGGCACTTTCCACATTATTTTATCAATTATAACTTTAGCCTTGTCATCTGCGAGACATTTTGTTCCATCTGCACTGAGTTTACATTTCAATGCTAATTCATCATTATTACTACGAATTAAAATTAATTCTTGGAATATGTTAACCATAACTTTTTTATAATCTTCAGCGAAACCTAATAACATTTTCAATGGAATACAAACACTAAATCGGCCATCTTCAATAATACTACTCTCCTTTCCTGGGAACCACCCTGCATTCTCGTATTTCGCAGCTTCGCTCTTGTTAAATGATGCTAATCCTTTCATTGTACTTGTTAATCCTGGTTTCGTATTTACATCAACAACGAAACCATTCACCTCATACCTTATTTCACTAAACAAGAATGCAATTCCATTATTGGTGAAATAGGTGTTTACTCCTGAAGAGGTTCCATCTGCTTTTCGTAATTGACCTTCAACATAGAGATAGCTCTCACTTGGTAACATACATAAATCTTCCAGCAGTGGTATTCTTATTTCGTCGTTAATATTGTATCGTGATGTATATGACTCATGAGTGTGATATTTGTATGAGACAACTGATTCGTCAGTAGGTATTCCTTCGTTTATGGTAAACATTTCACTGATATACTGTATATCCTAGAGATTTCAAGAATTGCTTATTCTCAGACGTTAATAGTTGAGTGATTTTTTTCCTACTGGACACTTTTCGACATATTTTCCCATCTTTATACTTGGAAAGCATATACATTGTTTTGAAATTTATACTCATACTATATTTCTTTTCGGAGATGTAAACCTTCTGTGATGGTTTCTTGTTGGAAATTAACTAGTTCATCATTTTGGTCAACTATTTTAATAACTATATTCCTTATTGTGTTAACACTAATAGGTAAATAAATCACGTGTTCAGGGGATTCAACTATTTTGAAGCCTGGGGGTGCACTGGGTGAAAAATGATGTTATATATGTTGAGTCTTCCCATTTTTGAAACTGCTAACAGTTATATTACACTCAATAGATATGGAATTTACTGTAATGATATCGGCAATATTGTCTGAAGTTTCTTTCACGTTTCTTGATAGTTTTCTCCAGTGGAATCCGATCAATGGTGCAATACTATTTTCACTAGATAGATCCACCTCTTCTGTACACAAAATATGTGAGTGCAATGTATTGTGGTTAGCAGACAACTCGAAAAATACATGGTTAGAATTGTAATCGACGCTCAATTCATGCTGAATATATTTATTTATGTCCTGAAGTTGATAACACCCTGTTGGAATTTCTATTTCTTTTGAACCAATTTTTATTGTATTACGCCCTTTATCAATATTTGGGATGGAATTTGTAAACTTCGAAAGATGTTAGGCCTAACACGTATCTTCCATCTTTAACTTCAATTGTAGGGTTGAATTCCGAAATTAAAATTGATGATTTGCCAGTAAGCACGAAGAACATTTTTCTTCTAAAGATTTCCTTTAACTAAAATTCTATTGGTGTGACCAACTATATAAGAATTTCAGAACTAATTGTCCACAATTATATGTATTGAAAGATTGATATCTTTGTCTATTGTACATTATTCTGTTTCTCATATTATCGCTTTTGAAATATGTCCTTGCCTCTATAGGTGGACCCAAATTCCATACACTATCAAAGTAATATATATTCCTACCGATTTTTATATATGCCGTCCAATGTGTACCTTTTCCACTACTTTCATCTAAATTAATAATACCAGTTTCATTATTCCGTATTTTTGTGGTAGTTGATTTCTCATGAATACTCCTCTAAAATTCGGGATCTTCAACTTCTTTACTAAATTCTCAAGTTCTACATTTGTAAGTGCATGTCGTGGTAACTTTATTGGTAATTTTTTTGATACCATTGATATGGGCCTATGTATAAACCCTTTCCCTTACGTTTCTTTCTTCGTACTAAACCTTTTCCCTTGAGTTCCATTGACTTATTATGTCTCATAGATATCTTCCAACATTTGTTTATTTGTTTTCGCTCTATTAACTGCTGATGCTATAGAAGCCGCACCTCCTCCTAAAGCACCTAGAGCCCCAAGAAGTGGTAATAAAAATGGTAAGAAACCTCCACGTTTAGGTGCTACCAAAATTCTACCTTTACGCGATTTCTTTTTAGATATTCGCTTAGGTCCCATACGTATTTTTGTTTTTGCTTTCATGAGCATGAGTACAATAAATGCAGCCGCTTTTTCTTTTTTACTTGCGTCTTTTGATCTCAATCGCTCTCTTGCCTTTTGAATTAAAATATTATCAGCTTCTCTCCTCTTATCAAAATCAGATGATTGGTCATATGCTATATCGTGTTCTCTGCACGCTTGATCTAATAAATTCATTCCGATATCCCCCCGAGCTATTCTCTTCTCTAGATTAGTTCCTGGACCACAATATTGATATGTTGGTAAATGTTATTCAAACGGTAATTTATCAATCAAATTATTTATAAAGGAACCACCTTTCTTCACGGAGTGCCGTGATTTTCTGATACTTGTCATTTTATGATTCACCTTATATGTCCCCATTTTCAAGTTACACCCAGTGTAAATGAAATCAGAATACTAAATAATATTCATTTATTTACATATATATATTATATTAACTATATACTACATTCACAAATTATATCATACTCTACATCACTGATTCCCGAATCCGAACTATCGGAATCAGCGTTGTACTCGTAAACCATAACCTGCCCGACCATCATTGGCCGCCGTTCATCATCGCCGTTCATCATCATATTAGATGACATGCTATGTAGGTACAATCCTCCTGGTTCCCCAACGGATGTGCTAATTGACTACCACACATATTACATAGCATCTCATCTAATTGCATCCATGGTCGATGAATATGTTCCATGGTAAATGCTTCATTGATATCCTTGATGCACGGCGGGCACAATAATGGTCTTTCCTCACCATCTTCTTCCACCAAACGGAGGAGGTTGTAGCAGATATTGGCTGAAATTCAATTATATAATGTTAATATGTAATATACATAATGTATAGAAACTTACCCATTCTACAATCTGTGAATTAGATGCTGGTCGAAATATTGTATGGTATGGTATCACTTTCTCATATTACGGAATATAGAATGTAGATGGTAGAGTAGGGATAAAAATGTCAAGGGTACTATTGACCAATTGAAATCAAACTTGAGCCCACTCCTGGTACATTCAAGGTTAATGCTCTCAAGGTCTGGTCTATTTTCAAAGTCAATCAATCGAAAAATAAGCTATCCCCACTCCTGATAAATATTCAAGGTCATTATGCTCAAGGTCTGTTCTATTTTCAAGGTAAACCAATCGAAAAATAAACTATCTCTACTCCTGATGAATATCAAGGTCATTGTGTATGGTGCACGCCCCTCAACTAAGTTACCCCCACTCCTAAATATCGACTCAAGGTTAACCGCCTTTTCAAGGTCAAGGTCATTGTGTATTGTGCATTCTTTATCTACTAGTGCACGATAGCAGATTTAATAGAAATTCCCCCTTAAAAAATACTTTGCAACAAAAGTGTGGAAGATATTTTATTTTGGGTGACAGTGGTTATCCACTAGAAAAATGTTTACTTACTCCATATAAGGATAGGGGTAATTTAAGTAGCAGGCAACAAAATTACAATATAAAATTAGACAAGAATAGATACGTAATTGAGCACTGTTTTGGCATATTAAAACAAAAGTTCCGTCAATTGTATCATATAAAATTAAGAAAAATTAGAACAATTGTTCACCTTATTAGAGCGGCATGTGTTCTTCATAAGATAGCTCTTGAGGATAATTTCAATGTTGATATTGCAGAACAAGAGCCGAATCAAGAACCTGGGCCTAATCGGAATGAACTACAAGAATTTGATTATTCTGATGATGAAGCTCAGGAGGAAGCTACTGCTGTTCGGAATATAGTGGCTAGTACTTTGAGATTGTAAATTATTAAATGAATATAATAAATACTGAGTTGTATTATTTTATATTTTCAGATAAATAATTTATAGACAAGCATACATACAATCCTTTTAAGAAAGTTTGTGATAATTACATAAAAATGAAAACTGGGTAATATTTAGAAAAACATTCCTGTCAGTCTCAAAATACAAAATATGCCTTAATTACATCAAAATGGAAATTGAATAGCATAAAATAAATCTCCTTCAGTCTTAATATTAAAAATATATCAGGTACCTACATAAAAACGAAAACTAAGTGACAAAATAAACATTCTTCACAGTCTCAATATTAAAAATATATCAGGTACCTACATAAAAACGAAAACTAAGTAACAAAATAAAAATTCTTCACAGTCTGAATATTAAAAATACATACATATAAATCACAATTTTTATCACATCGTTATTATTCATCCAATTCATGGTGACAATTATTGCACAACCTTTTTTCCTTTAATATTTCATTTCTTTTTTCAATTAGAATATTTCCATTTCAATTAAATTGTTCCTTCTTTTTATTTCTGCCAACTTTTCTCTGTCAATTTCCAATTTGGCAGTATGATATTCATTTTTATCCAGTCCGAATTTTTCAAATGTAGTTAGCTTTTTTTTTTAAAGATAGAGATTTAGTTCTCTTTGGTGTCTTATTTTCTATCAATTCTTCATCTATAATCGCATCTTTCATTTCACATGTGCTACTAGAAACTGAGACAATTGTCTCAGAACCTAATAGTGTTTGAGATGTACTAGGGACTGGGGCTATTGTCTCCGTCCCTAACAGGACTTCTGGGTGAATATTGTTTTTAAAAAGATTAATTCTATTTCATGCTGATATTCAAAGTATTTTCGTCCTGTTCCTAAAACAAAAAATAGAGTACAATAAGTGAAAAAATGAACTTTATAAGATACCTAACAAAACCAAATATATGACTCGTGTGGGCAACCTTTGGTAAATTGAAGAACAAGCAAAAAAACAAAAATATCCCAATGCAACGTAGAAGTCACTAATATAACCAATGTGTTCTCCCAGTAATGACCTACGGTGCTCGGACATGGACAATCACAAAAAAGTCGATAAATATGCTCAAAACCACACAACGTGCAATGGAAAGACAAATGTTACAAGACCGGAAAGGAAATAAACCAACAGGAAGCATAACTAGGATCGAAGATGTCGGGGAGACAATAGCCGAGCATAAATGGAGTTTTGCAGGTCATGTGGCTACATTGCAGGACGAATGTTGAACAAGGAACATACTACAATGGAGAGCCTTATCAGGGAAAACGATCCAGGGGACGACCACCGATGCGATGGACTGATGACGTTAAACTAACAGCGGGCCCGGCGTGGCTGAGAGAAGCACAAGATAGAAACAAATGATTACATATGAAGGAGGCTTATGTGCAGAAATGGAACGAACAAAGCTTTAAAAAAAATGCATGAACAGAAGTAAAATGATAATAACAAAAATACTAATAATAAAAAAATGTCTTATTCTTCTTCCATAACAAAAATAAAGAAGTCTCGTTTCTCTCCATATTTACACACAAATATCTATACGTCCATGACTCGTCTGCAATACTGTTCTCTCTCCATATATGTACACGCAACACATAGTCATTTACACTAGGGTAGATCCTACCTCAACTTCCTGCAACAGTGATGCTTGGTTTTGCTGGGTTGTCATCTTCGGAACTGTGTAGCAGCCGTGGGTAAAACATTGGGTAGTTGCCAGCCTCTTTATGGGCGATGATACTATGTTCATCAACTCGGGTTTGGATTTTTCTAACCTGTTCGACCGATATAGAAAGCAGGACATGCACTACAGAAAGTTTTATGAATACCGATACTTTCTTTTACCTTATTCTTTTCTTTATTATTTACCAAAAGTTACTTTATATTTCTTTTTTTAGTGCAAATGATTTCAATATCAATTTTCTTCAATCTATCACAAATTGATTCACTAATGCCCGGTTTCTGAAGTGAAAGATATCTATTAAATAGGGCTCTGTGCTCAATAAGCTATATATATCTGGTAGATTGGGTATCTGAACTCTTTGATACCTAAACGTTATCTACGCGATAAGTTATCGAATCCATATCTTCAGAAAGTTGAGCAGGTATCCATTAGATAAATATTGGCGCAAGCGCAGGCTGTTAAATTCATCCTGTGAATTCATCTAACTTAACCTCTAAAAAAGGTTTATTGATTGATTGGGTTTCTATTTAATATTTTTGTATTAAGATGGAATATTCAGATTCATCTACATCGTCGGCCAAGAAATTTTCGTACCCGAGAAAATTAGTTGGAGAAATACAGTGACTTGGAATTTAGAAACAGATTCCGCTTGGCGAAAAATACAGTCAACCTACTAATTGAATTAATCAGACACAATTTGAACGTAATTAGTAGTAGACGCAATGTTTTATCCATAATGGACCAAGTTTTACTAACCCTCAGATTTTATGCTACAGGTATGTATATTATAATTTCTACTAATGCGGAACTAAGAATATTACATTTTCTATAATTAGAGGTTCCTTCCACATCTCAATTGGGGATGATCACAATATTTACAAAACAACAGTCTGTAGAGTGGTACAAAAAGTAACAAGAGAAATAGCAAATCTACGTCCAAAATATGTAAAAATGCCTCAAAATGAAAATGAAATAAGAATTGTAAAGGCTGCATTCTATACTAGGAGGCAATTTCCTAATGTAATTGGCTGTATTGATGGTACACACATACCTATACAGTCACCAGGAGGTGAACATGCAGAGATTTTTCGAAACCGAAAAGGTTATTTTTCTGTAAACGTGCAGGTAGTGTGTGACTCAAATTTTATCATAAGAGATATTGTTGCTAGGTGGCCTGGATCCATTCACGACAGTACCATGTTCTCTTATCTGCGCATCTTTAGAAGCAAATGAGTTTCCGTCCAGTTATTTGTTAGGGGACAGTGCTTTTACTAACCCCTATTTTGAATCCCATAACTATAGGAGAAACAAATATAATGCTGCTCATATTCAAACGAGGAACACTGTAGAGCGCACATTTGGTGTTTGGAAAAGACGTTTTGCATGTCTTTCATTGGGTCATCGAACGAAGTTAAGTACTACAGTAGAAGCTATTATAGCCACTGCTGTTTTACATAATATGGCAATATTACAACAAGATTTACTAGATAATTTTGAAGAAATTGTAGAGATTGACATTCCTCTTCCCATGAATGAGAATATTGGCAACGCTGGAGGAGTTGCTCTTAGGAACAGCTTAATTGAAAACTACTTTATAGACCAATAAAGGGAGATTTTAAATCGACATTTTTTGTGGAAGGCTGATTTTTTGATAATATCTTCGTTTTCATATGTAAAACGAGAGTCAATAGTTTAAAAATGAAAATCAGCCTGCAAGGCTTGTAAAAAAAATGAAAACCACCCTCAAAACCACTTTTTTTGAAATACCTCGAAAACATAAAAAAATATGGAAGAATGTTTCAAACAAAAATTGTAGATATTAAAATTTTCTATAAAATCGTTTCTAATCACTTTTGACATATTTGCAATAGAAAGCGAGATATTTGCAATGTGATTACATAAATTAATTAATTACATAAATTAAGTGACACTCTTCGAATAATTTTCTGTAGAAATCATTATTGCAATTCACCTGCTCCCTTGTGTACTGAAAATCTAAAAACATTGAATTGCGTGGTGTATTTTTCCGAGAATTGTTATCGGGAGTTCTCTGTCGGAGATATCAACGGCGATTGTAAATTTTCCTAATACCGTTAGAATAATATATGAAATACTGAATTAATATATTATCGTACGGTTACATCAGAGACCGATGAAAACTATATATATATATATATATATATATATATATATATATATATATAATATATATATATATATATATATATGTATATATATATATATATATATATATATATATTATATATATATATATATATATATATATATATATATATATATATATATATATATATATATATATTATATATAATATTATATATATATATATATATATATATATATATAATAATAATTAAATATATATATATATATATATATATATATATATATATATATATATATATATATATATATATATATATTTTATATATATATATATATATATTTTATATATTTATATATATTTATATTTATATTTATATATATATATATTATATATATATATTATATATATATATATATATTATTCTTATTATTATCATTAATATTTATTCAAAAAAATAAGGAATACAAAAACAATCATCAGCTATCAAATTTTTTCAGTCGTATACACGGTGTGTCGAAAAATATAAATTTCACTCAAGAGTAAAGTAACTTTATATTTGAAAATATCGAAAATTGTTGAAGAAAAAAGTTGTTCAGAACTGAAAACTACGTTCAAATATGCAATTGCATCCACTACATTTTTTTCTTATTTTGTCAACAATAACAATGCAAATTTAAGTGTAGTTGCGTGTAATCTAGTATGCACTGACAAAGAAATGATTTGTTGATTTGTTAATAGCAAGATATGTTTGACAGTGAATGTCAAAACGCATAAGAAGTAATAAGACACATAAAAATGGTTACTACAGTTAAATTTGCATTGCTATTGTTGACAAAATAAAAAAAATGATTTTTTTATGTTAGTAGATGCAATTGCATATTTGAACGTAGTTTTCAGTTGTGAACATCTTTTTTCTTTGACAAATTTCAATATTTTCAAATATAAAGGTACTTTACTCTTGAGTGAAATTCATATTTTTCGACACAGCGCGTATACGACTGAAAAAATTTGATATCTGATGATTGTATTTTAGATTTTAGAACATGCAGAACTTTTTATAACGAATAACTTTTCTTCCTAAAATGAATAATAAAAAAGTTTCCCATATGGTGTTCCAACTTAGTGAGACAAACTAATATATATATATATATATATATATATATATATATATATATATATATATATATTTATATATAATATATATATATATATATATATATATATATATATATATAATATATATATATATATAAATATATATATATATATATATATATATATATATATATATATATTTATATATATATATATAATATATTATATATATACAAAAAGGTATTATGTATTTGGGATAGCAGTTCTTGAGGTAGAAATGAGTGTACTCTTTTCTTTTAACTCGAGCTTTCGAGAACTATAATTGTCTCTTCATCAGGAGCAACTGGAAAATTGAAAGTGAGAAAATGCCAAAAAAACACAGATATTATGTGGTAACTTACGATTCGAGGTTTGATTAAGATCTTAAAATTACTTAAAATAATCATATAAGAGGGATTCAAAACATTGTGGATACATAAAATGTGTAGACAAAGCATTACAAACAAATCATAATATAAAAATTGATCGGCCGAATCGATTCAGTACAAAACAATGACAGTTGTAGGTTATGAGTCGAATCATAGAAGTTGCAGGCAGAGGATTTGTGGCCAACGAGGAATATTACCAGTGAACCAAAAATCAATATGTAACCAGTACCAAACTAGGTGTCCATGCAATGGCAATGTACAAAAATCAACCAGAGTGAGGCTTTTTTACTCAATGATGCTGGAATCGATCTGTCTGGGACGTCTATTAAATCTTCGGCCATCGTAGTCAATTAAATAGGAAAATATCGAGCTCAGACCATCAATATCTCTACGGGAATTCATGCTGTCATTATTCTGGTATATCCGTACCATCTCCAGAAACAGTCTTCTCTTGGTATTTCTTTCTTTATCGAGTATTTTAATCGATTTGTAATCTGGATGATGTCCATTATCTAGACAATGTCTCGTCAGTGAACAATTTGGTTTATTTGTCCTGATGTTGCTCTTATGCAATGAAATTCTTTGTGCTAGGGTTGTCGTTGTTTGACCCACATACGTAAGCTCACAATTACTGCAAGGAACCTCATACACCACTTGGCTCTGATTAAAGATAGGTGTTTTGTCTTTTAATCCTGAGAAAAGTCTGCCAACCTTCTTTAAATTCATCTTAGCAATTCTAATATGATCCACCGGAAGAACAGAGGCCAATCTGGACGTCAAACCATTGACATAAGGCAACGTCACATAACTGAATAATTCACTAGACTTCCCCCCACTACTACCATGGTGAGCATCAACATCACGATCCGGTGTATTGTACAGAAGTCTCTTCAACAATGAATCAGGGTAGCCATTCTCCTTCAAAATGCGAAACGAAATCCCCATTTTTTCATCTCGAAATCTGATATCAGCAAGTTTGTTTATTCTTGTTTTTAAATTTAATATTAGGTTAATCTTAACTTTGAACGGATGATAAGACAAGTAATGAATGTACCTGGACGAAGCCATAGGTTTTCTATAAATATTGGTGAAGATGACACGACCATCTCTTATGACCTTCATGTCCATGAAAGGAACCGAGCAGTCAGTTTCTTCCTCCATCGTAAATTTGATCATACCCGACTCATCAATAGAGTTCAGTATCTGCAGTGCATCGTTCGTGAGGCTTCTGGGTACTGCAGTTATTACATCATCAACAAACTTTTTGCAGAATGGAACTTGGAAAGGAAACTTTTCAATGCCTTTATCCAGTATATGATCGACAACATACTGAGCAATTATTGGTGACACCAAAGAACCCATAGGAGTCCCCTCTCTTTGCTTGTAGAAAGTGCCTCCAAAAGAAAAGATAGTTGTATCAAAAACAAACCTCAACAATTCAAGGAAATCCTCCCTTGGCACTGGACAATTTGGTTCTATATCAGTCCACCTGTTCACAATGCACTCTTTCGCCATATTAAATGTGATATTTGTAAACAATGAGACAACATCCCAACTGACGATCACAAATTCTTCCGGCAGTATCAAACCATTCACAAACAATGCAAAATCAAAGGAATCTCTTGTAAAGTAAGCATTGGACCTATCATATGAGATTGTGAGAAGCTCTGTGATGTATTTAGCAATCTTATAATTGGAGCTGTCAATTGAGGAAATAATCGGTAGCAAGGCAATAGGTTGCTTGTGGATTTTAGGCAATCCATAAAACTTAGATGCAGTACCTCTGTAAAATGACAAGTCAGAAGCCTGTTTAGGTGTTATCTTATTCGATTTCTTTAAGTTTGAGATATATTTATTGGCCTTCTGTTGAATTGTGCCACTTGGGTCTCTATCCAATCTTTGGTAACATTGAGTATCAGTTAGCAATTCCAAAGCAAGTTCATCATATTGTGTACGCCTCATAACAGTTGTCACATTGCCCTTGTCTGATTGTACAACAATAACCTCAGGGTTATCTCTAAGGAACCTACTAGTATTGATGAACATGGTGTTAATAACTGGATTAGGTTCAAAATCATTATTATGGACAAAATTAGTCAAGATGTTCACAAGTTTGGAGGTTAAGATATCCCTTTCTTTCGGGGACTGAATATTGGAAACAACAATATCCAACTGTGACAGAAGCCCCGCCATATTCAGATCTGATTTAGAAGGAGGCAGACAAAACTTGGGGCCCAAAGCCAAAATGGTTCTCACATCATCAATCAATGGCTACCCTGATTCATTGTTGAAGAGACTTCTGTACAATACACCGGCTCGTGATGTTGATGCTCACCATGGTAGTAGTGGGGGGAAGTCTAGTGAATTATTCAGTTATGTGACGTTGCCTTATGTCAATGGTTTGACGTCCAGATTGGCCTCTGTTCTTCCGGTGGATCATATTAGAATTGCTAAGATGAATTTAAAGAAGGTTGGCAGACTTTTCTCAGGATTAAAAGACAAAACACCTATCTTTAATCAGAGCCAAGTGGTATATGAGGTTCCTTGCAGTAATTGTGAGCTTACGTATGTGGGTCAAACAACGACAACCCTAGCACAAAGAATTTCATTGCATAAGAGCAACATCAGGACAAATAAACCAAATTGTTCACTGACGAGACATTGTCTAGATAATGGACATCATCCAGATTACAAATCGATTTAAATACTCGATAAAGAAAGAAATACCAAGAGAAGACTGTTTCTGGAGATGGTACGGATATACCAGAATAATGACAGCATGAATTCCCGTAGAGATATTGATGGTCTGAGCTCGATATTTTCCTATTTAATTGACTACGATGGCCGAAGATTTAATAGACGTCCCAGACAGATCGATTCCAGCATCATTGAGTAAAAAAGCCTCACTCTGGTTGATTTTTGTACATTGCCATTGCATGGACACCTAGTTTGGTACTGGTTACATATTGATTTTTGGTTCACTGGTAATATTCCTCGTTGGCCACAAATCCTCTGCCTGCAACTTCTATGATTCGACTCATAACCTACAACTGTCATTGTTTTGTACTGAATCGATTCGGCCGATCAATTTTTATATTATGATTTGTTTGTAATGCTTTGTCTACACATTTTATGTATCCACAATGTTTTGAATCCCTCTTATATGATTATTTTAAGTAATTTTAAGATCTTAATCAAACCTCGAATCGTAAGTTACCACATAATATCTGTGTTTGTTTGGCATTTTCTCACTTTCAATTTTCCAGTTGCTCCTGATGAAGAGACAATTATAGTTCTCGAAAGCTCGAGTTAAAAGAAAAGAGTACACTCATTTCTACCTCAAGACTGCTATCCCAAATACATAATACCTTTTTGTATACTAATGAATCAGTCAAAACTAAATTTGTCATTTATATATATATATATATATATATATATATATATATATATATATATATATATATATGACCGGTACAGATAGGCAGTTAGATAAATTTCCTTAAATATATAAATACTTTCGACAACTCGATTCAATTTACAAAAGAAGTAGAAAAAAATATATAATATATATATATATATATATATATATATATATATATATATATAATGAAGTGAACTAGGACATTTATTTGAAACTAATCAAACAAACCGCCTAGCGGAGCTGGTTATACGAGTTCACGAAACATCGAAATGCCTCCATATACCTTAGGATGGTGTATGTTATAAACATTAAGTTGTTTATCACAATCAATGGAAATGATAGACAGTCTCTTTCGCCCTTATTTGGGGCTCATCAGTATCATCTATCCATCGAAAGTGATAATCAACCAAATATTTCTAACGGCGTTATATTTTCCTTCCAGTGACTATATGGCATATAAATATGACATAGCCCCACCAGTCGGAAACAAATGAACCACATCCTACAGATAGAAGAAAACATTTCGGCAACGAGAACTCGTACGTTCTGACACCCGAAGGTGGTTACTATAATCGCTAAGCAAGAGTAAAGTTGATACATCCATTCGATGTAATTCAACATTCACACGCCGCAAGTAACAAGCGCTCCAATTTTAAACCTTTTACAGGTAGCAAATGAATAGAAAACAGAATTCTTCGTGTTAACGATACACGTTCGTGACAATAAAATGAAGTGAACTAGGACATTTATTTGAAACTAATCAAACAAACCTCCTAGCGGAGCTGGTTATACGAGTTCACGAAACATCGAAATGCCTCCATATACCTTAGGATGGTGTATGTTAGAAACATTAAGTTGTTTATCACAATCAATGGAAATGATAGACAGTCTGTTTCGCCCTTATTTGGGGCTCATCAGTATCATTTATCCATCGAAAGTGATAACCAACCAAATATTTCTAACGGCGTTATATTTTCCTTCCAGTGACTATATGGCATATAAATATGACATAGCCCCACCAGTCGGAAACAAATGAACCACATCCTACAGATAGAAGAAAACATTTCGGCAACGAGAACTCGTACGTCCTGACACCCGAAGGTGGTTACTATAATCGCTAAGCAAGAGTAAAGTTGATACATCCATTCGATGTAATTCAACATTCACACGCCGCAAGTAACAAGCGCTCCAATTTTATACCTTTTACAGGTAGCAAATGAATAGAAAACAGAATTCTTCGTGTTAACGATACACGTTCGTTACAATAAAATGAAGTGAACTAGGACATTTATTTGAAACTAATCAAACAAACCTCCTAGCGGAGCTGGTTATACGAGTTCACGAAGCATCGAAATGCCTCCATATACCTTAGGATGGTGTATGTTAAAAACGTGTATCGTTAACACGAAGAATTCTGTTTTCTATTCATTTGCTACCTGTAAAAGGTATAAAATTGGAGCGCTTGTTACTTGCGGCGTGTGAATGTTGAATTACATCGAATGGATGTATCAACTTTACTCTTGCTTAGCGATTATAGTAACCACCTTCGGGTGTCAGGACGTACGAGTTCTCGTTGCCGAAATGTTTTCTTCTATCTGTAGGATGTGGTTCATTTGTTTCCGACTGGTGGCGCTATGTCATATTTATATGCCATATAGTCACTGGAAGGAAAATATAACGCCGTTAGAAATATTTGGTTGGTTATCACTTTCGATGGATAGATGATACTGATGAGCCCCAAATAAGGGCGAAACAGACTGTCTATCATTTCCATTGATTGTGATAAACAACTTAATGTTTCTAACATACACCATCCTAAGGTATATGGAGGCATTTCGATGTTTCGTGATCTCGTATAACCAGCTCCGCTAGGAGGTTTGTTTGATTAGTTTCAAATAAATGTCCTAGTGCACTTCATTTTATTGTCACGAACGTGTATCGTTAACACGAAGAATTCTGTTTTCTATATATATATATATATATTTATATATATATAATATATATATAATATATATATATATATATAATATATATATATATATATATATATATATATATATATATATATATATATATATATATATATATATATATATATATATATATATATATATATTTATTCGAATTGTTGTTGCCTGTGATCTATTTTTAAACTCTTGATAATTATTAGCAATAACAGGCTGGTTGAATCTTAAAAAACTCGATTTTATTAAAAAATTGACGTTTCACTACGATATTCGTAATTGAAATTTCTTTGACATTTATTGATTTAAAAAATTGAAAAGACAGGGCTGCTTTGTATATGCTATTCAGTCTAATATTAATATTCAAAATTGTTATCATTAGATGGTAAGGGAAACCAAAGAAACCTTTACCTACGTAATGTTTGAAAATAATAATAATAGGGTACTATTTATCTAACAACAAAGAAATTAGTCATGGGAAAACATTAAAGAAGTGGAGTAGAATTATCGGTATAGCACGCTTATATGGAAGCAGCCGTTGACACGTGTTTCGGACTCTTTGGTCCTCATCAGAACGGCGTAGCCAAGTATTGGATTGAAAATTCGAAGATGAAAATAGTACAACAAACAAAATCCTCAGATACGGAAGATAATCACACAATTGTGGTTTATTGTTTGAACTCTCCGGTATGGGAGATTTGGTCAAACTTTGCCACGGAGGCGATTAATGCTATCCGCGAGATCTAAGAACGAGTAAATAAACAATAACAATGAAATTAGTTGCTGGAAAATATTAAATAGGTAGAGCAAAATTATCGGAATAGTTTGTTTATATGGAAGTAGCCGTTTTTAATGAAATTTTTTATTTATTTAGAATTTCAAATCTTTTAAAAAAGGTACTTACAGTTTATAACAAAGTTTAAACCTCTCAGCTTAGGTTTAGGATCATTGCCATATTTTCAGCTTGCAATATTTAATTATTTATTCGAATTGTTGTTGCCTGTGATCTATTTTTAAACTCTTGATAATTATTAGCAATAACAGGCTGGTTGAATCTTAAAAAACTCGATTTTATTAAAAAATTGACGTTTCACTACGATATTCGTAATTGAAATTTCTTTGACATTTATTGATTTAAAAAATTGAAAAGACAGGGCTGCTTTGTGTATGCTATTCAGTCTAATATTAATATTCAAAATTGTTATCATTAGATGGTAAGGGAAACCAAAGAAACCTTTACCTACGTAATGTTTGAAAATAATAATAATAGGGTACTATTTATCTAACAATTAAAGAAGTGGAGTAGAATTATCGGTATAGCACGCTCATATGGAAGCAGCCGTTGACACGTGTTTCGGACTCTTTGGTCCTCATCAGAACGGCGTAGCCAAGTATTGGATTGAAAATTTGAAGATGAAAATAGTACAACAAACAAAATCCTCAGATACGGAAGATAATCACACAATTGTGGTTTATTGTTTGAACTCTCCGGTATGGGAGATTTGGTCAAACTTTGCCACGGAGGCGATTAATGCTATCCGCGAGATCTAAGAACGAGTAAATAAACAATAACAATGAAATTAGTAGCTGGAAAATGTTAAATAGGTAGAGCAAAATTATCGGAATAGTTTGTTTATATGGAAGTAGCCGTTTTTAATGAAATTTTTTATTTATTTAGAATTTCAAATCTTTTAAAAAAGGTACTTACAGTTTATAACAAAGTTTAAACCTCTCAGCTTAGGTTTAGGATCATTGCCATATTTTCAGCTTGCAATATTTAATTATTTATTCGAATTGTTGTTGCCTGTGATCTATTTTTAAACTCTTGATAATTATTAGCAATAACAGGCTGGTTGAATCTTAAAAAACTCGATTTTATTAAAAAATTGACGTTTCACTACGATATTCGTAATTGAAATTTCTTTGACATTTATTGATTTAAAAAATTGAAAAGACAGGGCTGGTTTGTATATGCTATTCAGTCTAATATTAATATTCAAAATTGTTATCATTAGATTTTTTAAATCAATAAATGTCAAAGAAATTTCAATTACGAATATCGTAGTGAAACGTCAATTTTTTAATAAAATCGAGTTTTTTAAGATTCAACCAGCCTGTTATTGCTAATAATTATCAAGAGTTTATATATATATATATATATATATATATATATATATATATATATATATATATATATATATATATAAATATATATATATATATATATATATATATATATATAAATATATATATATATATATATATATATTAATATATATATAAATAATTATATATATATATATATATATATATATATATATATATATATATATATATACAAGGTGTCCCACCAGGAACTGCATCGATGGATATATGGAAAACTAAACATAGGAAATATCTGAGAATTTGGCTGTGTACTAATGTCGATGGGGGACATCCGGCTAAAATATTTTCAAGGTGATGGCACTTCCGGTTATACCGGAAGTAGGTATCAGCTTGCTTATTTCAAATGGGACATCCTTTATATTATTACATTTTTGGATTTTCAACAAAATTCTAGATAGATTTTATATATAATGTCCTATACCTATCTTCAACTGTTTCGGAAATATTTGAGTTTATTTGTCAAAAATTACGTATGCAGATCAAGTAATAATCAAATTTTTCTTCAAAAAGACGGTATTACTGCCCAATCAAGATAAATTTCCTAATAGAGGTGGTTCTGTTTTAGCGTAAGATGAATAGTATTTTGACATTTAATATACAGGGTGCTCAGGAAAGTATTACAAAAATGGATGTTGAAAAACTACAAAAAGTCCATTTTTTCAAATGAATACCTACATTTTTTATTATTTTATTCGATTCAGTATCAAAAATAAGGGCTACTTTGTATGAGGTCGCCTATTCCTAAATCTTATAGTTTTCGAAATATTTGCAAATTAATGGTTTTTGGTTGAAAAAAATGATTTCCTGAAATTTTGTAATAGTAGGCGTGTGATGCCATATTTGTTCTCGGCCAGGTTACCATGGAAACAAATTCCAAAGAGATGTCATTATTCGAAAAATTATTATATATAGTAACACAATCATGCCAAGTCGTTTGAATTATACAAACGAAGATTATTTGAATTTGTTTATTATTTAAGGAGAGTGTAATAAAGTGATAACAAGAACATGTGATATTTTTGCTGCTCGGTATCCGCAAAAACCAAGCCTACCGTTAAAAATATAATACAAAATTTTATAAATGTTGGATCTGTCGAAAGCAATACGCAGAAAATTAAACCATACCTATTTGGTGATGGCTTGGTTTTTTGCGGATACCGAGCAGGAAAAATATCACATGTTCTTGTTATCACTTTATTACACTCTCCATAAATAATAAACAAATTCAGGTAATCTTCGTTTGTATAGTTCAAACGACTTGGCATGATTGTGTTACTATATATAATAATTTTTTTTATAAATTAGGATGTAATACTCTCCTGTAGTCCGTCTTGATAACTCGAAACATGTCGACTTTTCGTTACTGCTAAATACAGTATCTAAATATTTTTTATATTGTGAAACATAAGCCAAGTGTGTTTTTTTTAAAGTTTATACTTTATATATATTATATATATATATATATATATATTATATATATATATATATATATATATATATATATATATATATATATATATATATATATATATATATATATATATATATATATATATTAATATATATATATATATTACACTAAATTGCGTTGGATCATTAAACAAACTTAAAATCTCTGGTATCATGGATAGATAAGTAATTTCAGAAGTATTTTCACAGAAAATTATTAATAATGTAACAAAATGAATTTTCAAATTAGAAAGAAGAGAAATCAAATTCTCTGCTCTCAATGTTTCCTCTTCTCCGTCAGAATCTGTATTAAATAAAATTTCTCTAATTTTTGAGTATCGTTTTTCATGCTCCCAGAACTCATCATCAGATTCTGAGCTGAATTCATCGTTGTCGCTATGATACTCTAAATTTTTGATATTTTCATCATTCTCATTACCATCTTCTTGATTACTATCTACTGAAACGTTATCACCGTTATCTTCAATCGGAATACCCGAAGTCTCTTCGTTGTCGTAGGTATCAGAAAGAACAATGTCATCTTCATGATCTTGTGAGCTAGTCTGTTTAGAAACATCCGATGCATTGCTACAAGTAGTGCCACTACAATTATGGCAAAAATTGGAACAGCATAGACCAGCTTTCAGACACCCACAACGCCTGTTTGCACAATTATTGGAGCAACCACAAAACATCTATAAACATAATTTGGTTAGTAAATTAAAATTGTTATTCAACTGACATTGATGATTTATTTTGATATTTTTACCTTTTTCAACAATTCTTTTGGAGCAGCATCGTCAGTAGTCATTATTGGAACCATCAATGTGTTGTTCCGTTTCCAGCCCCAATTTTCTGGTTGTAAGTTATTGACCAACCACTTTTGTATTTGATAGAATACTCTTGTAGCATGTTGAACTAAAGCTGAAGAAGTGGGTGGTAAGCTTGAAAGTCGAATTGCTGCTTGTGATTGAGTAGCTAAAGCAACAAAACGTTTATAACGAAAATCACCCATAGAAATGATGTCCTCATTGACTCCGTATAACTTCATTATAATTTTTTTTGCCGCATCTTCTAAGCTCTCTATACTACTCTTACAGTTGTAAAAAACTTGCAAAGATGACCTTAAGTTTTCATTTTTTTCCAGTAACTTGATAATTGCTTTTTTACCTTTCCCGAAAATAGTACTGGTGGTGTCGCAACCAGCAAAAGCATGTGCAAACAATATAAATTCTTTAAACCGTTTGTTCTCAGATGTAGAGTATAAGGTATTATTCGTTCTTTTAGAAGCAGACAATTTATAAAAATAAATTTTTCAAAATCAGGTGTTAAACTTATTAACAAAACTAAGAAATCAATATCATTTCCTACAATTGCTACAGATTTGTAATCTCCTTACTCAAGTTAATTGCTGTATTAACTATAAGAACATCTGCATCTTCATCCGCGTGAATAACTTTAATACCTTTCTCTTGCAGATACTCGCCAAGTAGTAAGACAAATTTATTGTTATTACAAATATTAGAAAGGAAATTAAATTGCGTTAAAGATATAACATCAGCAGCTACATTTTGCTCTTTTCTTCGGTATCTTTCGTATGATTTTACGCCGATTTGTTCTGAATTGTATCTATCAAAAACCACTGTTGATTTTTCAGTAAAATTACTTACTATGTATCGATAGTATAACTGAAAGATTTCGTTATAGGTTTTACCATGAGGCCAATTTATTTGGTGTAGCAGGAATCCTCCATCTACTACGAATGAAAATATTGATAATAGAGAATCTGACTGAATACTCGACTTGAAAATTGAATAAAGTTCTGATTTTTTATTCTTGCGCATAAATCCATCTTGATCGAATAAGGATAAAGGGAATGGAGACAACTCATGATTAAATGCTTTTTTGGTTAAATTTTCGTCATCTTTTGTCAAGACACAAATTCTTTGAAATAAAAGCAGTGAATTGACGCTGGCATATTTGACTTGAGTGTGAACTCCTGACTTCGCAACTGATAACGGTTTCACTTTGTACTTAGCACTCATGCTGACATTTTGTGCATTTTTACCGACCATTGCAGCCATACCCTCTTTACCTAATTTCAATGCTTCATGGCAGTTAATATTATTGCCACCAACGACCCCTGTCGATAACGATATCAGAGATTCTCGACGTTCAAATGGTTTGTGCGCAAATAACCAATCATACATAAGCATCAAATCCTTATTGTCCTTCTTCAGTCTACTGTTGGTTAAATCAACGTGTTGTTCGCTTGTAGTAGAGCTCAGGTCGCAATAACTCTCTAAACCATCCATTACTGCAAAAGAAACTGGCATACAAGTTAAATACCGTGCAACGACACTTGGAGTGACGCCTCTCCCATGTTTTAAGTCGGTACCGAAGAAACGATTGAGTGTCTGCTCAATAGTCATATCGCTCCATATTCCGGCCCAAGCTTTCAACAATCGGCGAATTGTAAATCCTCCTTCTTCAGTGAACCGTCGATATTCCTCATGGTCCATGGTGATCTCTAACTTAACCATCGCTTGCAAATACATTTGTGCGGATTTAGCATATAAATGATGCCCTGACGCATGAAAGTAAGGAAGCATCTTCTCAACACTCTGCAAATGAAGTTTCCAATTGCGTTCAGCTTCGATGAATTGAAGCGTAATAGTCACCATATCAAAATATTGGACAAATAATTGTGCAGTTGGGCCGTTAGATCTGAAGGATTCCAGTGTATTTAACAAGCCTATTCTCAATTTATGAAGAACTGGATTATCACAATCATCGTAACGTGGAGAATTTGTTTCCCAGAATTGCAAGTGATGGCGTAAAAGTGAATGAAATTCTTGTTTTTCATTTAAACTGATTTCATCACTGACATACTCAGTTAAATACATCCCAATTGCGGTGTAGGTTAAAATGTGAGCACGCAATGATCTTGAAAATGCCTTACCGCTCATCATATTTTTTACGGATTCTTCAGCATAGACGGTTGACCATACGTCCTCCAATCCACTCCCATCCATAATGTAACCAATTGCTCCTAAAAATGACATTAAAGTATGAAATCCGCCTAGCCGTACAACGACGTCCTTCATGCTATCATTACCAGCAACTATTTCACATGCTTTAATAAAAAGCGGTTGATCAAATGTAACTATACATGTGTTCTGATGTCTTTGCCTACAATCTTCCATCGCATTTATTATTGCAGTATTAATCGATGTATGCTTTGAAGGAGGTTCGTTTATAAATGGTAAACAAACTATTCGCGCAATAGAATCGTGAGGGAAATCTTCATATATTGTTTCCATAAACCCTCTCCAACTCGGAATTCTACTCTGATATGTAGCTTTTCCCCACAAATAATCCACACTGGTCTCAAGCGGCTCATTACACAGAGTACACAGTTTAACACTTTCCATTTTATTTTCAAAAAACTTTGAGGTGTTCGTCACTTTGACTTGCAACAGAGGAATTCAATGAGATCACTGCCACGAAGACTTAAAACGTACTAACTCAAAATTACCTGGTACTTGATATTTATGTACAGGTATTGAATTCCTAGGCTGATAACCTCTAAGGTTCTAACGCATTTTAATGACTATAATAAAATTAACCCTATTCTTAACATACAACTAAACGTCAACCGTTAATAAATATATTCTCAATAGCCTGTTATTACTTCAAAAACTATAAAAAAATCTACATATATCTGATAGGCAAATAAACTGTCTCAAAAAAAGAAATATCATTTTTTTCAGGAAACTGAAAATTCATCTTTGAATATAATTTTTATCATCATTTTTCATTTAAAATAAACAAGTTTTCATCTGTCTCAGATATAACCGTACGATAATATATGAATTCAGTATTTCATATATTATTCTAACGGTATTAGGAAATGCATGAATCGTCGTTGATATCTCAGACAGATATCTCCCGCCAATAATTCTCGGAGAAATACACCAGGCAATCCAATGTTTTTAGATTTTCAGTACACAAGGGAGCAGGTGAATTACAATAATGATTTCTATAGAAAATTATTCGAAGTGTGTCACTTATACTATTAATCAATAGGTGGCGCGTATTAATTTATTTAATTACATTGCAAATATCTCGGTCTCTATTGCAAATAGGTCAAAAGTGATCAGATACAATTTTGTAGAAAATTTTAATATCTACAATTTTTGTTGGAAACATTTTTCCATATTTTTTTATGTTTCCGAGATATTTCAAAAAAAGTGGTTTTGAGGGTGGTTTTTATTTTTTTTACATGCCTTGCAGGCTGATTTTCATTTTTAAACTATTGACTCTCGTTTTACATATGAAAACGAAGATATTATCAAAAAGTCAGCCTTCCACAACAAATGTCGATTTGAAATCTCCCTTTATTGGTCTATTAGGTTGGTAAAGATAATAATTTATTGGAAATGTGTTAGTCACTTACATAGGTATAAAAACACTAATATAAGTACTAATTATAAATTTGCCTTTTTTTCTCTGTATCTATTATGATTGCTCTTATCTCCAAATCTTGTTTTATTAGAAGATGTCTAATTTCCATTTCATTTTTTACTTTCAAATGTTCCAATTCCAAAGTCTTTATTTCCAATTCTTTTCTTTTAATCTCTTCTTCGATATTTAGAATTGCTCACTTTTTGTCTGTATTTCACTATCGGTCTCATCTTTCCGATTCTTTCTTTCACATAACCTACTTGAAACTGTTTCTAAATATGTTGTTTTTTTTTCGAGTTGAAGTTGTAGCCATTTTACGCTTTTTAGGTGTTTGTCCAACAATTGGGATATTTTTTGATGTTGATGTTGAAGTTGATGGCTCAACCACTTTAAAAACAATTCTTTTTATAGTATTGCCTGAAAATATCAATAATATTTGTACGTTATATAAATACTTGTATTATTTATTTTTGAGTGATAAGAAAAAACTAAAAATAAAGATATTTGAATGATCATCACATTTAATTGAATTCTGCTACCTTTTTAATTATAAACTGTTTACTTATTTTACTAACTAACTAACCTTTACCATATTCTCCTGCTTCTACTTGCATTTGGTTATTTACCTGGTCATCTACAATCATCAGATGTGTATCATGATTAATTTGATCCACCTCATTAGTGACAGCTAAAAATTATATTGCAAAAACAGTCACATAAAAATTGAACAAAATTAAACTTCCTACCTTCATCTAAATAGGAGGTTGATGAATCATACATATTTGGCACTGAATAAAATTGTTTCATCTCATCACTGTTTGGTTTAAATATGCCTCCTCCGGTTATGTATAGTTCTTTCTGAAACATGTATGTATTTATAAAGATAATATATCATAATAGTAAGGTATACGTGAGCTAATTCAAAGCAACATAAAAGCTTCGTAGTTGTCGTATGTTTCACTCGAATTGGCATTGTTATAAATTGTCAAGTGCCTGTTATCACTTCTAACTTCAATCTTGAAATTATTTGACAATCTAATTATTTCAGGTTTTACGTGAATTTATACACAATTACAAATAGTTATAACATAGTAATAACTCATATCTGGTCCTTTTTTAACAGCAACTTTGATAGATCCGTCTGTATTATTTATGTAGTCTCTAGGGTAACAATCATATATATTTAATATCCACTGCTCGCTGCTGCTGCTTTCAAAGTTATGTACAAGTAGGTTTTCTATATATATTTCAAATGTCAAAACGTCAACATCCCTTGTAATTTGAAGATCTAAAAATTTCAAGGTTTTTTGTGTATTAGTTTCGGCAAATTACGACTAAATAGTTACATATTTATTATCTATCCATTATACCGACGATACATCCATTTCGTCTATTGTTGCAACAAACTCTTCACAGGTGCCACGATCTTCATTTTTCATGAGTGCTCATGTTGGTAGTTTACAATTGGGTAATCTATTCCGACGGACTGTACTCAAAGTATAAATGCTGTCTTTAGCTAAATGAACCATGGAGTACACTGAGGTATAATAATTATCATGGTACAGTCGATAGTTTTATTCCTGAGTATGACGCGTGACAACCTTAGAACAACACTGGAAGTAGCACCACAGATCTGGCTCAGAGTACGACAGTCATTATTTTCCTGTCCATTATAAATTTCGAAATTATATGCAAAACCAGATACTCTAGGACAACAAATTTGAGACTCCACTTGTTAGGTTTCATTGGCATTTAATGCTTCATTTAATGTCTTACTTCATTTGAACACATCTAGTCGTCAATATATGAATGTTGTTCGAGCACTACTGTCATCCGGGGCGAATTTGGACGATTTTCGAGTATTTTTGCAAATAACGGCTACAATTTTTATTTGAAAATTTTGAAAAAAATTAATTAGATACTTGTACCCTTCATCTATTCATACCATTCACCACATGAAAAGTGTGCGAATTCACCCCTATGTGTTGGGTTTTCGGACACTCATTGGTTGTAGCTGATAATCGAATTTTAGCATGAACTGGAGTGTATTCGGACACAAAATTTAAAAAATTGTTTGGTACATCTGTAGATGCAAAAGATAAAATTTTCGGGCATTCGTTATGAAAAAACATACGATTATTGGAACTTTAGACAGTTTATTCATAAACATTCATATAAACAATGAAAAAAAATATTTGCTAATGAAAAAAAATATTCGCTAATAAAAAACAAATTCACTTAAAATCAATTAAAAAAAAATCCTTCAGTCTATTTTATAGAAATATTTTCTTTATGACAAGAAGGTATGATGTGAGTGGGAACATTGCATTTTTTCTCTAAACTAACAAGTGCTTCTGTTATCTGGAATATTAAACTGATATTCGCCTCTTTGTGCATCTTTTACATTTCTGAGAACAAGAATTATTTGATATTTTTCAATGGTTTTTTCATCTTTGATTTGGGGGTAAGAATAATAATCTCCCATCTTGGAATTCTTCCAAAGTCCGCGGACGATGTGTAAAAATTCTCGATTTGAGGTAACCCCAAAAGAAAAAGTCGCAAGGCGACAAATCAGGCGAACGCGGCGGCCAGCCGAGATCACCCCGTAAAGACACCACTTTGTTTGGGAACATTTCTTGAAGAAGATTAAGTGAACGACGCGTGGTGTGCGATGTAGCACCATTCTGCTGGAACTAAAGATGTTCTCGGTGATTATCGTCCAACTCGTTAACTTTAGGATGCAGAAAATTGTTAAGCATACCAAATTATCGATCTCCGTTGACTGTTACCATTATTCCATCTTCTTTGAAAAAGTAAGGACCCCACACGCCGAACTCAGATATAGCACACCAGACGGTAACCTTTGGACTGTGAAGTGGTCGCTCATGTAGTTCCTGTGGATTATTTGCCGACCAATAACGGAAATTTTGCTTATTCACGGACCCGATAGGTGAAAGTGAGCTTCATCGCTAGACATGAATACAGCGCCTCGGGGAATGTTTTCAAGAATATCCCGGCATGAATTTGTACGGGCTTCAAAATCTCTTTCACTTCCTGCACTACCATCATTTTGTACGGATGCATTTGGAGTGAGTTGTGTAAAATTCTTCGAACACTTCTATCGGAAATTCTCAAAGCAGCTGCATGCTTACGAGCTGAACGCCTTGGAGACTGTTGTACGCAAACTCTTACTGCATTCACATTTTCCTCTGTTCTTAATGTCCTTGGTCGGCCAGTAGATTTTCGTTTAAGCGCAGAACCTGTTTCCCTGAAGTGTGAAACCCACCGACGAATTGTTCTTCCATCCGGAACCGCGCCATGCCGAACAACATCAAACTGATTACGGAAGGCACCAGGCCCGTATCCAGAAATTCGTTTCGGGGGGGGGGGCTCAAAGACGAAAATCACTCAAAAATGTGGACTTATTTAAATTCAGGGTAAGGCGAATCACACATCAATCTCAAATCAGTACGTGACGTTTAATCTATTATTGTTTATTGTGCAACAAAAAGATGCAGTACAAGGTGTACAATAAACAGCTACTATGATGTTTTAAAGAAGTTTCAGCATTTTTAATGTCTAACAGAAAATACTTGTTAATAGCAAAATTTAGATCAGAACTCATTTTTCAATAGAACACACACCTTTAAATAGTAATTTCCTCGATTTTTTCTTCGCCAAGCGGTCGAGGACTTCCTCCGGATCAACAACAGTATCCCAGTGAATTGACATCATCGCGAGTGCACTTAGCCTGTCGTGGCCCATCACACTACGAGGTAGAGTTTTTATCCTCTTCATTGTCGAAAACGATCTTTCGACACTAGCCGTTGTGACTGGAAGAGTAGCCATGACCTTGAGAAGAAGATTGATCCCGCGAAAAAATGTTCTGTCGCAATACTCCAACAGTTTCAAAATTTCGGTCGATGGGTCAATGGATGATATCTTGGCACACCATAATTTGTATTCAGCATGAACTGCGGACAACGGCATTTCGTCTTGAAAGTATGGACCTAATTTTTCCAGTTCATTCAGTTTTTTCTCGCAAGCATATCCTGGAAGCAGCAGTTGGAAACTTGATAGAATATCTTCGTTCTTGACAAATCTGTCCGTCAAATTTTGTATCAAAGTATCGATACAAGGAATGAATGTGGTGACTCTGAAATACTCTTCATTCGATGTCGTTTGCGGATTTGCACGAGATTTCTGTCGTGATGTAACTCTGGGAGCTTGAAGTTCAGTGTCAGAAAAGTCCGCGGAAAATTTCGACGCCACTTGAAAAATTTTTCTGAAAGTGTCATTTGCGGTTTCACGCATTTGTTGGAGTGAACTCAACACTTCATTTGTATATTTCACAGCTGAAACGAAATCTTATTTTGAAGGAAAATCGACAGTGGAAGGGTCAAACTGAACAGTTTTTCACAAACAACAGTGCTCACTAAAAATTCACTTTTTTGACATGCTGCGTATGTCCAAGCTTTTTACAAGAGAGACAGTAACACTAGATCTAGATCGAGTTATAGAGTGGTGCGTCCCGTCTGTACTTTCTATACGTTTTCCTTTACCATAAACGAGTTCCGTATTGAAATTCTGAAAAAAGGTTAAAGTAGATGATATTACAATCGAGGTACTTTTGAGCTTAGAGGAATAAGTTCAAGCATAATTTGTAAATATACATAGATACAGAGGATATTTTAAATTACAAACTAGGCGACACGGGTGACGAGTGAAATCAGCAAATCACTAACTAAATCATATATATATATATATATATATATATATATATATATATATATATATATATATATATATATATATATATATATATATATAGGTATATACATACTGATTAGGGGAGGGTCTGCAACAGTGGCCATGCAGGAACAGTGGCCACCATCACGCGAATTTCTCATTTGGAAAGATTAGGTACTGCCATCTAGTACAGTGTTTGCCAACGATGCACTTGCAATGCTTGCAAAGTTATCTGCCTGAATTTGAAGATTTTCTGTTTAAAATCAACTCAACCTCAAATTGTGTATGTGCAGTAAAAAACAGCAAGCAAGTGAATTTATGGTTAGTGAAAAAATAAATGCTCATCGGAGTGAACTGGTGTTGACAGATTATACCTAATACATGTAAGTATATATTCATATAATAAGCTTTTGATTGCATACGGTAGATTTTGGTTTTTTCTTCACTCTTTAAATACATATGCTGGTTGGTACAGTGGCCATGTTAAATGTAGGTACAGTGGTCACTACTTTATTATTTAAATAAGGGGTGGCCACTGTATCTTGACTAAAATTATTATTTAGTACAATAGTGTAAATTTAGATCTCATTCATTTCAGATATTATTTTGGAAAATGCCTCGCCGAAAACTAACGGATGTCGAGATTGGAAAAACTTTGGCGGAAACTATGGGCAACGCAATTCGCGATATAATGAATGGTATATTATCAGTTAAAGCTGCAGCTATCAGGTAAAGCATTCCACGTACTACACTTAGGCGTTATATTAAGAAATGCAACGATCAAGAAGAAGAAATTGACTGGAACTCACCAATTTTGGAAGGAGTACCAAGACTAACTCCTAATTACCGTGTCAATCAGATATTTTCTCTCGAAGGAGAGGACGTTCTAAGCGATTATTTCCAAACTATGGCAAAGTTGCATCATGGTATGAATCCTAATTGTGCGCGAAAATTAGCATACGACTTAGCAATGGCCAATGATAAAAAAATACCCGCCTCTTGGAGAAAAAATTGTACTGCTGGAAGATTATGGTTTAACGGCTTCATGAAAATTAGAAATGATTTGTCCATAAGAGCAGCAGAAGCTACATTTTTGTTATAGAAATCATTTTTTTATTCTAAAATAAACCATTATTCAAGCAAATGTCGTTTCTTTTTACTATCTGGAGCATGTTCTTGGATAGTTTCTTGAAAAATTTTGTTTGCATTCGAATGATTCCTGAACAAATTTACAACTTGACTAACAACTCCAAGACAGTTGCGTATTGCTGGAACAGACATGGCATTCGATAGAGCAAGGTTTAAACGGTGACTGGCACAATGAATGTATCTTGCCTTCGGATAATTTTCTCTAATTCTTGTTTGAACTCCACTTAAATGACCTGCCATATTTGCTGCCCCATCGTATCCTTGCCCAACCCACTTGGTCATTTTCTGTGAAGAATATCGAATGGAAAAAATTTTCACAAATTTCGGGATTTCGGGGGGGGGGGGGGGGGGGGGGCCCCCGGGCCCTTCCCCTGGATACGTGCCTGGAAGGCACCTGCGTCGCTATTACAGATTCCCCATTTCTAATAAACTCCTCGACAACGATAACTGAGAATTGCATAATTTTGTCTACCTAACGCGACCGCGTGCACAGTGTTGCCGGTTTTACCAACCGAGCAACCACTATCTGAAATCCTGCCTATTTTTTTGCCGCACCCTGTATTACATCTATGCTTGGTTGTGTCTAGTCACCGACTGACTTGAAAATCTCGTTACCGCTACCGACAAGAATAGACTTGCATGAAAATACACTATGTCCGAATTCACTCCTACTGTCCGAGTACACCCCGGATGACGGTATTATATTATTGAATTTACTTCTGAGGTGTTCCATAAGTGGCTCCATTTCAAAAAGTATATCGTGGCCTGTTTTGTTCCTTGCTATAAACTCAGAATTGTCAATGAAATGAAGAAATTGCCGCAATATTTCAAATTTTCCCTAGGATAAATTTGGTATAAATTTAGCAAACTCTATCATACCTAGAATCTTGAGAACATCTGAATTATTCTTAGAAGATTCTGTTGCGGAGATCGCATTAACGTGTTCTATTGTAGGTTCGACACCATCAACAGATATTATATAACCCACAAATGTTACTTCCTTCAATTAATATTGCAATTTGTCAAAATTGAATTTAATATTATTTTCTAGGGCTATTTCAATAACCCTCCTTAATACTATATCATGCCCAAGTTCACTTGTACCAGAAATTATTATATTACTGAAATAAATGTCAAAATTTCAATACTACCAAATATTTCAGTATTTTTACGTTAAAACATTTCTGGAGCTGTAGATATTCCGAAAGGTAGGCGATTGAATTTATGCCTTCCAAAAGAGGTGTTGAAAGTACATTTTTTTTTGAAAACTCTTCATTGATATCATTGCAATAATCCTTAATCCTAACTTTACATCTCTAAACAGTATACAGTACTGGCCCCGAGATTATAAATATATTAAAGTTTAAATACCAACAAAAATAAACTGGCTCCAAGCCTGTAATGAAATTCATACACAAATACAAGTTTGACAGTAATAATATCAAAACAGTTCATGTTTTGATATTAGTCTATACTAGCAATCATCAGACATTCACAGCAACATTGTAATAGGTACATTGTATTAAATTAAGTTTTCTTTATGTATAATTTTAGATTCCTTAGAAAATGTTCAAAGTTCCGAATTGATTTCAAATTATCTGGTAAATCATTAAAAGATCTAATTGCACAATGCACAGGACTGAACAAACTAATATCGGTTTTACTAGATTCTAAATACATTATTTCGTGTTCTCGTACTATAAGTATGTATCTCATTTGTACATGTAAAATTTGTATTCGATTTTGATTACCATACAAGATTTTGTGTATTGATTTACATTGTTCTAATTTTAATATTGCCTTTAGTTTATCGATGTCTTAATCTTTATATAATTGTTCGGTTGCAGACAGCATGTTACAATTGAATAAAATCTTCGGTATTTTGTTTTGAAGTACTTGCATCCTTTCAAAGGCAGTCTTACAACATGATCCCCAGACAGGTATCAAATATCGAAAGTGAGTTAGAATAAATGTGTTATAAATTAGATATTTGAAGGGGTTAGAAGCAAAACGACCTAAGTAACAAAATGTTTATTCTGAGGAAATGGCCTCCAAAGTTTGTTGAGGATTGAAAATTCTGAGCATTTCCAATTTTCTGTTTACCACATTGGATGTAATTAAAATAGTTTAAAGACTTAAATTATGCAATAAAATAATGATTTTTTTTTCTTTTTTAGTTTTTTTTTGCCAAAAAAGTCACTTATGTCGTTTTGATACCAAACAGGTTACAAAGTTTATTGACACGTAAATTAGAAGAATATGAACAATTTGGATATGAACCTTTATTTCTTACAAAAAACAAACATTAGCTAAGTAACGGTTAAATATTAATCATAGTCGGACATTAAGCTGCCATCTTCTTCTTGTTCTCCAGGGATTCTCACGGAAGAAGAAGCAGAGAGGGAGGTAGAGATTTGGTTTTTTTTCATTTCGGTCAACTTTTTCTTCATGTGGCAATCCTTTATAAAATTCATGATAGATAGGAGGAATAAAATCTAAGAGTTGTTGCAAATTTTCCCACTTTTGGTACTTTATTTTACAAGGTTGCTTGTTGCGTGATTCTAAAGTAATATTGCTAGCAGGACGCCCGACCTTTTTAGTACATTTTTCTGATGTAAAAAAAGGATAATCCTCTTGAAGGGTCGATTCAAAGAAAAACTGGTATGTTGTGTTTTTCCTGTACGAAAACCACTTTGTCTGTCTCCACTTAATTACCTGATTTTCGGTGTAGTTTTTGGGATCTTTGATAAACTCGTTCAAGCTTGTAAGAGACAGAAAATCATTCATTTTATGTACCTTAAATTTTTTGGAGCATTTTGTGATAAGATCACACCAATGATCCGGTAAAAATATTTGACGGTTATTTTTTTGCTTTTCTCAATCAAAGCGAAACTTCTATCGCATTCCATGTAAGAATGTCCGGATTCAAAAAATTTATGGTCAATATGTTCAATATGTGTTGTATGAACTATGTGCATAAACAATTTTGCAATGTTCTTATTTTTATTTTGTCCGCCGTATGGGTCACTGTACGCCACAATTTTAGTGATATGTTCGGGCAACTTTTTCATAAACTAAAACAAAATTTATAAGAAATATTATAATATTAAAATCAGTACTATCAACTCACGTGGAACAAACATGACCCGATTTCTTGAGACCCTCTTGAGGCGTCGCTTTCATTCCAGATGTACATGTTGGATACTCCAGAACAAAGATGAAAAATGCAAAAATTATAGGTCCATAATTGTCTTAAATAGTAAACTTTATTTGTTGTCAAAAGTGGAGTTGGCAATGTTTTTTGCAAATCAAAACAGATTACAAGTGAGTTATTTTCATTCTTGCTATTTTCAACATCTTTTATCTTGCTCTCTACTGCTTTTTTTGCCTGGCGCTGGTGCAACTCTAGTTCTCGTTTGTACTTGTTCTTTTCTTCTTCGTCAGATGCTGATATAAGATATTGCAGTCGATCACATGTGTTACAAGTGTCTGATTGTGGTTGATGAAACCTTAGATTAAATTCTGTATTGAAAATGTAACGGTAAAATGACTCCTTGACTGGTATTTCGCCTTTCTCGGTGGAAATATCCCTGTATAGATTGTACATTTTGCGAATGTTTAATTCAGAAGAAAGGTATCTTGTGTTTGGATTCTGAGTGTATGAGTAGTGGCTTTTGTATCGCGGAAAACCCCTAATGTGATCCATTACGTTTTGTCTTTGACTTTCTGATATCTTATTGTTTGGGTTTATCTTACCCCTTTTATCTTGTTCTACAAATTTATCCTTGTCAATTTTTTTGCAGATTACCTTAAAACGACCATCTGTTATATCGAATGTTTTTAAGAAAAATTCTCTGCATACGCGTCGGTCAAGTAGCCTAATCTCGGTGCTGTATTTCTTTTTTCCGTCAGCCATACCCCTCTTTGGAGCTGTCTTCCGAATTTGTGATGCTAAGAAATTTGTCTGTAAGTCATAGGTAGATAAGCTGTATAATTTACAAAATAATCGCTTTCTGTCATCCTCTGTAAATTTCGAACATTCGTATCGACATCTATGATTAAATTCTTGTACATTTTTCTTCCTTCTAACTTTTCCCCTACTGGTATACTCTTCACCTTTAAGTCTTTTTTCTTTCACATAATTTCTTGCCCATTTTTTCATCTCGTTGTCTTTTTCGAGCCCTCTTCGGTGTAATTAAAAATAATATACCTCACAGTTTTTGTTTTAAACACTTTTCAATGAAATTCTTACCGTGAACATTTTCTTGCACTGAATTCTCGAAGTCACTTTCACTACGAATATTTCCCTCTTGCACTGAATCCTCGGAGTCACTTTCGCTCGGCAAGTACTCTGTTCCACTGTCTGTTGCGTACGGATCAGCCTCTGACTCTAAAATAACGCGTTATCAATATATTCTATTATTCAGTAAAACAAAAACATAACCTTAACAATCAAAAACATTTTTTATTAATGTAAAAATAAGCTCCTCTCTCGTTAAATTGGCACCTACCTGATGTAAAGGACATGTTTCATTCATACACTGACACTTCAATACATAAAAAAAAACTTTACAGCGCTTATATTTTCAAAAACAAAAGAGCACGATTTGCACGTGGTTCTAACGAAATTCCTACTAAAGTAACCTATCTGAATGTCTAGTTTATTTATCCATAAGCATTTGGCAGCAAAATAACCTAAGTGCTGCTTAGGCGTTTTTACCACCAAATAAAATATGCATCTTATTTATACAACTTTTTCTAGCCAGTAAAAGATGGCGCCACCTTACAATTTTTACTTGTGCAAGTTTTACAACCAACAGAACCGAACACTGAGAATACGAATCTGTACTTAGGACATTTTCACCGAAAATGTCACTTAGGCACTTTTGCCTCTGACCCCTTCATTTAGTTTTGTCAGTAAGGTATGATCTGCACTTATAAATGACCGGAATCACAAGAAAAGTTTTTTCGGTTAGCTTTCTTAGATGTTTTTCCCAGCTTAGTATATATGAACTTTTCTTATTTGAAACAAGCTGCCAAAATCCAACTTTCCTATCAATAACATTAAAAATAATTTCACTTGATAACCTGCCAACTATAACATTAGATATGGGAATACTGAAATATTCTCTCCTAATAAATTTATGTGGAGGTTTCGGGCCAATACACAACCTCAATGTATTACTTGATTTTTATCTTGATAATAAAGATTAACTATGATTAAGTTATTTACCCAGTCTGTTGGATAAAAAACTTTGCCAATTATTTTCTTTTTTTAGAAATTATCTAATGTTATCATGTGATGAGAATGGTATTCTTTTATTATATTGAACAATAGGTTAAGCATTATCAGAAAGCTCAATATTGCAATAGCTTGATATTCTACGTAAACCTACAAATACCTCATCAAAGTCAGAATAAATTTCTTCTTTGTTTATACTCTTTCGCATAATCTGAATTTTAAACAATCATCAAGACCTAAAATAGGCTCAGAGTTGAAATCAACAATAACGAATCTAATCTTGCGACACAAATTTTTCAGAGAAAGTTTGAATTAATTTCACCAACAGGCTTGAATTTGAAATAACCATAGGATACTAGAGTAACTACTGATTTGTTCAATAGTTTTAAGGAAACAAAAATGTTCACATGTGAACCAGAATATAATTGAAATGTAATTTGTTCACCTTTTACAACTAAGGTTTCATACCAAGAATTACTTATTTTAGAAATACCTGGACAATAATAAATATTGTTGACAAATAACTGTTCTTACCCCTCTTGATGCAAAATCTTGATATATCTTTCTTCTTGCGGAGGCATTGTTGTATTTGTTTTTTTCTGTACTTCGCTTCAAAATCTGAAGCAATGCCTAGAGACATTGAGTAGTCCGCACTAACGGTGTGACATAGTACATCAGCACCGGCGTCGAATACGGAATCAGTTTCATACATCAATGATCCAGACAGAACCGATTGATGTACTGCCTCTTATACTTTTAGTCGTACATTCTTCCATACTCTGACTAGAAACTAATTTCGTGACAAAAGAGACATCAGGATTATTGATGTTCTTATTTGTAGAACCTTTCGTAACGGCAATGCTATTATTTGCATTACTTTTAAGTATCACAGCTGTAGCGGCAGGCGTATTGAGCGCAGTGTTGTTATACTCGCTGCGCTACTACTCGCATTATTGTCTTTCTTAACTCCTTTAGACTTATATGTTGCTTTTTGTGTCCGATTCTACCCTGACTGAGGCTTCATAGTTGGGGCCTTCCATTTCGATATTCCGATAAGTTGACGAATACCGTTAAGGTTGTAACGGACTTTTAGTTTCGGTTTCTCCGGAATTATAAAGAAGGTATCTTTGAGCTATAAACAAATTTAATTTTAAACAGTAACCTAATGACATAAATCAAACATTTATATATTATGGCCCAGGGCGCATTAGCTTCTGCTCCGGTCTCCTTTGGCTGCGTCGACCGTACCTACAGTGCGCAGGTAGTCATTCTTCAGTCGAGGATGGAGCGAAGCACGGGGATGTGCTGAATCTCTGCATTCTTGGGTTTGTTAATCCATTTGACGTGATTCCGGAGACTGGGGTCGGTTTCGTCGCCGCCAGCTGGTCAATCTCGTTGGCCACTGCAAGCTAGTCAACTTCCGGTCTATAGGAATTCACCGACAATCAATACTTGTCAGACGGAACAGGAATAGATTGTTCAATACCCAATCTGAGAATATTACCGATAATCAGTGTTTTTTGGACGGTACGGGAATAGGTTGGTCAATATCCAATACAAGAATATTACCGACAATCAGTACTTATCGGAAGGAACGGCAATAGATTGGTCAATACCCAACCTTGGAGGATTTCCGACAATCAATACCTTGTCGGATGGTACGGGAAGAGACTCGTCAATACGAATTTGTCGGCAATCAATACTTGCCGACGGATGGGAGTTAGACTGGTCAATACCCAGGCTAAGAGAGAGTTCATAGAAGTCAGTACCTCCCGAGAACTGCCTTCTGTATTCTCGGTGCTCGGGTTATATAAGCAGTGTCTTGCCCCTCCAGTGGAATAACAAGCTTGCGCACAAGTAACGTTGGTCCGCGAGCAACAACGTTACAAGGTCTTCGTTCTTTACTGGTCCTAACTTCGTGAACGATCCATCGAAAATATCGTCAATCGCTTTCCGCTCCTGACTCCTTTCTTCTCTAGTCTCATGCCCACTTCGTGTCAATTTTTATCCCGTCAAACTTCCCTTTAAGGAAATCGTTGATGTGGCCTAACAATTGAGCTTCGGGGATGATAAATCTGTTTAACGATTTATCTCAATTTTAGTGGATAAATTTATTATACTCGCTGACATTAGGGTTTAGTTCCAAACCGATCAATTCGCCCATCCTCAGTCCAGACGTGTCAGCTCTGCTGCGAGTTTGGAAGCCAACATGACTTTCACCGCAGACCCAGGGCCGTCTTCAACCTATTGGAGGCCCTGGGCATAATATAATAATGGGGCCCCTAGGACTTTGGCAGAACATTATTTTGTTAGAATAGACAAAGAAAGTAGTTAAACAAGATTATAGATTTATTTTTATTGAAAATCACATTAAAAGAATATTTATTTATTTATTTATTGCGAACATGGGGATACAGACAGGTACAAAGATACCCACTAGAGTATCCACAAATTACAAAGCATATTACTCTAATAATTAAGAAATTACACCAAAAAAAAAAGAGCAGTAAGTATTACTAATTAACATGAATTAGATATTAAAAATCAGAATTCAGAAGTCACCCCTGTGCCTCTTCAATGCACTTTTTATCCAAGAAAGGGACATTGAGAAAAAATCAACATTATTCTGTATTTTATTACTAAAACGATTTATACGGCAGAGGGGCGAATTCTGTGCCGAATAAGTATTTCTTAGCGGTAGGTGAAACAACTCACTAGCCCTCAGAGACCTCTGGGGAACATTTATAAAGATATGCGCGAGAACAGCGGGGTTGCTTATCAAACTGTTAACGATCTTATACAGGAAAAGCACATCCGAAATAATTCTACGATCAAACAAAGAAATAATGCCAAAGTGATCCCGCGCCAGGGAATAATCACCATTGGGGATTAAATAATTGGTTTTATAAGAAATAAATTTTAAAAATTTATTCTGAATCTTTTCCAGGCGGTCTATGTATACCATCTGTCTTGGGCTCCAGATAATGCTGGCAAAAATTAATTTACTGAGGACAAAAGAGTTGAATAAACATAAAAGCGATCTAACATTTCTGAATGACTCACTTCCTACGGATGTAACCCAGCATCCTAGAAGACGAGTTAACAACGGAATCGATGTGTAGATCAAAAATGAGTTTAGGATCGAACATCACCCCAAGATCTTTTGCAGAGGCGACTTTCTGAAGAGGTACATCCCTTATGCAATAAATGTGGTTTACCTGATTCAAGTTTCGCTTGAAGGTCATAGAAATACACTTGTCCAAATTTAGAAATAAACAGTTCTCATCGCAGAAACCAGCAAGACGGTCAAGGTCATCCTGCAGCTTGTCACAATCTTCAGGGTTAGTTATAGAAGTGTAAACCTTTAAGTCATCCGCGTAAAGCAGGAAATCACAATGACGGAAGCAATGCCTGATTTCATTAATATAAATAATGAAAAATAAAGGTCCCAGGTGTGACCCCTGGGGTACCCCAGACGAGGTAACAAATGATTTTGAGCAAAATCCCTGGATTGAGACGAATTGTGAGCGATTTTTGATGTAAGATTCAACCCATCTAAGAAGACATCCACCTACACCGACTCTTGCCAGTAGGCTCAGCAAGATGTTATGACTGATTTTATCAAAAGCCTTGCTGAAGTCGGTATAGATAGTATCAACTTCGACTCGTCTGTCCATGTTGCTGTGCACGAATTCGGTAAAAATAAATAAATTAGTTTCTAAAAGATCGGCCTGGGAAAAATCCATATTGCTCCGAAATTGTTATGTTTTTTACTAATGCGAAAATTTATTGGTATACTAGTTATTCCATTAGTTTAGGCATTATTGAAATTTTACTTATAGGACGATAATTCTTAACATTACTTTTTTGGCCACTTTTGAAAATCGGCATGACCATGGCAGTCTTCCACCTTACCGGAAACTCGCCCAATCTCAAAGACATATTGAAAATAAGTGTTAATGGAACGCACAAAGAGGAGGCACACTTTTTTATAAAGACAGAGGGTAATCCGTCAGGGCCCGCACCTTTTCTGCTGGAATCTAGGCTCTCTAACATTTTTAGTAGGACATTCTCGCTAAAAACAATACTCCGCAAACCAACACCATTCGTGTACACAGAGGAGGCGCCGGGATCGAACCCGAAGACTTCCGGAACGTAAACGCTTTCGAAATATTCCGCAAATAAATCGCTCATTTCGGGTCCACCGCTTGCACATCTGTCACCCCAGTGAATCTCGCTGGGCAACCTACTAACTTGTTGTTTTTTAACAGAGACATAATTCCAAAATCTTTTAGGATTATTTATCAAGTCATCCTCTACTGAGTGGCTATATCTCAGAAAGTCGTTCCTAATAAAAATATTTCTTCCATTTTTTATGTATATTGTTTTTTTTGTTTAACAGTTCTTACGGTTTCCTGAGAATAGAATGTAGGAAAATACTTATTTTTGGTATAGGACGGTACATGTTTTTGCTTAATGCTATCTATTTTATCATAAAAAATATCTAAGCATGTATTTAGTGACACATCATGAAACAGCAAAGCCCAATCGGTGTCAGAAATTTCCCGATTCAAATTAACATAATTTGCTTTATTAAATTTATAATAGGTGTTACAATTTAATTTTAAGGGTTTACTTATGCTAAGATCCAAAAGGAATTCGATGCATGGATGGTGCCTATCTTCCGGCACAAGAGGGCTCGGACAACGACCGATCTCACTAATTGTGAATTTATTACATAGTATTAAATCAAGTATTTTGTTATTTGTATTTAGGACAGAATTAAATTGCAACATATTTTGAAAAGAGAAAGTGTCTAATAATAATGAGTACTTAGCCTCGACATTCAAGGGTTCCAAATAACTGTTATTATCAAGTAGTACCCACTGCGTGGATGATGAATTGAAGTCTACACAAATTAAAATGATATGGTTTTCCCTTATATGCAAAGTACTTAATTTAGTAGAGAAACTTACGTAGGCACCGATGTCATTAGGAGGCAGGTAAACACAACAAATAAACAATATTCTACCTTCATTTAGTTTTACACTTATCCATATATCTTCCGCATTACTGTGATATTCAGGCACTAAAACTGCATTATATTTATTTTTCACTGCAATGAATACACCACCCCCATCAGATTTTGAGTTATCGATGGTTTCGCGATCTCTACGAAAAATGTCATAAATATTCGGATCCACCAACTCATGGTCGAAAACAGAACTCTTCAACCAATATTCGGTGACACATAGTATGTCAGGGTAACATACGAAGTCAACTAACTTCGTTCTTAAGCCCCGAGTATTTTGATATATGATGTTAAAAGCCATAGGGCTCCGATACAAACAACAAGAAAGACAAGCAAACAACTTTATAGGTTATTGAGATCCTCTATCTTGGAAATACATACAATAGCCGAATTTTCCTCTTTTCTTACGAGTATGTTGCCGTTCTGGACCCATACAAACTTGTAACCTTTAGTTTTAACCTTCTCCCGCGCTTGCTTCAGAAGCAATTTGATCTGAGGGGATACGTGTTCATTTATATAGAATCTGCTGGAGAGTCCCTCGAGTTTGAATCCCTGGTTATGTCCGAGATTTCTTTTGGCAATCTTAGCAGCGGACAAAAACCCGTTCCGGGAAAGTTTAGATGAAAATCTTACAACTATATTTTTAGGCTTGCCTTCTGCCTGTGTTTGGACCCTAAATACGTTATCAATCATCGATACTTCTAACTTATGATTCAACATATTTGCAACATTCTTTACTATCAAGACCAAATTTTCGTTCGGCTTTTCGGGGACATCCTGTATCTCTACATTGTATGAGCGATTGAAGTTTTCTAAGGTGCTCACACGGTTGGTTAAATAAGCAATATCTTTTTTTAGTATGACGTTATCTGCTTTCAGTGCCTCCGTAGTTTTGAACAACTGTTCAACCTTTTGCAATTTCCGCTCAAAATCCGTGATTTTATTAGAGCAGAAATCAACAGAATCACGCAAAAGTTTCATTTCCCGCCTGAAAGAATTCATAATTTCCATCATGCCATGCGGTGCATTTACGTCGTCCACTGGCGATGCGTCTCCTTCCATCTCAGCACTCGATCGGGTACGGTTCCTAAGTGACCTGCGGCACGACTGACATGACCACTGCAGGCCTGGCGAACTGTTTAACGTTGCCAGCTGATTCTTGGTGACATCCGAACAGGTGGAATTGGCATGATAAGACGAACCACAAAAACCGGAGCAAGTGAGACCCGGTGCGATCTTTGTTATGGATTTATTGCACACTGAACAAATAGACATTTTCAATTATTAATTGTTTTCAAATTAATTCCGCGCATGAAACAATGATACAATGTCCGCTAAGGATTAGCACAACCCTTTAGTAAATTGAGACCAGAAAAAATTCACAAGTTTTCACTATAAACCGACTATTTTATCGACTTTATTGAGAGCAAGAGAAACGCGATGTGTACACTCTGAAATATCTAGTAATATTGAATAGATGAATGTAATATAGTCCACGAAAGTACCTCTTCTAGCATTCACAGGTAAGTGCTTAAAAATCTATGTTGTTTAAAGACGAACTCTTATAGTTTTGAGATGGGCAAAATCGTTAATCCCTTCTTCAGAATCTATGTTATTCAGCACATCACATTCTATGGACATTAGCGACAAACTGGTTGATCTCTCTTGAAGCATTGTAGTTCTCAATTGATTTTTAATTATTTTCAATTTGGAGAAGGAGCGTTCCCGAGTGCAGTTAGTTACCATAATGATTGAAAAGATTCTAATTGCAATTTCTCATTACTTTTGAATAAGTTTTCTTCCATATTAATTACAATCTCATCTGATGATTTATCTTCGAACTCGTCAGCACAATCTTTCTCCATTATTAATATCTTATTTTATATCTTACTTGTTTTTTAAACATCGTCAGGAGGCCTATAACTGTTTCGTGTGCATAAACGTACAGAATTGTTCGATTTCATTTTCTGACAGACTAAATAATTGTGAAAGATGTTTGCGAAGTTGTGATGGGGTTATGGATGACGGATTTTCAGCACCACAATTTTTAGCGTGTTTACCTAAGATCTAGGGACCAGCTATATGGGAATTTGAATTTATTTTAGCAAATAGATAAGGGCTTTCTTGAGGAAGAAACAGCTTCCTCAATTGAATCAAAATTTCAATATGACTGCAAATCAGTAGAGACATGTGAGGCAAGTACGAGCACTTAAGGTTTGAAGTGACATGTAATCAAAAATGTGAAGGTGAATCGATCAAAACAATATTTATCCAGGATTGGTGTAGAAACTATTGTGTATATTGGAATAAAATGAAAGAGCTTTTCTGAATATATTTAATTACAAAATTGTAAAACGTTATATTTCAAATCTGACATAAACGAAATCAATAAATGATAATATTTATAATATATGAGTAACCATGAAAACCCATTCCCACATTGTGCGAAGAGGAAACTTCGCAGAACTTCTTATTTTCATGGATCACCATAACGTGAAGGTTTTCTAACTAATCGTCCATATCTAGTTCTTAATGAATTCCCTTCTTCTGGATAAACTCTCCGACTGGCTAATCTTTGCTCTTTATCATTTTCTTCTTGTGTTTTCTTCTATTTGTTAAGTATACTATAATCACGAATTTCTAATGGATATAACTTTTGAACAGGTCTAATTAATTCGTGATGTGATAATTTAATCCTTGCGACTCTTGATACGTTGTCTTTTCCTGGGTAAATTTCTAGAACTTTGGCTATTGGCCAATTCACTCTTTTTACATTATCTACTTCTGAAATTACAATGTCTCCTACGTACAGATTAAAACTACTTTTCCTAAAACCATAGTTAATTAAATTTGACCAGTATTCTTTTCTAAATCTAGTTCGCATAATATCTTGTCTGATCTTCTGTAGGTATCTATATCTTTTTATTAAATGCTGTCTGTCGATAACATCTAGATCTGGTACCTCACTGCTTGGATTACTCTGTATGAAGTTTGCTGGACTAAGTGGAATTAATTCTTCATTTTCTGAAACGTAAGTCAGTGGTCTAGAATTGATAATAGATTCGCAGTCACCCAAAATAGTAGTAAGTTCTTCATAATTTAGATTTGATTTTCCTAAATTTCTATAAAATCGAACTGTTTACTTTTGCTTTTACTTAAATCCCAGTTCCTTTTTATTTCTTTGAATGACAAATATAGATCTTCATCACCAGAAAAATGTTCCACACTATCGAAGTCTCTTGATAAGAAGCTCTCAACTGCATATATATCAGATTCCTCTATGAGTAGCATTGGATTACAATAAAAAAATGGTGTTAATTTTCTTTTCCATTCTATGAAATCACTCCCTTAATTTCCCATAGTTAATGGATTCTTCATGAGATTGAACATTTCCTACTTCTTGATATGTTCCAGATGTAGAGCAACAGTTGGTATTTCACCCTCTTCTCCATTTTTTATCGTTTCTTCTGCTATTGATTGCATTGCACTTATGTTCATGTTTGGTGTTCTCGAATTGAACAATATGTCAAGCATGTTTTCTTCGTTGTGTACACCATCATTTATACCCAGGAGATTCATCTCATTTTTTCTTAAATTTAAGAAGTTATATACTTTTGATTCCCCTGGCATTTTTTCCGTATCTTCTTCAAAATATACTATATTTATATCATTTAAATCTATAACTATTAGTGAAGCATTATTAGAAGTGTCTCTGTGATATCTATACATTTTTATCGTTCTTTCTACATCAGTTGTAGTCTTGACCTCTATAAAAGTCCTGTTGGTAGTGTCTATAATATCATAGACCTCAGTCATGTTCGGAAGCCCCCATTTCTGAGTAAAGTATTGCTGTGTCCCATGTGGATTAGTAAGAGCCTCTAGGACAATATACCTATATTTGATTATAGATGCATCATCTAACTCTGCTCCCTTTTCTTCCAATTGCACATAATCATCTTCATCAGGTGTTATGTCCCCATCACTTTGCTCCATTTCAGATTCCTCACTTGCAGAATCTGATATGTCACCCAATGAAGTATTAACGTCTGACAATGTTTTAATTTTCTTTATAGATCTTTCCGGTGTGAAAGTAAGTCTCGTTTTCATGCTCTCCATTAGCGATTCATCTAAATCAGAGGAAGGATAAAAAATGAAGAAGACGGTGAAATACCAATTGTTGCTCTACATCTGAAACAATTGGAGTAATTTTGCGCAGTATTTCGGGTAAGTGTACGCAACATATAACAAAAATTAGAGTCAGGTTCATACTATAAACTAGTCAATCAACATTATGAATCAGTGAGATCAATGTCTTATGTCATAAGTAAATTATTAAAGTAAATGAACAAAAATAATGCTATTCTGTAGCATAATTATCACTAACAGATGTACCCTTTTCAAAGTTACCGCATTGTTCCTGCCACTAGCTCTCACAGACGCTGCATTGTATGCGGTCTTCATTCGGTGGATATATGTATTTTTATTCATACACAGGGAAAAATATTCCTGCTCACTATATTTAACAGTCTTTTTCTTAATAGTCTTGGTAGATTTTGTACTCTTTTTGGATTTGAGTTTTTCTTTCAGATCTAATCGTTTCTCCTTCTTGCCAATTATTTCTTTCTCTTCTTTTTTTTGTTCCAATTATAATTAATAAGGACTGTCAGTTGCGATGGTTGAGTTTTTTCCTCTCTTTTGCTGATTTTATGACGTGTCCTAGGGCAATTCTTGAATGTGGTATATTTTCCTTGCTAGTGGAAGCTACGCTCATTACTGTAGGTGCCAAGTATTGTCCATAGTTATGCCTGCTGGTGATTTCGGCTCAGGAGGGCTAAAAATCATTTCGAAATGAAGTACTAGGTGAGGTTGATCTGGTCTGAGTGGTCCCGTCTTGCAAAGTTGAAATGACTGTTACAATGCTTTGTGTAGAATCGTAACCTGATGATGAGGTTACCGTTTCTTGTACAGGCTGTGGTTGGACCTGATTATTTACAGAAATAACTTCAGTAATCGGTAAAATTTCAGCATTTGTAGTTTGATAAATGTCCGTGACTGTAGATGCCGCAAAATAATCTTCTGAAAAAATTTGTCGATCCATTTGCTAAATTCCAGAAGTTTTAAAGCCCGATACAGCATTAATAAGGGATGCTGCTTTCTCAAAAACCCCGTTTACCAATTGAGCTTCTTCTGTCTGTCCGATCGCGCGCCCTGGGTGGTGACTTAGCCATTTATCACATTCATAAGCAAATTTGATTTTCGAAGGTCCCAAGAAGCATCGATCCAAGGGTTGTATTTTATGGGATCTATGTTGGAGCGATGTCAACATGTGAATTGTTGATGTCGTTATCACGACAAAAATTTATTGCAGCCAAAGAGGAGATATGGCTGCTGTGGTTATCCAGTATTAATAAAACAAGATTATCTTTTGCAGGTTGCATGTTTTTTTTGAATGGCGTAACTATTCTATAAAAGGGTAAGTATTAATAAAGCTTGAATCAGAAACGATTCCAATATTACCTTCAGGTGCATTATTGAGCGAATATCCTAGCACTCTCTTCCTTGGGAAAATATAAGCTGGTGAAACGAAGTTTCTCATAGCACAAACTAGTGTGATGATTTGGCCTCTTTCGGCGAACACAAATTTTCCTACTTACTTCTCTCCCTTAACAGAAATTATTAGGAATTTTCTTCGGGACAGTGTTAACACCACTTTCATTCATTTTGTATATACAGCTAGGTGCAAAGTTATATTTGTTGTTATAGTTTCTTCATAACGCCATAAGAAGTTAGTACTTTGGTTTTATTAAATCCCATCGCTCTGGTAATACCAGTGGGTACAGGTTGTTTTAACTTTGGGGTTCTTTTCAGGAACCCATAAACCCAGTCACGTGCAGCTGGTTTTGAAGATGTATCAAATGAGTGCGAAATTTTATTCAAATCAGCAAACTCAACTGTCGAAGGCTTACCATAGTCAAACCATAACGAAAAAGATCGTCGTTTCGCATCATATACTCGTAGACTTCATCTTCTTGTGCCATTGAAAATATGTTGGTAAATCTTCCCATACTTGTCGCAGTCGATCGATCCGTCAACCGTTTACATAGTGTATCTCACTAGAGGTGCAGCTTTTCGTTTGCTGGAACACTAGATCTGAAATATTGGTATCTCAATTTACATAAATAAATTATGGTGGTGATTGTAACAAAACTGATAACTGCAGAACACATAGAAACTTCAAAACATGAATCAAAGAACATGAGCTGTTTTGAAACAATAAGAGTGATTATAATTGGACCGCTTTTTGCAGGAAGGAACCAAGCCCAGTATTGTTATAACTGAAAAAACAGGCGTTGAAGTTCGAGTTGAAAACTAAAATTCGTAATTGCCCAGATATCAGTCAGTGATATACATACAGTCGATGCTTATACAGTAAACAAAAGCAGAATTATTCAAATTTTACTGTATTTTGTTGCAAAAATAACGTTTTTGTGGGTTGGTTCTATTCTGCAAGTGTCATTAAAGGTACCTACATAATGAAAGTAATAGTAATGCATATTTTAGCTATGTTACAACATTAAACATAAACTTGTGAAAATTAACGCACATACAAACAAAAGAGATGTCTTCATCCTCGTCTATGTCGAAATCAGGTGTTCCACTAAAACCATCTATATCATCATCTATAGATTTATTGCCCTGAAGTGCGTTGTAGAAAGGTTTGCAATCATCTGGAATCAAATGCATTACTGACTGCAGATCTTTTAACTTTGGTACCGAAACAGCTTTTCCAGTTGGCCAAAGTCCTACTAATGACTTCGTGAAAGCTGAAGGGACCCTCTCTTTGCTTTTTGATATTAACGTCGGAGTACGAATCGTCTTCAAAATTTTGTTTGAAAAATATAGAAAATGGCTTCTCCTTGTCAATGTATATTTCACGAGTTTTTAACCAACTAATTGTTTTTTGGGATCATGTATGTCCATTTTGCGATTAACAATTTGCTTCTCCAGTTTCGTAGTTCCATAGAATTGGTCTGAAGACATTCGAATAACGTCATACTTATTTCATTGGCGGCACTGTTGCATCACTGTTACATAGTGTTCCGGGATGTACAATCTCTGGTGATGCTTTAGAGCATATTCGACGTTTGAAAAATCAGTATCGTTCGGAAGAAATGTATGTGCGGGGACAAGGTATCGCATAAATATTTTTTTCAGAGAAGCAAGTGACCCTAACACTGTTTTCATCATAAGAACTAATTTAATGTTCCTGTTCTGGCCCCCACAAGAATACGGCTACAATATCACCTCAGTGGTATTTGCGGGAAGCCTTTCGTTGAAATGCTTGATCAGACAAGATCCAACTTCTTGAGCGCCACGTCCCGCCTCCTTTTCTAACCAAACATAAAAATAACCTTTATTGTTGGATCCAGCATGTATCCCAAAATGATATAGCCAGAGCTGCCGCTTGTAAAACAATATTCCTGTTTGGAGTCTTGGCAATGGCAAAGTTTTTTCTAGGTCAAACGTGAGACATTCCACATGCTTATTTTCTTTTGCCAGGTTCAAATCTTCATTCATTTTTTTCTAGCCTTTTCATATTTTGGAATATGTGCATCATGTTCACCTTTGATTATATCTTCAGCTTCATCTGTTAGAGCACCCTGATATTGAATATTATACCTGACGCATGTAACACAAGTATCTTTCTTTAACGATTTGAATTTCAGATTATACTTTGTACGAAATATTCTTCTATACGCCTGGAAGCCTACTGGATGTGTGACCTCTTCTCTGTATTGTCGATACATTAACGAAAGTGTCATTTCAGGAGGTAAAAATTCGGCACCATTTTATTTGTGTCGGCGATAGTGACTCTGATATCTAGGAATCTTATTTATGTGACTCACTACTTCTCGTTCCTTCTCATCATCAATTTTATTTTTACCTCCTTGCTGCCTACTTCTTCTATCAAGTACACTCTCAGACCTTAGTTTATTTAACGAGGTATTTATTCTTTTAGTAGAAATGTTCAATGTCTCAATGAACATTTCTCGACAGACCGTTTTCTTATCTATGTGATATATCCGGGAGTAATTTCTTAACCTTTGCCCCTTCCCATATGTTCTCTTTTTATTTGCTTCGTTTACGGACGCACCTATGAATGCAGTTTGTGCATCATAATGTCCTAGTTCCCAATATTTGTTACAAAATGTTCGTCGTTGCTCAAGTGAAACTTTTGAATCACATTGCATGGTCCAGTTGCAACGGAACTGTTCGTCAAACATTTTACTTTCTATTATTTGGCGTTTATGATTATAGTGCATTTTATTGCTATTTCTGTTTTTTTTTTGTTTTCTATTCTTGACATATTTAGCGATTTTCTTTTTCTACCCTTTGGTGGTCTTCGTTCTGATGTGCTAGTTTCTGCTTCAGGATTTTCGTCTTCATGCAATTCAGTTCTATTTTTGGTTTCGTTTTCAAATAGATTATCTGTACTCTCTTCCGATTCACACACGTATTCTGGATCTTTTTCGGAATCATATCCATCAAAGAAGACGTCGGCGTCGTCGTTTGGCAGTCTCTTACCTTCCTATTCCTCACTTATGGCAATATTATCTTCCTAAAACAAATCACTCAACATAACCTATTTTTACAAATATACGTATAATACCTTGTTAGTGTTACTTTCTGCTACTTGCATGGCTAATGCAAGAATCCTGGCACTTCTAATTTCCTCCATTCTTACAATCTTATCAGAAAATTCGTATTGCACTGAATGACTATTAAATTGCAAAAACAACAACACACTAACCGCGTGTGATTTTTATTGATCAATCAATTGCGATCTACACAAAGAGTATAGGGTGAAAATGCAGAAGGGAACCAACCCACTTGGTCTATTCTGTAAAAGTGGACATCTGCTTTTGGACAAATGTGGGTTGGTCCTTTACTCAATGGTCATTGGATGGCATTGCATGTTTACTTTGTGGGATGGTTCTTTTCTGCCAGATAGAGTTAACCATGTACTACGGTCTCAGCATCGAAATCACTATTGCCAGAATATGTGGCTTGGTTCCTTTCTGCAAAAAGCGGTACAATTATAGATGTATGTGTGTGTATATATATATATATATATATATATATATATATATATATATATATATATATATATATATATATATATATATTTATATTTATAAAAGAAAAGTTTCTCGGGAGAGGGGTCAGATACCAAGATTTATATCCTAAGTCTTTATTTCTCTATATTTCGTCCGTTTTTTGTGGACTTTTTCTAGATATCTACAAAATAAAATCAAAAAATTACAAAAATAGAACGTTGAACAGATACAAAATAATCACAGACTAACTAACCCTATATATATATATATATATATATATATATTATATATATATATATATATATATATATATATATATATATATATATATATATATATATAGGTTTAAAGTATGGAAACATCTGAATATCTCACAAACGGAAGAAGATAAAAAAAATATTTTAACACGTGTTGCAAGGTTGCCGTAGGAGCATATTTTCATGATACAACAAAACTTACAGGGTGGTCCTAAAAAGCGTAGTGACTGCAGAGATTGAATTTTTAAATGGAACACTTTATATAATATATCATTATTAACAAAACTAAATTTGAATTTACTACGTTCATTATCACAAAATATTTTTGAAAATATAACACTGCGATTGCAATTTCGGTCACTAGACCATCATCGGGCAGATTGAGTTAAGAACATCAACTATTTAATATATCATTATATGAATATTTTCGACTTCTAGATTAACTTTTGTATGATGTACCCTATGCCCAAATTCTATGGTTAGGCAGATATCGGCACTTTAATTATTGTATTACATGTATTGATAAAACTAATAGTAACTATAAATATCTTATACACGGAAATCAACAAATAAAATTGTTGCAGTGTTGCAGGGTTGCCACGGAAATATGTACGCGGAGTGGTAATGAAAACCGTAGCCTGCAAGCCTCTAAATGTTTATTCTTGTATTACATCTTGAATCTTAATAATAGTAATCATTATTCAAAGAAATTAAGATAAATATCTGAACAAATTCTATAGTAAATGTTCAAAGTGCATACCATTTACGATTTGACAGTATCCAAGTCTTTTACAAAATTCTCCAATTGAATCGCGTAAATATGTTTGTAGTATCAGATTTATCTCTTCCAAAATAAAATTTTGTAGAGTTTTTTTCAAGGTATCCTCACAAGGAAAAAATTTTATGGGGTCAAGTCTGGTGACCGGGGCGGTCATTCTATTGCTCCTCGACGTCCTATCCATCTCTGTGGAAACACTGTATCTAGATAGGTACGTACAGCTCGGGTGTAATGAGGGGAAGCACCATCTTGTTGATACCATCAGAAGGTAACATTAGATTGTTAGGATTGGGAAATATGGCTGCTATAGCTTGCACAATATTATTTCCTAACAAGTCCAGATATCTGTCACCATTTAAATTAACTTTTACAAAAGAAGGTCCGATTATGTGATTATTAATAAGCCCCGCCCAGACATTTATTTTCTGCGGCCACTGCGTGTGTCTCTCCCTCATCCAACGCGGATTACCTCTAGACCAAATCCGGCAATTATGTCTATTTACTTCTCCGTTGAGGCAAAACGTTGCCTCATCAGAAAATACAATTTTTTTTTCAAAATTAACATCCTTTTTTCTTCAACTGTTTCACAGAACTGCAATCTGCGTTTTGGGTCATCTTCCGTAAGTTCTTGACTGGAGTGAATTTTATAAGGTTTCATTTTTTCTGACTTCATAATTCTTAACACGGCCGTTTGAGCGATTTAGTTTTCTAGTGCGGAACTGGGTTTTGAAAGATGTTTGAGGATTTTCCATCAACTTGGAGGTAGCACATTTAGTTTTGTTTCATTCATTTGTAAAGCAGTTTTCGGCCTGCCAGGCTCAGGACAGTTTCTAACATTTCCAGTCTCTCTATAGCCTTTCTTGGACAGTTTTGAAAACGGTTTATCTGTTAATAACGTGTTGAGGAGTCAATTCATGTAAATCATGCGTGAAACTTCCTTCATACGTTCTTTTCATGTCGCCAAAGCCTCGTAAAATTAGGATTTGTATGCGTTCTGTAGTCACTAATATGGTATATCCAATAAAGCCGGCCAATATGGTAATTACATGTGTTCTTCAAGGATGTTAACAGTATGTACCCAGTCCAGCATTCATCCTTAAATTCACTAAATGAACTCCGTGCGACTCTTTTCCCCCCTCCCCCCCCAACCCCCTTTAAAGGCCCAAGTAAGCCCATAGCATAATGGGAACAACCACCAAAGATAGAGAATTATGTAACAAAGATTAACATTCTGCGATCGTTCTCCTGTGCCTTCTGTAAACTAGAACTGCGTCCATCGCAGGCTTTCATAATTGTAATATTCTTGTTTCGTCTGTAGAAAGAAACTTTTCGCCCATTGGTATGTTCATGTGTTCGCAGTCAGACATAGTGCGTGCTTGCAGAAGATGTAGTAGACCGGTTTCTCCGAATTGCTTTAAGGTGGCGTGGAAGAAGCCGAGGAACTTCGTTAGCAGGACGTCTAGGCTTCAAATCGACCCTCTTTGAGTCTCCTGCATTATTTGGTTTTTTGTGGAAACAGTTTGGACTTGCCTTGACATTAAGTAATCTGAATTGTTATCAGAATGGGCGGAGCACTAAGTGTACGATTTCGCAAAGATTGAATTCTCAAATATTGCTCATGTCTTGGCGTTGTAACTTCTTTTACGTCCTTGAGGCCGCCTTTGTTATCTATCCTCCAGTCTCATTGGTAACGTTTTAGTACGCCGAGAAACAGTCGATTGATGGACATTCAATCTCTGTGCAATGTCTTCTTGTCTTAACCCTCAATTGATTAAAACAAACAATTGTAACAGCAAATAACGTCAATTTAAACGTGGCATCTCACTAACTAAAACTACAGATTGAAGAAATTAATGAACTGAAAATGTCCATTCTGAAAACGTCAAAATAAAGAGAAGCTATTTATTTTAGTCTTATAGGCACAATAAGCTACGATAATAGCTTTCCGCTTATTCATTTATAATTTCAAGTTATCGCTAAATCAGTTATAAAAGCTATGTCTCACCATTATTTTATCTGCAATAAATTGCAATATACGTAGAACACTCCAATGTCACAGATTTAGCAACCAAAATCACAAAAGTGTTAACGGGAAAAAAAATTTAGACCTAAAATAAAATATGCAATAATTTTGTCCGTGAGTGTATATAGGGGAAGGGTGTACAAAATGACATACATTTTATTAAACTAGAAAATTTGTAATTGAAAGATGCATTTTTCTTCACAAAATTTGAACTAAACCTAAACTGGCTCTTTCTTTATCATTTAATATAAGATTCTAATTAAAAGAAGAATATTCGTAATTTTTGTCAAAGAAATAAAAACAAAAAAAGTTCATTTTACCCAACCTGGTGGCTAAAATGACATACTACCGAGTTTTACTCGGTACAAAGTTCACAAACAAATATTTTTGTTTTTTTGTCCACTCCGGCACATTCAGCATGTGCCCACATTTGGCACGAACAACAACATAGCCACATCTCACCATGTTTGGATATTTTATAAAGCTCTGTGCAATAAATACAAGCACAGTCGTCTTCTTCGTCTGCAGAAAAAAGGTTCTTTTTCTGTGCCTGACTCGGGTTCTGCTAAAACTTTTCTTGTCACCGGCCCTTCTTTTTTCTTTCTGGAATTTTTTCTTTCGGTTTGCTATTTTCTTTTGCCTCCTCTAAATTCGGAGTAGAGTTAAAGGACAGAAGTCCTTGACGTTTTCCTTGGCTTTCTTTTCCCTGACCTGAAACAATGGGCCTACCGGAACTGGACTTAAATCAGCTGGAGTGACCAAAAGAGGCTTCTGGCTTATCGGAGTTTTGCAACTTTATGTTCACATGGCAGCTAAGGTTGCGGTACTCGTTGTAGGAATGCCTGGCAAAGGTTCTATGGCGGAAAATACTTCTTGAGCTAGGTCCAGGTTGAGCATTATCATCAAATTGCAATATTCGCGGTATGTTGGGCACTATCATCAATTACAATGTTTGTGGTTTCTGATGCCTGGAACATATACTCTGGGAAGACATCGGGATTCATTGGGTAGATGCCTGTTTTTGGCAAATCCATTAGTGGCGTTCTGAACAGTGGCTGCCTTTCCATATGCTTCTTTTAGAAGACCACCAATTTTGAAATTGTGTCACAAACTCTGCCGGGGTGGGTTTTTAGCCATTTAGTGATTTCTTGGCCATAATAGTTTTTAAAGGTCCAAAAAATGCAACATCGAGTGGTTGCATTCGATGGGTGCAATGAAGGCGGTAAACACAAAAGCACAATGCCATTTTCTTTGGCGTAAATAAGAGCATCGAGATATTTATGACTTGAGTGTCCATCCAAAATTAACAGAACCTTTTCACTTGGAGACGCCTTGGCATATTTTTGGAAATGTTGCAGCCACTGCAAAAAAACTGGACCAGTCATCCAGCCGGACTCTTGGGCAATGCATAAAGTTCCTGTAGGAGAGTAATGGTCGGTTAATTCTTTTTTTCATATTTTTGCGCGGAAAGATTAGGACCGGCGGAATATAGTTTCCATTCGTGCACATGCAGCAAACGATTGTTACGTGGGAACCTCTTTCTGGCGCTGGTGATTGAGCCTACTTGTTTCCGACCTGCCGTCGCAAATACTCTTTGCGGGCGCTGAAACGGTAGATAATGCAGATTCATCTGCATTATAAATCTTCACGGGATCTATATTCTCCTTTTGAAGGGTACGATCTAAAATGTCAAAAAACTGAGCCACCTGAGGTTTGTTAAATGCTTTGGGCCCTCGCTGCAGATGTAGCTTCGGGTTTTCGCAACTTTATATTCGGATTTCTTCTTCGAATTCTCTTAACCAAATCCTTTCCAGCAGCCTTTTTTTGGTTATTAAAATAATGTTGAATCCCATTTTTTACAGCTAACTGATAGGCTAATTCCATGACTTCCGTTCTTGTTAGTCCAAAGAACCTTGACTCTAGCAGTTTCAAATGTTCAACCAACTGCGTTCTACTTCTACAGGGAATGTAGGTTTAAACCTGCCGAGTCGCTTTTTTCAGCTGTTTTTAATACTTATTTTTTTGTAACGCATGTCTTCGTAAGGTCGCTTGAGGTATGTTATAGACTTTGGATGCCTTTAGCCACCCCATTTCAGCATTGTTAACGGCTTTTAATGCCTCTAGCATGGAAGACGCATTCCACGATTGCCTGTTTGACTTTCTTACATAATTTCGCGGCATTATCTGAAAAAATGATGCATATTTTATATTCAAATACTGGTCGGGTAAAATGACATACTATGTCAATATGCCCTCCTCACCTATATGTCATTTTGCCCTACATGAACATAATATAAACAAACGCAATTTTTGCCAGAATAACAATTTAATTAATTGATCTGAAACATGCAATCCTAAGAGCAATCATGCTATAACCTTACATAAAAATATCAACTTACCAGTTTGTAACATTCAACAGTTATAACAAATCTTAAAACATAAATACAAAAACTTTTTTAGGTGAAAAATAGAAAATCGAGCGTGGCATCTCCGCTAACTTATAAAGTCGAACTAAATGTAGACAAGTGTGCTAAAGACGTGTGGTTTGATGACATATTCGTCTTCGGGCGCTCCCGAATGGCGATTCGTTTGTAAACAAGCAATATGTCGTTATACCCCACTACGTCGTTTTGTACACCCTTCCCCTATATATATATATATATATATATATATATATATAATATATATATATATATATATATATACTATATATATATATATATATATATATATTTTTTTATATATATATATATATATATATATATATATATATATATATATACCGAGTTCAATGTGTTTGCATCGATTCATTTCTTCATGAAAAAATGTATTGCTTTTTTCTTCTCTTCAGAAGACCAACGTTTTTTTTTACGAAATTTTACGAAAATTCAAAATAGTCAACTATCAAGTAGTAGTTCTTCCTCAGTATTGTGAGAAATTCAAAATAACATTCTATTAGGATGGTTTTCCAGTAATTGAAAATTGTAGTGGTCAGGTAGTTAAAAAAAATACAGATCTTATACTATACAGCAATCAGAATAACTACATGTGTAATTTATCTAGTGAAACTTGAAATAATAAAAAAAAATTCTAAATATATCCTTATTTTTGCAAAAAACTGATAAGCCTGAAAAAATTCCTTGAGAAACGGTACATAATTCTAATTCTGTGATAGCTTACCAAGACATTTTTCAACATCATCTGAACTTGGTTCTTCAATTGCATCTGAATCGCTGCAGTTTATACTTTCATAATATTTGGGATCCCTTCTATGATGATCTTCATTTCCAGGAATTGTTTTTGTTTTATTTTTCAGAATTTTTTAATTATTCCTTTCTCTATCCATATGATTATCTGGAATTAACTTCATCTCAATCAGCAAACAAAGTTCTTATCAATTCAAATTACTAATACTACATAAACTAACTTCATGGTTATATAAAAGGGCAAATAGAAAGAATGAAAATGTCAACCTATAATTTTTTGTTTATGGAAAAAATTACAAATAAAACTATCTCATAGAACAATAAAGTGTAATGTATGACTTTCTAATATGATACTCTGGAGTTGATCAGAAATTCTTAACTCTACTCCTTCATGAAAAACTGTCTGGAAATGTTCTCCTTTGTTCTGCTCAAATGATTTATCGTTAACTTCATTCCTTCTATACTTTTTACATTCAATAGTTTGTTCCAAATGTTTGGACACCTTTGTAATATCTATTAACACGTTGACTGCCATGTCATCCATATATGAATGACAGTATTATTTCCTTGTGGGCCATGTCATTCATATATGGATGACGGTCTGTTTACCATTGGAGGCCACGGCATTCACTTATGAACGACGCTATATGTGTTATTGTGTGGCCTGTGGGCAACATATTGCTATACTTGGATTGGCTAGATATGGAAAGATACTGATATTACAGTGATTGAAAAAAAATTGTACATGCATCGTCAATAAACATGAAAACGTTTGTGTTCTCTTGACATTCTTTATCTTTAGATACTCAAATACAATCCTAAAATGTAAAAACAAGCTTAACATAAAACATACTTAAACATGAAGGATAATATGGATAATATTTCAAATGCAAATCCACGTGAAAGAAAACGTAACATACAAAACAATTGGCAACTAAAAACGTGAAAATTACACGTTATTGGTGGACCAAGTTGAAGCAGTTCAAACATAATTGAGGTTTACTCAAACATTCATTGCAATAGGTAAACACCATTTTTGCACGATTGTGATTTGGAGTAACATTCCGAACATTTTCTGCGTAACCTTTTACCATGTTCACCAACTCGTATTCTTAACAGATGAGTTGTTTTTCCTCGGTCGGCTGATCGAACCTCTGTAATGCCAAAGAGACCTTCAACTATATGTTCCTACGAATTTGAATTTTTTTACTGGCAACCTCTTTGTACAAACTCCAGGCGTTTTTAACACCTATTCCCAAAATGAGTTCTACACCAAGTTTCCAAAACCATTCGATACCCTTCCTTAGGGTGGTGGCATATCACCCCATATGATCTGAAAGGTCATTCATATATGAATGACGTGGCCTCCTTCGTAAAAACCAACACGTTTTATCATGGAGGGCCACGTCATTCATATATGAATGACAGCAAAAAACCTAGAAAAAATGAAATGTAAACAAAAATAACAGGGCAAATGGTCCATACGGGTAATAATATAAGGTTTAAAGTCATATGGCAAAGTTTCACAACTTGGCCCGCTGGGTGATTTTACGAAATACCCCTTGGCAGTCAACGTGTTAAAGTAGCACTGTGATCATATACCTTCTTGTGCATATCAAAATCATGCGACATGTAAGTTCACACTCTTCTTTCTTCTTCATGAGATTTGCCTGCCTTTGCAACTGTTGCAAAATGTTTTCTCAATTAAGTGAATGTTAAATTCTCACATGGTATTCCTGCCATTTTGCAATACCTTCCATGACTTTTATAAGCATTGAATGTTAGGTTTTGTTCCGTTTTTGATGGTTCAATATAGAGAAATCTGTTCTTTAGGTGTATTCCTGCAGATTCCCTATATTTCAATATCAACTCAATTCCCGAAAGGATATATTTTTTAACAATCGATAGGGAAGTGGAATTACGCTACTTTCCCTTGAAACTGATTCTTGTTTATTTTTTGCTTGAATTTTATCAGAATCATCAAGATCCATCAAATCGTTTCCATAAAGACTCTCTGCAATTTCCATTCTTTGGGTTTCTCCTGGATGCTTCCTATTGAAAACTGCTTTATAAACTATCCGTCCAAGATGAAAGATAAAAATGAGGCTCTAATTCTCTTTTACATGATAATATTTTATGCAGTAGAATTTTCAAATATTGTTTAATTTCTATATTTTACGGTAACTTTTTATTCTTCTGTTGTTTCAGTCTTCGTAGTCTATTTTCCCTATTTTTATAAATAAGATTTATGTTTGAAGCTAACTCTTGCTGAATTCTACGAGACAGTCCTGCAGTTTTTTTCATTAGCATATCATCTTCTGTTATGTCTCTGTCAGATTCTATTATACCAATAATTTTTTTCATTTCATTGAGTAAGGTTCTTGCATTTGTTGGATGTTTATTTATACTGCAGGTTTCATCAGATTTGGCTAGGACTTATAGTTTTCGAAATGGTGTAAATATTACGGGAATCATTCAAATCCTTGCAAGTTCTTATATTGTTATCATGCACTTCAATACGTAACATGAATCTTCCTAGAAGACGTAATTGAACACTGATATGATCTTTATTGTAGAATTCCCCAACTCTAATGCACATATAGTTGCCATAAGTAATTAAAATTTGATCAGAGAAAATTTCCTTGGTAACATTGTCACTATACATGTCAGATAATATTAAGTTGCTCAATGTGCTGGAAGCTTTATCATGGATAAAAGGAGTAAGTTTTCCCCAGTTCCCTTGCAAATGCCTAGACCCATTATTTGGGAAACATTTGATTTTGTTTTCGAATATTTTTTTTTATCCAAGTAAAAACCTAAACACAAAGAGCAAGGTACATATACTGCATCACTCTGATCAGAACTCTGGACATGATATGGTCACTACTGCTCGCTTGAACAGATACATTGTATTCATAATCACCTCGTTTCCTTAAAAGATCAATTTGTTGTCTTCTTAAAGGATTTGAAGGATGTAAACTATCAATTTATTTTATTTCAGTTTCTTAGTTATGAACACTGTTCGAATGTCTCACAATTTGAAATAACTGTATCTTGCCATAAAAACACTGATATTTGTTATATGAATTATTAGTCTTTTCTGAAACAAATCTCTTCAGATATACAATTTGAATAAAAGTGAATATTCGGGGAACAGTAGGAATAATCAATTACTGAAATTCTTCAAAAATTGAATAACTGAAAGAAATTTGATATACAATTTATCTTATCCCTAATAGGATGAAATTGAAATTTTTTTGTAGTATAAAAATGATGAAAAATGATTCAGCAAAATTTCCACAGAAAAATAATTTTGTAGGTTCTTTTATATAAATTACATCAAAACTGGGTATCACGAATTGGTATTAATGAAATAACAACTTGAAATAGGAAAACTAGCAATTGCACTCCATATGATTATATGCTATAAATTTATTTCCAATTGTAGTGAATATCATGGAAGGTTGATTGATTTCTTATGTCTGCACTTTAAAAAAAAAATATGACCTATATTTTTCATCAAAATATGTAAAATACTATTTGTTGATTCGCTATTCGTACCTTGTTTTTAGCAGAATCCTCAGCACTATGACGAACATAATCTTCAACACTATAATTAGTGTTAATCGTATTTACTTCCTGGGTAAACTGATTATACACAACTTCATTATTAGAAAGTGAAACATAGATTTTCTCAATACTTTCACTTTATTACCTGCTAAATAGCAATCTTTGCTTGAAGAAAACTTTATTATTTAATGAACAGACCATAAGAAAATATTATAATCGTAAAAACTCAACAGGATTTGTTGCTGTTTACCAAACAACTTTCTACAAGAATCTGTACGTTTAGCACCTAGTATACTTCTTATTATTAGACACGCGATGCCTCAGAAGAACTACCCCAAAAGCAGATAGCGTATCTTATTCTTGCCTCAATTTGAGAGTGATAATAGATGTGACTGCGTTAAAAAGTTTTTTAAATTTCTTATTAGATAAGAATACGAGCCTAATTTTTTTGTAGGTTTTTATAATGTAGATGAAATTTAACATTATCATCAATTGTCAGCCCTAAGAAGTTAACTGAGTTATCTCTCTTGATGGGTTTGTTATTGATATTTACGTCTAGATTCAGATTTATTTTATGATGTTGAGAACCGTGAAATCTAAAAAATCGAGTTTTTTCGACATTGATAAAAAGACTGTTATTACTAAACCGATTATTTAGTATGCCAAGGTTGTTCTGTACTTTACTTGTTAGTGATTCACTGCTTTTTCTAGAGAAAATGTAAGATGAATCATCTGCGTATAAAGTCACGGAGACGTCGGGCTCCAGGCAGTGTTGCCGTTTTGGCATTTTTAATGCTAAATCTAGCCTTTTTTTGTCTCAGTTAGCATATAAAATTTGAGTTTAGCATATTGCATGTTTTTAGCATTTTTTGGCCTCTCTCTACCTATAATAGAAAATTTTCAATCTGCTATGGATATTAGCACTTGAATGACTTTTTCTAAGGAATAAATGGATAACAAGATAAAGTCTATTGGCATTTCTGAAACATAATATAATTATCTAATAGGGGAATTCATCAATATTCGAAGAAACTATTATTTTTGTTAACGTTTTACGATTAGGGGAATCGCTCAGTCAGCACCCGTAGCGAGTTAGCGACGATTAAGACGATTTTCATTTTACGTTTTTAAGTGAGCACACTTGCACTTTTTGTTTGTGAACATACCACAATTTCAAGGGTTTATTTACCTATCAGAAATATGCAAGACAACATTTTCAGACAGTGGAAGTACGGACAACATGAAGTTGTAAAGAACAAAATTTACCTAAATGATATATTTTTTTAATTTTGCTTAGAATCAATTAATTATTACTCAGATCTTCATAATTGTACTAAAAAACGCTTTTAAACTGTTTGGCATGTTTTTTAGCATATCAAAAATTTTATTTGGCATTTTTTAGCATTTTTTCCGAGAGGTTTTGGTATATTTCTCGGAAACGAAACGGCAACACTGGCTCCAGAAATAGTTCAAGCTTATTTATATATAGAATAAAGAGGAGTGGTCTAAGCACTGAACCTTGGGGCACTCCTATTTTACTGCTTATTAAGCGAGAAGAAACCTCTGTAATCTGATTACGTTCTTGGCATTTGACTGATACGAATTGTTTGCGATCCGTCAAATAACTGATTATCCAATCTGCTGCTACGCCTCTGATGCCATATTCCTCAACCTTCTCAAGAAGGGAAGAGTGTGACACGCAATCAAATGCCGCTGTAAGATCTAAGAAAAGGCCGGCTGGACATTCGCCTGCTTCAAGATAATTAATAACTTTTTTTAGTAAAGCATTTATAGCATCGGTGCAAGATCGGTTTCTACGAAAGCCATATTGACAAGTAGTCAATATTTTATTCATATCAAGAAAGTTCGTTAGTCTTTCGAGATAGCAATATTCACTAGATGTTAGGGCAATAGGCCTATAGTTACGAATATACGATTCACTTGCTTTTTTTGGTATTGGAATGACTTTACTTATTTTTAGTGAACCCGGAAAGCAACCTGAGTTAAACGATAATTTAACGATATGTGATAGGGGAGCAGTAATAATATGGGAGGCTCTTTTTATTATAAAAGTAGGAACCTTATCATATCCCGCTGACCGTTTGTTTTTTAGTTTATTCATGATAATATCAAATATTTCCCTTTCTGTGAATGGGTACAAATAGAGAGTATTTTTGCATTCATGAGTTCGTTTTTTTGGTGTTATTGGGTTTTGTAACTTAATACTGTTTACAATGTCTACAGGTCTGCTAATAAAAAAAGAATTAAATTGATTTGCCACCATTTTTGGGTCTGAAATATACTCATTATCGACTTTCAGTTTTATATTTTTAGCGTTTTTTGGTTGCCCACTTGCAGACTTTATGACATTCCGCATTTGAGATTTTATTTTGATAAAAAGTTATTTTCTTTTTTAATATTAAATTACCATGTTCCACAATTTGGTTTTCATTGTGCGGTAATAGCTCACGGTACTCATCCGAGAGCATTCGTAAACTATGAGTTTTGTCGCTGGAGATTTTTATTTCATTATCAGTCCACTGGGCATTACTGTTAACTTTACAAGTTTTGATGGGAAAAAATTGATTCATATAACGATAGAATATATTCAAAAATTCCTTACATGACCTATCTACATCTATTTGCGTTATAACCGTGACCCAGGGTTCCCCACCAAGAGCACTAAGAAAATTTCGTATATTTATTTCTGAAAATTGACGTTTCCTGGTAAAGAGTTGCTTATCATCACTCCTATTTTGCGTTGATAAATTTGATTGAAACAAAACTGTTTTGTGATCCGATTTCACATCCCTCACAGGGTCAAAGTTGAAGTCACCACATAAAATTTCTGACGAAAAGGTTTTAAAATGCTTTTCCAATAGATGGGTTAATTTATTGCAGAAATTTTGAAAGTTGCTCGGTATATTGGAGACCTGTAACATAACAATATTAATATATTTATTCTCTTTGAAGGCTTCCATTCTGCTCCGCAGATTTCCATTGTTTCTTCTTCGCAATGTTCTGATAAATCTATCGGACATACTTCAACATTTATTTTTCACCATAAAGATACCCCACCACCTGTAGTTGATGTTCTTTTGTAGAATGAAATACATCGAAAGCTATTGAGTTTTATGCCAGGATTGCTGCCATCAAAGTTCCAAGTTTATGTGAAACACAGACAGTTTAAATCTGGCTTCACGTTCTCTAATTCCAGATTTATGATTTCAGCTTTTGCAGGAGTTAAGCTCCGGCAATTCAACAAAAGGAAGTCGCTGGAATCTGTATAAGCTTTAGACTGATTTTCTGCGGTTAGGGTGTTGAGGTTGGCTTGGTCTTATTGGGAAAAACCCGAGTGACAAGAGCACCATTTGGCCAACTATCCTTTTTCCACACGTTCTTAATGTTGTTTTCATTTATTGTGACTATTATTGATGCATATGCTTCGGGATGTTTAGATGTATGCATACGACACTGAACTTCTGGAAATTTGTTTCGAAGAAAAGCTTCCATGTCACACGGTTTTGTCCAAGGGTTTAGTCGAGTTACATGAAGTTGTATTTTTTTTTGGTACTGTAGACACTTTACTTGTTCCTTCTTCAATACTTCCAACTAAAAAGTTGCGATTTATCTTTCTTTTTCTGTTCACAGTGCGCCATTTTTCTTTATTTTTTGGTTGGGTTTGCTTATCATTTTTTTTATTGTTGTTGTTATTCGACACATTAGAAAGGACTTCGGCTACAATTTCTTGGGTAATTGGTGTCCTGTTGTCAGGAGTTGTTTCGTTTATTAGAACTACCGATTCATTGGTCTGTGGGTTAGTCGATTCTGAACCTAACTCACTTGACACTGTATGTTCATGGTTTGGCATCACGGAGTTTTCTGGCATAGAAGTCCTCGTAGACTCTGCACGTTTGTCAATAGATGGCACGATCTGTTTGTTTATGTTATTAGAACACGTATTATCAATTGAAAATAACATTTCAACTTGTTTTTGAAGTGCTTGTATGGTTATTTTTTGCGTTTGGATTATAAGGTCTTTTTGTTTCACTAGCTGATGAAGGTAATGAATTTCTAAGTCCTTTATATTAACATTGTCACTTATAAGAGTATCATTGGCACTTGTAAATGAAGTTTCATTTTTGTCAATATTGACCTCTTCAAGGTCATTATATTTTTCACTTTCACAGCAATTCATGCTCCTTTCGTTAATTATAGTTATTATTGTCTTTTTTGCACATCTAGAGTGCATGGTAGAATTGCATTTTATACACTTTATATCACTCGCTGGCTCATTTTTACCACAATCATTAATCGTGCGATATTTCTAGTGATCGACAGGTTAGCGTATGAGGCCATCATTGGAATATCTAGGGAGGGTACAGGTGATGAGATGATCAAAAGTCAGAGAGCCTTGTCATCTCTAACCAATTACATTTCATAAGCGAATCTCCCTAGTGATGTAATGGTATAGTGAGCATTGAGAAGAACTTCACTACGATGATTAGTAAAAAAGAAGAATGGAAAAGGGAATCCTCCACCCAAACTTTCAAAGACAGTACCATAAAATGGTACACAAATGATTCAAAACCCACTGCAGGAACTGGCGCTGGAGTATAAGTGACATGCACCAAGTCGCTGGGCTCCTGTTCGAGTGTCTTTTAGGCAGAAATACTGGCAATCGAAAAAAGTGTAGCTATGAACCTAGAAAGAAACTATCAGAAATGCATTCACTGTGCATAGTAATGCTAGTGATGTGCAACACAGTAGTAATAAATCAACATAACACCCTCCTTCTCTAAATATTTGAAATTTGCCATGTTAAAACTGAAAGAATTAACTTAATTTTTCCTGAATTTTTCTTTAATTTCCTAGTTTGATATGCAACAAATGCTTCAATTTGTGTAGGTGTCCTGTTTCTCGATTAAGGATATTCTTCTGTCACAGCATTGCATTCTCTGTAAGTTGGTAAAACATCATATTCTAAACAATCTTGAAATGAGTTACTTATTGCTTCTCTTTCTGGGATTGATATATTTTGAAGAATTTCTGCTACATATCAATAAAGATTTATTCTTGTCCTCTATTGATGTATTTTCATTGCTCTCAAATACCATATCTTCAGAAACTGAAGAATCATCAGGCATAGTGGTACTGAATTTCTCTATAGCATCATCTCATTCGTTTTCATCTGCACCTTCTATTCCTAAAGCCGCGTTTTCCTCCATGGTCGCTGGTCGTCGGCGACTACGACACAGTCGCAGCGACTAATTCGCGATGAAATTTCTGTTTTACTCGTTGGTGAGACAGCGAATTTAATTATAAAAAATGGACGACTCTAGAAGAAAATGTTCAATTCTGTTGTTGCTGAACTATCAAGATGAGGAAGTTATACATCTCAGTTTGGTTCAAGAAGGCGAAAAAAGGAAAGACATTTTTCCGATGTTTAAAAGAAGAAAACTGGAAGGATTTCAGTCAAATTTAATAAGGAATCATTTGAGACATAACGAAACAAAGTTTGAACAATTTTTTAGAATTTCAAGTTATCAGTTCAATTACATACTAGAACTCATACAAAATGATCTTACGATTCATCCCTATAACCGTGTGACGGAACCAATAACCACATCAGAGAAGTTAGCAATAATATTACGGTAAGCTTAATAAACTTTTTATTTTTTTAAATCTTTATTTTACAACGGATCTGTTTGACAGTTAGTAAACTAATTTCATGGGGTAGAACCTTGTTGATGAAAACTGTCTATTCTGTGTTTCTGCTGTACCCAGTTTGTAGGTGATAATATAAATGGCTCTAGATCTTTAGGTGATTGGAGGGGTGAATTTGTAGTACTCGTATCATACGAAGAATATGACAGCTGAGATGGTGGTTTTTCTGGTTGTGTTAATAACTCCAATTCTGCCTCTGAGATTATTTGAAAAAGCTTATTTTTTGTCCGAGCTCTCAATAAGGGGGGGAATTTTTTAACTGTAATCGCAAGGCTTTTAAACAATGCATCAATGTCATCCTCAGGTGGTTCAGATGATACTGTAAGTTGATTCATTAACGCTCCTCTTTCCGACATGTTTCTGTTTGAAACGGATAGCACTGCATTGTCAACACTTTTCTTTCTATTGTTGCCTGTAGTTTTAAGGTTTTTGACTAATTGGGACTTCTGGCTGTTGAAATGACATTTCACCTAAAGTTTTTTCATTTGAGGATTCTTGCATATTATCTTCTGCGATGCTCATTTCCAAATCATCAACTGTTGTTTCAGTATCAACATTTTGGGAATCAGTAATAATTTGCGTATCAGTATTTGTCTATACCCTACAAAATGAAAATAAATAAATATTGTTTCACGCACTTTTTAATAAATATCTTCATTTTAAAACCTTTCTGCCCACCTTCGTTCGTGTTCAACCTTATTCAAAAATCCCTGCTGGTCCAAAATTGGATTTCGTCTGCGATTTACAACGGCAGCGCTTCCTGTTGGGTGTTTACTGCTTTTTTTGTATTTATAATACTTATCTCGTATGTTCTTCCATCTTTTTTTGCAAGCTACAACTAAAATACATAAATTTATTCAAAATAAATACATTTAAAATATGAGGATTTTTGATTTTTTTTCCAGGTATCTTGCAACGGAAGAGTCTTTCCGGTCTTCGGATATCTCATAGCTACATAAGCATAACTGTACCTAAAGTACTAAAGAGTATTTATCAATAACTAATGCCGCTAGAACTTCCCCAACCTTCAGAAATTGATTTCAAACAAAAAGCAGAAGAGTTTTGGAAATGCTGGAATTTTCCCAATGTCATAGCAGCCACTCTCTGATTGTTTCGACTGGATACAATGCTATATCATATTGAGAATACCATAAATTCCCCATGACTGAAAGTGTACAATGAATAATCGAAAAAATATAACTATTCAACAAATTTCAGAATGAAATATTGTGACACAATACTACGGTCAGTGCACACTATTGACTTAGTATATCTATAGGCTAACTACTTTCAGTTTTGCTATAGCTAATTCATTGAAGTTGCACTTTTAACTTTTTTTGTTCTGTTCGTACAAAAAACAAAGGAGCTATTTTTCTTTTAGCATTATATCTTGTTACGTTTTTTTCTGGTACTAAAAATGCAAATAAAATTCTTCAGTGAACGGTTAACATAAATGAGATTAAGGGGGATGTGCTCACGACTGAACTACAGTGGAGAAGGGGTAGGTTCTTAGTTCTTCAAAATATAGTACAAATAATATCAGGGCGCCAGATAGTTTACAATTTCGGACCCCCTCAATAATACACCAAAACTATCAAATAAAGGTTCTGAAAGAAAAGATTCACGAAAACGCAAGTTATAATATGAAAATAATCTTTATATCCCTTTCAAATCAACAGCCAATGCCTATTTGTAGTTTTCAACAACTTAAGATGTTTATATGTAATATACGAAAATATATTTATCCCATTTACAAAAGTACTTATGAATGCATGCATTCATTCACATGAAATTTTACAATTACATGTAAATGAGCATAGGCGGTGTTATTCTATTAATAATGAAAGGTAATGGTCTATTAATAATGAAATAAAATGGTAAACAATAACAAAGTAAACGCATTAAAACTTTCGAAGAAATTATGAGTAAATCTACTTATAGTGAAAAAGAAAATCTAGGCTTTAAATAATGCTTTTAAATAGGTACTCATCCAGTGTCCTAATACAGTTTCTCTCTTCAACGTCCAATATAACCAATAAATGTAACTATCAGAAATTGGGTTGTAAGAACAGGAAATAACAGCAGAATCAATCAGAAACAAATGTCCAATCCAATCGGGGTACTTCCAGGCATAACGTCAATGATTTTCCAGTAAAACAATATACCAGATTAGAATTGGAATCCTACTCGCAAACGATATCCGTATTATTATACTAAAAGCCTGAAAATGGATTATATGGTTGATGACTGAAATAATTTTGCAAATACCTTAGTTGTCGGGAGGCTTTGCAGATGGATCTCAAGGCAGAGGAAATATATCCCGCAACCAGCGGTGATTTCACCCTAATTTTAATATTCAACTAATTATTCGTCATACTCAAAATTCACAAAATTATGGCGAAATCTACTACCAAAACTCACTATAATCCGGCAAGGCCGATCGAAATAAATCTATATTAGCGACGTTTTCTCTCCAATTACTACCTGAGAAATAACTTTCTTCCCTGAATCTCTCGATTCCTTGACGGTACAGCGTATTCATATTTGATAAGAAACCAGTATACCAGATGTTGCTAACGGCAACAAATATTCACGTCGAATAAATGAAGAATATAAAACCCTAATCGAAACTACGAGAATTATTTAGGGCCAATATTCCCGTTTGAAAAAAACGTTATAATCTAATGAACAATGCACAACAAGAGTGTCAAGTCCCAGACTCAAGGCCCTTCTGAAGTAGACGGTCTGAATGATATACTTGGAATTATTTGGCAAAGTTGATCAGCTCTTCACACACCCAGAGCCTTCCTCATAAGGGACAACTTTGAAACCATTTCGAAAAAGAAAATATTTCAATCTATTATGACACAATTTTTTTTATTATGCTTTCTTTGTTCATCAAAAGGAGCAAGTCTTTGGAGGGTAGTTTTTTCCTTTGTTCAATAGGTTGGTGTAATTTATCCTGATATAAATTCTTTGCCTAATGAATGCTTTAAGGATTACATCATGTAACGGTACCTTTCCCGACATTTTTTAAAATAACTCAGATGAAATTTGTTTTGTAGTATTAATATTTTTTCCGAAGTATTTGTAAAATTTTTTTTCTAATTGTAAGCAATATTTCAAAAATTGAGGTGTTGGCTCGGTTAATCCACCAAATGATAGGAACTAGCACCAATTAGGTAAGCTATACATATGGAAGCTCTTATCGTGAGTTTCAATATAGCTTCCCAAGTTTGGATAACTCTTTCTGAATTTTTTTGCAATCCAACCAGCTAAATATTTGAAACCATACTCTCCTGTTGTAGTTGTGTTCGATACCTGGGTGGTAATTGAAGTTAATGCCTGGTCTTCCTCTAGTTCAGAGGCAGTCGAGCAAGAATCTGTTCCATCATTTTCATTTTGTTCAACTTCCACAATTATACCACTTTTTCGCAAAACTTGACCCACAATGTAGACTTCCTCTGTATTTTCTTGTATGGTATTTGTGTTACTTTGGACAACTGTATCAGTTTTTCCCAGAATTATCAGTCGTAATCTTAAAAATATAATACTCTTTAGGTAACTATCAACAACTGACACTAACACATGCTTTTATCAATGTTACCTGTTCAAAGCGTCCAAGGGACTTGGATGATCATTCAAGCCACCACGTGTCCTCAGTTGAGAAAATAAATTTTCCAGAGCATCTTGATTTAGTTTATGGGTTGAAATATAAGAAATATTATACACCTCTTTCAAATCTTGAAATAAATTCTGCAGGTATTTAATTGAAATTAGAAGGCCTTTCTGAAATTTAAGCATTGTTGGTTTTCCACAGCATTTCATTGTTGAAACAACATTATAGCATTTTTGGAGAGCTTCATCTTGTAGCTCTTTTAGGTTTGTGCTTCCATATCCACTTTTTCAAGGACTTGAAGCATTTGGGATATAAGAGTTCATCACATCAAACCAGTTGTTAATTACTTCAACAAAATCTGCCAAGTGTAGATATTCTTCCTCATATTTTCCCTTGCACTTGTAATATTTAAGGGCTGATGCAACAGTGTGGAATAACAACTGCGTTGCTAATCCCACGCGTTGCATCTGGGGCCCAGTACATTCTAAAGGAGCTTCTGTTAGTTTAAATATTGAGCTGACATCAGAATTTCTTAGATTTAGAAGTGCCTAAAAAAAATAGTATTATTTATAATATATGTGCTTTACTTATACTTAATCTATTTTGAAACTGGAAGCCTGTATCTAGTAGCCAGTTACGAACAAGCTTGAAAATATGGGGTGTATCAGTAAAAAAATAGATATTTGTATTCTGCAAAGGGTGATGGAACCATGTTTTTTCTGGGGTACTTTCATAGTGTGTCCACAAAGCCGTATTAGTTGGACCACAGTCTGATGCTAGTGCTACGACAGTAAAATTAATGTTATGCAACTTTACAATAAGTTCGTGTAGTATAGCAGGTGTTATTTTCTGGTCAAAGTTAGAATAAATTGGCTGTTTCCATTTTCCAGTCAAACTTCTTACCTGAACAACTTGTAATTGCTTGTAAGGGCCCCTGATACAGTCATTTTCCACATCATACTCAATTTTTTAGATATCTTCATTTCATCAAACTGTAGTACAAGTTTTTCAATTTGTGACATCTTTTTACCATCAGAATCCAGTATTGTAAAAACTCCATCTAACACACCAGATTTCATATGGATTTTCTTTGCCCACCTTCGCAAAGTTCTTATAGCTGAAAAAGATGTCGATAGTGATAAAGCTCTAAAAATTGTTTATGAAGCCTTTTAAAAGGTTTTACTTAAAGGAGTAATCTAATAAATGAGAAGGGGAGGAGACAAATAACTGAAAAGTAGCAAACATTAAACTATAAATATCTTACCAGGTAATGGGTAGTTTAATTTTTGTCTCAAGAATACGTAGCAATGTCGGCTGTAGTATCTTAGAGTGCAGGCAATTGAAATATCTGCTTCGGTCCAGGTAACCTTTTCCTTTTTACGTAATAATAAATCTAATTCACTCATAGTGAATATATTTTTGAATACTTCTTGAATATATTTTTCAGCCTCTTTCTTTTTAAATTCTGTTGTCTTATTGTTCCAATCCCTCAGTTTTCTATTGGGCACCAGCAGCTGTTGGTTTTTATTATCAATTGTTGCATTGAGACTTGAAACTTTATTGCGCAAAACTTCATTCTCTTCAGCCATCTTAGCTATTTGAGTTCTATATTGCTTAAGTAAGTCATTATTTGTCTATAAATTATAATTAAAGTTAATGCCACATATAAGCCTTATTCGGGTTTCCAAAGGACAAATTGCAAATATTCAGAATCAACTGCCCAAAACATTATTACTATTGACAATGCAAAAACTGGCAATATAGTTGGGTGATGGATCTTGGATGGTTTGAGAATGGTCTGAAGTAGAACCTGAATAGGACTATTAAAATAAATACATGTAACATACTAACATGTAACAAAATCGGCAGATTGTGCATACCTAGTAGACTTTTAGGACCTTGCTTTAAACTGTACTTTTATTGGGTTTTTCATCACTTGCTAATCTCATTCTAATACCAACATAAGAAAATAAAATTTAACCGGTAGTAGTTCGGCCGAGAGTTATTTTGTTAGGTGAAACTGTTTATTTTGCGAACTCGTGGTTAACCCGCGGCTTTAAGTTCGCTAACCGGTACTGGTTACCACCAATTGGGAAACTGGGCCTATGGAGAACTGCGTAAATACAAGAGTGTTTAAATACACTGCCAGTTCTACCAACCAGACGAAATTAATCGCCTCGCGCATGATCGAAAATTGCCGTGTTTTCACGAACTATGGCCGTGTCAAAATGTGAAATGCATTCATTTGTCAATTGGAAAATTGTAATCGAGAACATTAACACCTTGCATAAAACAAACATTTATTTTTATTTATGATTTGCAGAACAAAGAAAACCTAATCTTTATCAATGGAAAACAGATTTTTTCCTTCTTTCTTAATGATAATTTTTTGTTGTAGTCTATCCTTTTATATATATTTCAATTAGATAGGTAAAAATCATTCGATATACCTGTGATCCGCGACATCTGCATTCTGGTTAAATTCACAATTCATAAACTACAAATTAATAATGAGGAAAAACACAGTTCGTTTCTTATCATTATATTTATTTCGTCGAAATACACTATATTATATTTCAATGTTCCTGTTTTTTTGTCCACTTGATATTCACTTGCGCATTAGTCAAAGCAGGATTGGTGTTCACAAACAAATCCGGAAGATTTCCTAACGTCTGGTCATTATCATGTGCATCGGAATCACTTTCTGCTTCTGATTCGGAGGGATAATCGTCATTTTCGGACCAATGCTATATTCTAGACACTCCGATAGTTTTTAATCTCTGAGTTGTTTCCTATCTATATATATATATATATATATATATATATATATATATATATATATATATATATTATATATATATATATATATATATATATATATACATATACATATACATATATATATATATATATATATATATATATATATATGTATATATATATATATATATATATATATATATATATATATATATATATATATACACATACATATATACATATATACATGTATGCAGTGAATATTGAATCTGCTTGAAATGCGGAAGTCGGTGATATAGTTTTCATCGTTGTTTTTCGAATTTTCAATATACGAAATTTTTCACTTTGCGACTATTTTGCATCTTTTCACTGACTACTGTTTTGGCTCCGGATACGTATACTTTTCGTTCGTAATAGCTACTATTTTGACTCCGTCTGTATATTAATTTTCATAACAAGACTTATTTGCCTCCGACCACGTTGCCATGTTTTCTGATTGTATTCAAATTGCCGAAGTGATAATTTATTGTCCAATAGTTAGTTACTCACAAATGCAAGGTACCTATTTCGAAACTAAATTTTCGAACGCTGAGAGCATTCTTATAGTATAGAAATCTTTAAATTTCAGTGATTTCTCTAGTCTTCACTCTTAATTTCCAATTTGTGTGTATAGTTGATCTCTATTATTTTTCATTCGGAAAATATCGGGCGGTAGTATGTACACCCGCCGTGTATAATAGCTTTCGAAAAAACTAAGGATTTTTTTACAAATTACCCAGAAATTGCTCATTTTCAGGATATTTTCATATTATTTCGAGATAATGCTGAATTTGCGTCAATTTTTTTTCTGTAAAAATTGAAAAACCTGACTTATGAAATTTTTTAAATATACCAAAAACATTAATTTCCTTGCACTTTTGGTCTATAAACTTTGTACCTCCGATTCAGTATGGATATCTTTAAATGAAGAGTTCATAGAGCAGTCAATATTACGGGACGGTTTTCGTCTACCTATAAACTTTTTGGAGAAAATTCACAAAAACTGAGATTCGGAAGTGGGCACAAAACAAGTGATTGTTTTTATAACTTCCTACATAAAATCATTCGAAATACGAAGTTAATAACTCCATGCAGCAAAGATTAGGCTATTTTTTCAATTCGAAACTACTTTCTATATGATAAAACACAAATTAAAACTTTTCAAATAAAAATAAACAATAAAAGTATTTTCATTGAAATGGAGATAAACGTATAACTTCATATAGGAAAGTATTTAGTTTCAGTTTTCTACTGGAAAACAAAAATGTACAAGGCTAACTTTGAAATAAAAACTCTTTCTATGAAGATTGGAAAAAAATAAATATTCTTAAAGTATTGAAAATAAAATCTTTGGTTCTACAACCAAAAACAAACAATAACACAATATGTTCTAAATAAACTTGAACTAAATTCAGACAATCTCTGTACAATAAATATTTTTCTGCTGGTGCTAAGATATTTAGGAAATCAGAAAAATTTTTCAAAAATATTACATTATACAATATCCTCATTGATGAGTATATAAATTTTCAACAAATACTCAAATTTTGGAGCAGTCCTTTTTTTCAAATAAGGTTTCGTGATTTTGTTTCAATTCCTGGCATTCTCGTTTTTTTAGAGGTCTTTTATTTTCAATGTGTCGTGCGAAGAATTTTTGAACGACTTCTTTTTATTGCTTGGTCCAGGGTATCAATGTACGTTTAGTTTTCATCACGGCACTATATTTTTTCGAATCTGTTCGGGACGAACAGCTTGGTTGGCTATAAAACAATTCTTTTTCTTCAATCACATCACCATCTTCATTTTCGCTTTGCTCATCTTTATCATTCGATAGATCTTCCTGTAGATCTATTTCATCCAAAGACTTTCCTTTGTTTTTTCCGGCTTCCCTTTCTCCATTAAAAAAAGTAATTTTGCAATTTCAGCGGTCTGAAATACATCGTCAGGTAGACAGAAGGTATGAGTTTTTATCTACCTGTGATGTATGGCCCATAAATGTGAAAAGTTGCTCTATTTCATTTTCTTCAGATTAAATACCTGTGCTTATGTAGCTAAGTGTTTCCGCAGACGAGTACATGTTATTGCACCGGGATTTTTCGCTCCGCAGTCATTGGCATACTTGGATAAAACTTTGTATCCTTGAATCGTCGAGTTTGTGTTCGTTTTTCCAAAAATATAAGGTATGTCATCATTCAGAAAGTTCTTTCTCATAATGATCATCTCACTTATATGAATTTGCACATCCGTGCTGAATATTACAGGTACTCCTCGTCCTCTTTTCCCCCTTATCACAACTCTTTTCATATCTCTAAGAGTTCTGTTAAAACAGTCCATTCTTCCACAGAAATGCTTGTCAAGTTTGCATCCAATAAACCTACAGTTGATCTTATACAGTCTTCCAGTTCAGTAAATCTTTGTAGCATATAAAAAGTTGAATTCCAGCGGATTACGACATCCTGAATCAACTTTTTAGGATTATCAATTCTCGCCTGCTTCTGAAAGTTCGCTAATTTGGAATTGGAGAGAGAGCTTCGTCTAAAATGCGAAACTATAGCTTTAAATTTGGTAATAATTATGGGTTGTACTATTATTGGAGCATCACAAACAATCAGGTTTAAAGTATGTGCAAAACATCCAAAGTATTTCCAGCTCAATTCTTTCGTAATTGTACTTTGAATTTTTGCAGCATTATCTGATATGGTTAAAATTACTTCATTTTGTAAGCCCCACTCATTTACAACTTCATTTAATCTGGCAACTAAATTTTTATATGTATGATTCTCTTCTAAAAGATCGCAGCTTAAAAGGACGGAATTCATTTTGAAATTTTCATCGATAAAATGACATGTTATAGCCATGAAACTTTCCGTTTTCGCAGACGTCCAACAATCAGTTGTTAAACAAGCATTCAATACGTGTTTCATTTTTTCTTTAGCTTCTTGGTAACATTGCTCATGGTATAACGGAATAAGACTGTCGGAGATGGTATGCCTATTCGGTAGTTGGTAGGAAGGATTTAACGAATTCACAAATTTTCTAAGACCTCTGTCCTCTACCACACTAAAAAGTTGGTAATCAGTAATGAAAAGTCCTAATAAATCAGTATACATTTTTTTAACAGTCCCTGGAACTTTTTTGGGAATATAGGTTGATATACTATCTTGCCTCATTTTCTTTTGAACCGGATTGCTAATACATGCTTGCTCTGAACCAGAAGGTAGTGTTTGCAGCTGTGTCTCATTAGTATCCTCTAGTGGCCGTTTGAAACTTTTTTTATCTATATCCTCCTTCATCTTTCTCAGCAGACGTAGACGTTTCCGGATAAATATTGATCGTAGGATGCTTTCTGTTAATGCTTTTTCAGATAAGAAACTGAATGTTTATAACACAGGTGCTGTTTACATATCGCACCTTTAGTGATGAAGTGGCACAACTCAAAAAACACGATATTGTAGAAAATGCAAAAAAAACTTTTCATTATTGGGATTAGTTCGTATTTTGTTGATTACTTGCGAGCCTATAATATTAACAAACTAATGCAGTTTCTTAATAGGCAACTACATGTCTACAGTAGTTGCCTATTAAGGCAACTATTGTGTTTTGATGGTTTTGATCTTTTTTGGTGAAATTTTTTTTTAAAATAATTTTTTTATAGATTTTGATAAACAATTTTAAGTTGGGTCACTTTAGTATCAAAAATTTTACAAGGTGTAAGTATTATTAATAAATGTTTTAGTTTATGACTAATGTTTTACTAAAAACATACAAACTATTTCGAAATACTTCTGTTTATTTTTATTAAAAAAAATAATTTTATTAATTGAAACAATTTATTTCATTTTATATAGCACAGCAATTATCTGAATAAAACGTTATTTCCATTTCTTCTTCTGGTGAGCTTTTATTAGTGGACAATAATTCAAAATATTTCAATATGGATGTTCCAATTTCAATGCATCCGCGTTTTGCATCGCATTCATTCCAATAAAAACAATGGACATTACCAAAAGCTTGTTTTTTTTCATTATTGGGATCAATTTTACTTAGTTCAACTAAAGTGAAATTATACGCATTTAATTCAGATCTATAATAAAATGCGGATGTATCACCCCTTGGACACTGAAGCACAGCCTGTAAATCATAAGTTATAACTTTTTTAGAGTCTGTTATATTAAGTCGATCGAGATGTTTTTCCTTACTACACAGCTCTTTTCTTGAAGATGCGTTTCGTATTCCCTAAGTATTTTTTCCCTTGCTTCAGCAGTTGTGTTATTATAGGAAGTACAGAGATCACATTGATCTTTTCTAGGCTGAAAAAACCCTGTCAATATTTTATGTATAGATGAATTAGTTATTATGATTTACTAGTGAATTATAAAGTAATTAAATTTTTCTATGTAAATTTTACTTGTCGTTATTTCAGTTGTTATAGGACTATGACAATTTGGACAAGTTCCTGGTGCTGCATAGTTCCTAATTAAATATTTTCAAAAATTTGTATTGTTTTTGTACATTACAGTGCATTCATCTCTGAATCTATTCTCACATCCTTTAATACAAATTAGTTTGCGTTGTATACTTGCATGATATTTCAGTATGAAATTGATAATGGATTATCACATTTTACAGACATGGTATCGTTATGATTTATTGGAATATTCTCATACGGCAATAAAATACGTGCTCTTAATTTGTAATCATCTTTAGATAGTCTCTTATCCAATGGGTCATTCACAAAAACATCTGAAATATGCTGTGAAATGCACAGGTATATTGAAAAGAATACTTTTCTCCATCTATTACAATCAACTTCAGTTTTATTGTTCTACCATTTTTTATATTGATATATTTACTGCATCATTTTCAAATGATGCAGTATTGCATCTTTATTGTTTCTTCGCTCTGACCCATGTATAAATTTTTCGTTTCCTTTTGTTTCCTGTTTTTGCAAGTCCATTATGGTCTCTATTTCTGAGAGTGCTAATTCTTCAGTTGAATCCGCGGAATAAAAAACAAGTAACACACACAACTTTTGACCCATATCTTCTGAACGTAGTGAACAACCAGGTAGAACATGAACATTTTACTGGCATATACGACATTTATGAGCTTTGTTTGTCACCTTTTCGACAAGCAATACATTTCGTGAAATTATTTGTTCGTCTTTAAACGGAAGGGTTTCACTCGGACTGCTAGATTTACTGATATAATTTGTCAAAACTATCGTTATTCCCTACACTTTTGTTTATTGAGACGTCAAAAGGCGAGTTAATTATATTTTGTTATTTTTATCTGTTCTACTGAATGTGATTTCTTTTGTTTCTGAGTTATTTCCAGATCTCTATTTTTTCGGTTCGGTTTATTTCTTTATTCCCCATTTATGTAGCTTCTTCTAATAATTTACTTATCTTCCACCATTTATTTTGAATAGTTATTCTTATTTTCGTCGTGGTCGTCTTATTTCTGAAACGTACGTCTTTTTTTTGTCAACAAGGACGAAGTCGGAATCGTGACACTAACTGCTCGTGTTAACCTTTATTATTCAGTTTTCTTCATTGAAAGCACTGGTGGAATCACCATTTTAGATTATTAACCCTTTCGTCACTGGCCAATTTTCATGCGACGTCGATCATATACGGGGGTTTTCATTGCTTCAGCATTCGTGCGTTTACCGTTCATAGTATCCCGCATTTTTGCGTTTTCCGTTGGATGTGCATCTATCTGCTCATCACAAAAACGAAGAATCTCCGTCTTTTTGATGAGATGTAAGGTCAATATTCAATATGAAACTTTTGGATTATAAAGAAGTTTGTTTTCCTTTCATCCAACAAAATATATTTCGTAATATCTCTATTATAATGTCGTCCTCTGCATTCAATGATATCCTCTTGTTGTATTATAGGATCTAAATATTTTACTATATTATATAATTTCATAGCGTCTTTCAAATTTCCATTTTGAATTCAATTTAATTGTCGTTAAAATAGTTCTTGTCTGAATTTATTTTGCTGTCCGGCTCCCAGAAATACTTCAAGAAATTTCTTTCAAATTCTTTATAATTTTGAATTGTATCTTTCAAACTTGAAAGCCACAAAATTTGCCTATGGAATCTGGTCTTCACTGTACAATAATTCTGGAGGCTGCTCAAAGAAAGTGTTTGCTATATATGTATTTAAGATGTTATGGGCAGGATTCTTTGAGAGGCGTTGACCAATCCGTCGTCACCATTAGTCTTGGTAGGTATTGAAGTTGAGGCGAGGGTATTTCGCCCTAACGTTTCTGTATAAAATTTTGCACAATAAAATTGACTGGCAATTTCTTCCAAGTCAGATGAACATCTGCATACCAAGGCCTAGTCTGAAACAGAGTAACACCTTTTATGTTGATTACAGCAGATTGAATGTTATGTTACGTTCTCCTATCAATTTTATGTGTAATGTATATTATATCGTATGATGTTGTAATGGTTGTGATATATTATTGGGATCTGACGTTCCAGCTGACGCACTCTGGCGTCAAGATGGATGAAGCTTTTATTTCCAACGTTAGCATATACAATTGCATATACCAGATTTTGATTTCCTACAAACTACGGCGTAAAAAATGGAAAATGGAAATTGCAATTTTGCAAAACGCAGAATCAGTAAGTCTAGAGAATTTCGTGAAAAGTTAAAATTTATAAGCATAAAGAAATGAAAGTGTTAGCTTTTATCGATTTCCGAAGCCAAACGAATATTTTGTGGAGAGAAAATAATTTTGCAGAAAAGGAAAAGACTGATGTATGGAAGGTATGGAAAATATCATCAGAGAAAGAATAACACAAAGCCGAAAATAATTGTGTTTTTTGCATTTTACAAGAGAAAATTAAATTATTCCAGGTAATTATTGAAATTTTAGTTTTCTTTATTAATGAAAATTCAAGATACTGCCGTCAAAAGGAGATGTTAGAGGAAAAACGCCATTCCTATATGTAATATTCCAAGAGCTAATGATAAGGAGAGGAATATGAAAGTAGACCGAACATGTTCAGAAAGAATTAATCGAGGCGTACAATCTGATGCTTTACTGAATACTCAAAATATCGTCCATAAAAACACGCGGGATTTAATCACGATATTTTTACAGACACAGACCCACCTTATTTTCATAAAGAAAGTCTTTCGGCGGAAGTCTTATATGTAGGATTGAAGGTGATATCATAATATGTTTACTCTTTCCATTGTGCAGCACATGAACAAGTGCAGAATAAAATTTCTCCTCGTTCTGTTTGCTCTCTTATCAATTTCATGAGGTTTTTCTCTGAAGTGAGAAATAGATAGACTGAAAGCAGTAAAGTTGGCGATGCCAGGCCTCGACTTCTCTTAATTTTCTCAAATTGTATGATGATTTTGCATCTTTCCAACCTATCGCCTTCTCTGTATTTTCTTTGGAGTAAGTAAATATTCAAATCTCTCATGTGATCCTTGCTCAAAGTTGGTTTTGAAGCGCCATGTCTTGACGTTATCACCTAAGCTCCGACTCCATGTCAGATCCCAATATTTTGATGGTTTACTAGTGATTTTGACATGCCATTTAGAACAGCGCACTGAGGTATCATAATGTTTTTTAAATTTATTTCTGTTGTGTATATGGGATTTTGAATTTTATATCGTTTCCTTGTGTCGCTCATTAGTTTGATGAAATTCTTATAATTTTCTTATATATCAGCATGAGAGTCTATTATGCATATACTTTTATTTCTATTTCTTTTTCATTTTTCTCTGTAATTGGGTGTAAACTTATTGAGAATGAATGAATTATTATTATCATTATTATTACTATCACTCTCCTCAGCCGTTTTCAATGTAGTACCCAGATCCATTGGTGTACTTATTGTTTTAGCTTCAGTCATTCCAAATTAATTCAAAATGGATTCTATATAGTGTGTTCGATCTGTAAAAATTGTGTGATTCTTTCAGTCTCTTACAACTGTCATTCTTAAGCATTCTTTAATATCTCCTAGATCTTCCATCTATTTTTTTTCATATATTGCTTATATTTTTAGAAAAATTCTTGTTATGGGAAAATATATGAAAATCATCTACATCTTAAGCTAGAATCACCAGATTTTAAAATGTTTCTCTGGTATATACACAGGTATTATATGAAAATTTTATTAAATCAATTTCTCGTTAATTCCAGGAACGAGCTAATTGTTTTACCCATATAAAGACTTTGTGAGCTTACAGACTTTATAAATATCTTTTTCCAAATCCTTATTCAGAAATGCATGCAGTTGCAATATATATATATATATATATATATATATATATATATATATATATATATATATATATATATATATATATATATATATATATATGGTTAATATATGAATCAAGTTCAATAACTAATCTTGATAATCTTACAACTGGAGCAAAAGTTTCCAAATAGTCTCTACCATATCTCTGAGAATCCTTGACTACAAGTCTTGCATTGTAACGTTGCACTTCACTATCGGCTCCTACTTTTTAGACGATTAACACTGCTTCGAGGATCTCTCAAACTGTTATATACTACAAAAGAATACCCCATATCTATTTTCTCTTTTTTTTTATTATTTATAGGTATCTAACTCTTTGTGGATATCTTTTCTCGACAATTTTCTCAACTTCTTCTGATCCTTATCCACTACACAATTACTTTCACCACTCGTAAATTCATTTTGGTTCTGATTTTCATTTGGGTTTATATCTTCAGTCTCCTGACATTTCTCAACTTCATCAAGAACTTCAGTTAGTGGTTTATTCTCTGGTTTCTTTACAACTAGGTTTTCAACCTGGATTGTAAAATATTCGCTGGCCTTAACCTGTTAGAGGATTGCAGTCAAGTACTGGAAACATTTTCAAATTAATTTTTATTATTCACAATTTATAAAAACATATAACATATAAATCTATCTATTGTTTTTTTTTGTTTTATCATTATGACATATATACTTTGATTACATAAATATATTACAGCCATGAAATACAACAAATTCTAACAAAATTCTTATATCAAATGAGTTTTCGAAAGTATGTATATATATATATATATATATATGAAAATGGAGTGTTGCCGTGTAAATTAAATTAGAAAAATGTGAGTTCTCGACAAAATTTAAAAGGGGTCAACTGATGTGAATACATAAACAATTTCTCAATCATGTCTATATTTCGGATAATGATTTATATCCTTCCTCAGGACTCTACAATATAAATATACAATGTCAAAAAATTAAACATTGAAACACAATTACAACAACTTACAATTAACGAGATTGTATGTAAATATCACCATCATAAGAAACACAGGGTTAAGTTAGAAATCAAAAGTTGTAAATACAGGTCCGACAGTGTTAAGTCATTCTCAAAATTTATAAAAACAAAACAGATGACATAACTTCATCAAGGAAAACATCGAAAAACGGCAAAATGGCAAATGTCAAAAACTAATAAAATCCGTCGAAACCAGAGAAACACCACAACAGATAAAAACAGAAGGGTCAACAAGAAATCCCAAAAACACAACTCCAAAGATGCAAGATCTGCAATTAAAACGCTAAACAAAGCAAATAACTGCATATACAACTAAGCCCTGCGCTATCCGTCCTTTCGGTAACGTTATTAGGATTCTGGTTTATGTGGCACATTTCCAGAAATATTTTTTTTTGATGAATGGGCATCCTGGCAAGGATCTTAAAATTTTCAAAATCAAAACGATGTCTCATTTTAGATGAATGAAGTGCCAAGGCACATCTATCTGGATGAATTCTGACATCGCTTTTGCGAAGAGTTATTCTTCTTTTTACGGTCTGAGCTGTTTGACCAATATACAAGTTTTCACAATCCGAGCACGGTATACTGTACACAACATCTGACATCAAGGATTGGGAAATCTCATCTTTCAACATTCTTAAGACGCAGCGGCCTGACATAAAGTTATATTTAGCTAATTTTAGGTGTTCAATATTCGAGAAAATGTGTGTCAGGTTTACAGTTAGATCAGAGATGTATGGTAAATATCTATATTTGAGACTGGTAGTTTGTGAAGCATTCTCTGTATGGTGATTGGTTTGAGAGGAAGAACAGATGACACGGCGTTGGTACTCCAAAGGAACTTCTTTACAAGTAACCTTGGATAGCCGTTGCTAACCAAAATCCGTTCCAACCTGAGCAAAGAACTGCGACTATAATCCACATGTCGTCGGCGTAATGTTAGAACCGCGTAAGTCAGCTTCGGCTGATTTTACAGGAGGTCATAAAAACTGCTTCAACTAATGGAAATCAAATATAATTCAACCAAAATAACTTATGTACATGTTCACTCATAACTGAGAAACCTATGACATAAATTGTTGGAAAAAACTTTATGGTCAATTTATTATATGACTCACAAGTTTTTAACATAAATAATTACAAAAAAAAACTTACGAGCTTTTAGGTATATAAAAAAATATAATTTTTTCAATATTCAATATTATTTTTTATGTAATTTACTTAATCCTTATATTACATAGGTCGACACATAAATAAAATGCATTTAGATTTAAAAAACTAACTTATTACCTAGTTTTTGTGTGGCAGTTGATCATAAAAATTATGGTAATCCTCTTCAATAACTTTCTTAAATGCCTTTAAATTTGTGTATCATTATCATCTGATTCCAAGTTATTTTCTTGAACATTATTGTATTGATTTATTATATCAAATTTATCACCATTATTAAACTGATTAACATATGAATGAGTTTGAACATGAGCATTTTCAGCCTCAACATTAATATTTTTGAATTTATTATAAGCTATTTCATTTTCCTTTGCTACTCTGCGATAATACTGTCGTTTACCTACATCTTGTGCTAAATGTTTTCTTTTTTACATAAAAAAAATTATTCCGAAAAACGGGTGAGCCAATACCATAATTCACTGCTTTAATGTTTCTAGATAAGTCTCATTAATATAGTTGCTTACTGATCTTTGTTAATAATAAATATATATGTAATCAGTCTGGCAAAAAACATTTGCATTCCTCTGATTCTTCATCAAAGAAAATATGCAAACAACACTCTAACCAATTACCACTTGAGTTTTCCTTCTCGATTTGACTCTGTCAGGGGCATGCGTAATCCAAAGTTTTGTCGTTTCTTCTATTTCTGTCAATGAGACCGTCGTGGTCAACTGAACTGCCCCTGAAAATTGAATATCATTAGAAAAAGAGAAAATACAAACAATATCGTTAATTTGAACAAATAGACAATAAGGGCCAGTTTCACCACCTTCTGATTCACAACTTTCACTTGGCATAAAATAAGAAAGGACAAAACATCTGTTTAAGTTATCAGACTCTTGTCGGAAGCTGGTGAAACTGGACCAAAGTATTGTTATTGTTTTACTTACTAATTACTGCTTTATTTAAATTCAACTCATGAAATGCTTCTTTTTTCTTTTCCCATAATAGCTAAAAATTGAAACCAATTCATCTTTCACTGATGTCCTTAGTATATTATGGTTCTTAGATTTCAAATTCATTCCTCCCAGTGATGCAAGGTATGAGACCTAGAATTAAACATATGTTAGGTACGAACAATTTATTTATGCAATAAACAAGTAAATTATTTTCCGATATATTTTTTTAAAAAATGTTAGAGAAGGTTTTTATGAAATATCAACAACGTTCATTATTTCTTTTTTATTAACTGTAAATAACGAAAACTGGAAACCAGAATCTGCAAGTTTTCTTCTTTAGTAAGAAAATCTTCCAATACATCCAGTTGGTCCTTGGTTGTTAGAGAAAGTTCTACTGGAAAAATTTTTTTAACATCTTTTTCTGAGGTACAAGGTCTCTCGTTTCCTTTCAAATTCTTTTCTATTAGGTCAATCCGAGCAAAAATCAATTTGTTTTGTTCCTTTATTTGGTTCACCGCAGTTATTAGTAACTTGATGCCTAAAACATTTTAATCATAATGTAACATTTAAGTACAATAAATTTATTTATTTTGATTCACCTTGCTCTTGACATATATTATCTGATGAAACAGAGGATGGACCTTGACTATTGCTATTAGTACTTAACCTTGCAACCTCTTGTATAGCTAAATAAAAATAATGATATAGTATGTAGTAAAAAACAATCTGCTGGAATTACATAATTCAGGTGGGTTTATCCAACTTAGGTTTATTAATTTTGAAAACAAGAATAAGAAAAGAATGAGATTTAAGAATAAATTGAGTTTCCATAGAATCAATCTGTTTTTTGAAATTTATTCTGCTGCTTTTTTGTTTTTCCTTGTAACAATTCATCATTTTGCTTAATTTGCTTTACGAAAAGAAAGAATGAATAGTGTTATTGTTTAACTTAATATTGCTGCATTCAGGTTGAAGTGAAATTGTTCTTAAATCATAATTTTGTGTTCTTATACCCTTGTTTAATGCTTTTTAACTTTCTTTATTCTTATTGCTGTATTTCATAATTAGTGGTTCTTGAATTTGTGTTAGATAAACTAACTTTGATTTCATTCCATTTCTCTAAACTTTTGAAATAAGTTAAGTTCCTAATACCTGGCTCTACTCTAGACCGCAGTGGTGATGTAGTGTCTTCACGATTGTTTGGTATCTTAGAACCTGAAATTCAAATTACTAGCTAAAGTTATATAGGTACTTATTATGTATTATACAATACTAAGTATATACATGCTTAGATCAATGAAAGAGGTGGATTGATATACCATTTTATATTTTATTTTTCAATTTAATTATATTAGTATTATACAGTTGACCAGATATTTATTTATAAACATTCTTTATTAGTTTTTCATGAATAAATAGCTGACCTACTGTAAAATACTAGACTATATATAAAAAACAACACACCATAAACCATAAAATTACCCACCTTAAAATCTACTTATTTTTACACTAGGAGGACGTGTGTAAGAACTTTCTTTTTCGCTTGAATCACTGACAATTCTTCTTTTACTCTTTGTTCTAATGGGTGTCTCAGATCTATTCTTTATTGTAATATCAATGTCGGAATTTAGATCGCGTATCGTTTCTGCCTCTTTTTCCTTCTGTAAAGCTTTATCTAATTCCGCTTGAACAATTACAATTTATTTAGGACACATATTTTGCGCAAATAAACTTTCCAACAATACTCAAAAATTTTTATCAATAATACTTACATGTTTTGTAGAAAATTCTAGTAACGCCGTACAACCACCATTTCTCCTCATCAATGCTCTCACCTTAGACAAAAGCCCGCCTAAATGATCGACTGTCCTTATATGGCGGCCAAAAAACATCTTTCTTTAGAGGGGTTAGCCCCAGCTTTCATTAACGGTGGCTAAACCGTTTCCACCCTTCTCATCAAGTTGAATCACACAATACATTTTTATATCTACCTGTAGAATCACACCACACAGGCGACAAAGCCAAAACCGCAAACAATGCAACGAGCACTTTGTAAACGGCACACATCACACCACAAACAAAATGGCAGGTTGATCAACCGTCACTCCGATTTACGATACCACGGCGACTGCGTGGGTGGCTTACTGGCGTACAAGGTTGCCAGAATATATATCTATATCTAATAAGAAGACGTGTAAAATGTATTTTATTCACATTTCGTATAATGTTTATATACATAAATAATAATAATATATTTCATTTCATGTTGGCAAATTTAAAATTTCAGAATTTCAAATTGAATTCAAATTCAAATATCTGTATTTACATATTTTTATAAGTATACAATAATTTAAAATTTCGGAAATTACAGAACAACTGGCACCGTTGTCAAGCACGTGGCGCTGCAAGTACCGACACTAACCGATCACTCCAAATTCGAATAACATCGACGTTCTCTAGAACTGACCAATATGCTTAGTAAGAATGCGCGGCAATATTTGAAATAAATTCGTGTAGTATAATGTATAATAAAATACCTTTTCAACTATTGGCCGTACTCAACCCGCAATTGATCAAACTTCTAAATTAAAAACATGAAACATTGATCTGAATAAGAATTTCAAGCACAAAAAAGGAAGCAAAATTAAAAATCATCCAGACTTCTATGATGATATAAATATATATATGATTACGATGACTCCAATTTATGGTCATTAAATTGGACCAGACTAAAAAAATTGTTTCTTGTGTAATTATCCGTTGTCTTTTGATGATAAATTATGTTCCTCTTACTATATGATACGACCTTTGGGAATAATAGAAAAGTCCAAGATTAGACGTCTATAAGACGTCTACAACAGGCCTATACGACGTCATGGATTGTGACGTCTATATGACGCCAATGTATGGTCATTAGACGTACCAGACCAATAATGTCCAAAAATAGCCGTCTTTTTGATGTCATTCTCGACAGTTTGGTTACCTGGGTATCACTCTTACATAAAGAAACATACTCAGCTGGAGTGTAAATTTCAGTGTTGCGCAGCTTTCTTCCTATAACGGAATGCATTGAATCACACTCCATCTGGGTATGTCCTTTTTCTAAGTAGTTCTGAAAGTTGACATACGGAGTTGTAAGAAGTTTTGAAATTTGACCATAGATTTTTTGACTTCGTGAATAGTTTCATTTCACAGAATTGATTCATACAAAATCACCTTTCAGAAGAACCATTAAATTTTAATTAATAGGAATTAAACTTTATGACATATCAACAAATTTTCGATATGGTATTACTAAATGAGTCTACATATCATAATTTGGTATCATATGAAATCAAATATTTCCATTTCTTCTATCGAATATGACAGTATCGAATGTAAATGAGAGCTCTGTAGATCTATTATTTTATTAATAACTGGACCTTTTTAAAATTATACTCACTTCTTTTTGGACAAGAATTGATAACTGACCTCGTTGAAATAAACTGAATCTCAACTCTGTAGTCATAGGCCATTGAAAAGTTATATTTGGTGTTGCGTTTTTTTAGAATACGCAATTTTATTTTTGTGATGTGTAGGGGGGTCAGTGTAAAGCTAAAACCAAGTTTGTGGGGTCGCCACCCTTGTCCTACGGCCGCCATCTTGAAAATAGGGGTTGAAATGGTTTTTACGATATATCTCAAACTAATTATCTGATAAAAAAAATTTGTAAACATTTTTTGTTACAAATTAAATTCTCTACAACTTTGGTCCAGTAACTTTTAGTCGTAGATCTATAAATAAAAAAGTTATAAGCGTAAATGTTCAGAAATTCGAGAAAAAAAATTTATATTTTTCGTTATAACTTTTTTTAAATCTTTTTACGAAAAAGTTATATCAGACAATTTTTGTAGATCGTTTCATGAGGAACAACTTTCATGAGCAATATTTTTTAATTAAGTCAATAGCTAAGGTTTTACAGCGCTCCGAAGTGAGTACTATTTTTCAGTACTCTTAACTATACATATATTATACGTGAGTACTAAAAATGTGTCATCAGTTATTGTTTTTTTTAATTTTTTTATTATAATTTTTTTAATTATTAATTTTGCAAAATTATTAATAACTGATTATTGACTTTTCCACTCCATTACAGAATTTTACAATTATTGATTTTTAAAATAATTTTAAATCTGATGGCCGTTACCGAGAATACTGTCCCGGTAGAAAATACCCAAGTGACCATTAAGGAACAAAAGAACATCTACCTGCTATTACTATTTCTAACCTCTCTTATTGTGAGAATAGCTGATAATATTGTTTTGAAGTTGTCGTTCAACTTATATATTTTAGTTGTGCTACATATTTCTCTACGTGCGGATGCATTTTATTCTGTTTTTAATTGTGAAGACAATTTGGAATGATTTTAGATACGATTTTAACTTTAGTGAAAACTATTTTTTTTATTAGCATTTAGACTTTTTAGGCGAGCTTTTTCTATTATTCCATCATGAGTGAACAATTTTTACGATTCGTTTCGGAAGTTACTGTACATATTGCGTGTTGTTGTTATTACGTGGACAATCGAAGATAAATTTCTTGGTAATGAGAAGAACAAATCTAACTTTATCATACTTCTTTAAACTGTATTCTCGGAAATAGGTTTCAATGTTACCAAGCAGAATCCTATTGGGGATACAACGTAAAAAAAACGCGCCTCCAGACTCTACCTCGTGGGTGGTGGGGAACAGAGTGAATAATTAATTATTATTAATATTGCAAAATTGATAAGTAAAAAAATTAAAATGACAAAATAAAAAAAACAATAACTAATGACTCATCATTAGTACTCACTTCGAAGCGCTGTAAAACCTTAGCTTTTAACTTAATTGAAAAATATTGATTATAAAAGTTGTTCCTGAAAAAACGATCTACAAAAATGGTCTAATATCATTTTTCCGTAAAATGATAAAAAAAAGTTATATTGAAAAATATAAATTTTTTTCTCGAATTTCTGAACATTTTCGCTCATAACTTTTTTATTTATAGTTTTTTACGACAAAAAGTTACTGGACCAAAGTTGTAGAGAATTTAATTTGCAACAAAGAATGTTATCAAATTTTTTTATCAGATAATTAGTTTAAGATATATCGTAAAAACCATTTCAACCCCTATTTTCAAGATGGCGGCCGTGGGACAAGGGTGGCGACCCCACAAACTTGGTTTTAGCTTTACACTGACCCCTCCTACACATCAAAAAAATAAAATTGCGTCCTCTAAAAAACGCAACCTTTCAATGGACTATTAGGTAGTCAACAAAAAAATCTTGCATCCGAAGGAAGTGAAATAAAAGTTTATCAAATATTCATATACATATATTTATTATGACACTCACTGAGGTATATATATATATATATATATATATATATATATATATATATATATATATATATATATATATATATATATATAATAAAAATAATACTAATGATAAATGAAGCTGGATAAAGAGAAAATGCTCCGAAATCGAAAATCTATAGCGACGACACGACTTTTTCAACCCCCATAGGAGGGTAAAAGAATTAACATCGGTGAACAGGAAATCCACAATCCACAGCATGCGTAAAACCCAGATGGAAAACTGTTCTTGAATCTACACAATATGTAGATCAAAATCATACCTATTTTCAACTTTTTTTTTCCAACAGATGACTTGTTGATATTATTGATAAATGCCTTCAAAGATTCTGGTTTTCTACCACTCAATTCAGGATGAGCAGCTATGACCTGCCGACATTTTTCCAACAAGGGGAGTTTTTTCGCTTTCAAAAATACTGCAAACTCATTCTCCACTAATATTTTTTCAAGTGGCGACCAAGCCGTTCTACCTGAAATAAATGAAACATTGTTAACAGCACAACTCATCACCAAATTAGTTACATACCTGAATGTTTTCTTGTGCTCTCAAGTTTTTTTGTTTGGTAAGCCACAAAAGACTTTATTTGAGGGGGAGTTCGTTTTTGTAGGCACAAGTTTTCTGCCCTACATGTATGGCATTCATCGTAGGTTGGTACAATATTTTGCTCAATATAATGCCCAAAACTCGTATTGACAGCTTCAATTTCCAGTAATGACCAGGATACTCGTTTTCGTTTACCTGTAATTAATTCACAATAAAATACTGTAATACACATATATTGATGGATAAAGTCATCCCTCAAAGTAAAGTTTTTTAATAATGTGAATAGTGAATGCTACTTTCATTTCATGGTGAATATATCATATCATAAAAAGTTAATTTGATCAAGTGAATTGTCGAAGACTAATAATAGTTGTATATTATGATTTCAAAATTAGTAGAAGCCTTTGCTTATTCAATTTCATGAAGAGTGTTTGACAATACAAAAATTGAATGATTAGTGTTAATAAAAAATCTATGAACTTTTTCAAGAACGATCGGTAAAATCTAGTAACTATTTTAAAATGAAACAAATCTGAATTATTCAGCGATGAATTTGGCACAGGACCCATATTAATACTAGTTTTATCTAGAGTTACTGAATTGTGATGACCACCATCTTCCTTTTGGCATTCTAGGGTCATTGGAACGTCTTGCATATCATCCTTATCAGAATCAGTCATTTCCCCATCAACAACTGACTCATCATTCTCATTACATTCCCCAAGTGCCTTCAAGAGAATGTTTGTTACTACAGGTAACTCCCTCCCAATAGACTGCCGATAATTTTTTTTGTGGATGTCAATATGATACCCCAAGTGATTTGCGATGTCTTCAACAAAGGGATCTGACATCTTGTACAAAGAACAGGCTGTTGCTATTTGTTTCCTGAGCTCTGTTCCTCGCAATCTAGTGGGGTTAGGAGCACCACATGCCTTTGCATAGTAACGCATTAGGTTGCATGCTTTTAAGGTTATAAGCGATCTTCCAGGTACCTTAAACAAGTAAGGATTACTTGTTGGAACGCCGTATTGGTCACGATAATTCAATAAAGTCTCTATACAACTTATGAGTTCCTCACTCACAATGACAGGAACTTGTCGATTCAGTTTTCCTCGGATAAAAAACCTAGCATAGTTTCTAGCCAAATACCTCATTCTATCCTCAAATTCCCCTTGCAAAACATCGTCTGTGTCAACAAACTGAAAGGATTTGAAGTCTTCTATTAAAATCCTTTCAATTTCTCCAGCACGTCTTCGATTGAACAATTGCAAGGAGATCAGCGTGTATACGGCAAGAGTTTTCCACGCTTTGTGTTCAAACGCGGATTTTAGAATTTCAAATGACTCGGCTCTTCCTTTTTGTAGGAATTCTTTGAGGGCACTTATATCCTCTGGCCTTGGTAAAAAAACTTTCTTATGTCTCCTTTTCTCACTTTGGTTTTCTGAGACTGTTTTGTTGATGTCCGTTTTGAACCCATCATTAATGAGATCCAGTAAGTCTCGGAATGCATCTCGTTTTTCTTTATTTCCCTCTTTAATAGCTTTTGTCTGCACCAATAAAGCTACCTCTTTTATATGTAACCCCAACTTGTATGCAGTAGATGGAGCTTTATACATTCCAGTCATTACATCAAACCCTGCCACAATATTGATAGCTTTCACTATGGTGTCACAATTTTGAGGCTGAATAATGTCTCGTAGGTTCTCCAAAGTTTCATCAATTTTTTTAGACTGAAGAATGAATTTACCTATTTCCCTCAACCTTGACCGAATCATATGACTGTTTCGTGGATCCCGATACCTTCTACACAACTTGTTTCCATACAAAATGCACACCTCATCGTACACAATGGTTTCAGTAACGATGTCTTGCTTATTATAAGCTAATATCTCCTTAACTAGTCTAGAACTTGCTTTTTTATGCACATGCATTTGAATTTGTCTACTTCTGACTAGTGTATTTTTTTTCCTTTTTCTTTATTAGTACACTTGGCAACATGAGATCGAAGCGACAGTTTTGAATACATTGCCTCACAATTGGGGCAAGCCATATAATGACTGCTACTTCTGTGTTTCATGGAAGAAGGCCTTCTGCGTACAATCAATGTCCCACTATTTATTTGTGAATTAGTATTGTATTCATGTTGGGCTTGTCTTCTGATCAAAGCTATTTTGTCTTTCCTTTCAGGATGACCTGAAATTGAACAAAATGTTGATGAAAATCAGTACATTACATGAAGTATGTGGAAATGAATATTAATCCTTAGTTTGCAGTTGACTCATGAGTATATATGATCACTTTTATTTTCGAACATATTGAGGATTAAGAGTATAATTTGGGAACATTACTAGAAATATGAAATTATAACTTTTCCTTAATTTGATCATTTTGATATTCTAAGTAATCGTCATAACTAGATTCAATACCCTAAGGAATTGTGAGCTGCTATCACAGTTAGAAATTAGATTGCTGGAAAAGCAGCAAATCAAACCCAATTAAGGACTACATTTGATGTTGTACTAAATCCCAATTCTTTAGTATACTCAACCTATCTATGATGAGAGATTAGTTACCTGAATATAAGTATAAGTATAAAGTGTTAAAGTAAAGGGAAAAAATAGTATTCATAAGAAGCAATCCTCAGTTAAGTATTTGTTGACAAAAAAGAAATTTCTTCACCTTCAGGTAATTTTGATATTTCACTCACTTCATCTATTTGCATGAAGGGTCATAAGGTGTCTTCCGAAATTAGTTACCAATTTCATACAGAAACTGCATTAAATTTTTTTTTTTTGTGGCTCTAATATTGTATTTTCAAGGCGAATCACATCAGTATCCATATCTGAAAAAGAATGAATACACTTTTACCTCGTGTATTTATTTTGTTGACAAGATGATGTTGATATCAGTATATTCAGAAGTTTGATAGCTCAAAAAAAAAGTCAACCGAAGCAGCAATCTCAGTTATGATTGAATGCAATTATTCAAAAGATAGTTAATTTTGATATGTCTATACAATTTTTAATAGACAAAATTTTTCCTAAATGGGATTTATCTAAAATTTGGCAGACTATACTGATAGGTTGTAAATGTGAGAATGCAATAGGCATGATTTGTAGCACTCGGTACAATCAAAATATTTTAACTCTCAAACAAAATAGGAAACTTTTTTTTTCAAGAAAAACTTTCACTCAAAAAGGAAAAAAAATCATGTGGATTATTCTGTAACAGATTCAAAATCTGATATAATATTCATTAAATACTCACAATTACTTTTTGTCTTGCTGGTACTAGCACGTGATTCCTCAACATATGTCCCGCCATGAGTTGTTTCATTTTTCTCATTTGTGTCGATGATGCTAGCAGATTCAGAATTTAAATGGAAACAAATGGTAGCTGTTTCAATTTGATGGAGCGAATTTTCTTTCGAGTTGATCTCGGGAAGATTCAGAGGAGAAATACTCACTAATTGTCCATCAGCTAATACATTCAAACTCAAATGTCTCTATTTCCCTATTTGTAATTCTTTCTTCACATATTTCATCATTATTCAAAGGTCTCTCCTGAGTCACATTCACTGCTTCAGAACTATTCGAAGGCTGCTCTGCTTGGAATGAGGTTTTCTTCGAATCGATCTCATTATGTTCTAAAATATTCAAATGGGCAAAGGGACCTCCATAGTTCAGCTTTTTCATTATATCCATCAACACAGATTTTTAGCTGAAAAATGAATATCATGAATCCGGATCAGTTTCAAAGACAGAAAAGATACAAGTGAAAGAAGAAATAACTGAGAAAGGAAAGAAATAATTCACTTACGATGTCTACAAATAATTTCGGCCTCGTACCAACAACGTCCATAACGTGCTTTTATTATTTTGTTCCGAAATCCAACTTCACGTTCGGTATTCACATGAAATATTCCGTCACAATGAAATTTCGCTAATGCATACATAATTACTGCTATATATTCACTGGAAATAAACAGAAAACTTGAAGTCTTGAAGATTAATGAAGATAAAGATAATTAATCAGAAAACGTTCTAACGACTTAATGCATATACCGTGAAATACTTGCATTTACCTACGGAACTATAGAAGAGCGAAGAACTGATTTGTTGCAAGAGGCAAAACTATGAGAGAACTAAGAGTAAGAGATTGATTCCCTAGTTGGTAGCCTACTTATACATCATAGGTCATAGGTAGACATTAACCCCTTCACATCCAGGTGCATTTTAAAAAGACACTCTGACATACCAGACAAAAAAAATTGAAAAATTGTGAATTATGATTACATAATGGCTCACATCTTCAACCAGAGTCAAATTATTTTATAAAACTCAAAAACAAAATGGCGGCATGCATTTAGATTTTAGGCTTATCCACCATTTGGATAATAGTGCTATACCATAATATCTGCATTTGGATAATAGTACTATACCGTAATATCCATATTTGGATATACATATAACATTAATTTAACGATATATCTTTTGAAAGTAAGTACTTTATTAACATAAAAAAATATTGGTAACATTGATAAACTGTATTAATAATAATATTTATTTGTGGTATTCTTGGAAGTGTTCCACACAACATAGCCCTGGCTTATCTGGACACTTGATACAAATATTCCTTGTTAGTTTTCTTTCATTATGTCTTCGACAAATAACGCAAATTTTTCGCAATGCCCGCTTTTTTCCATTTTCCTTTGCCAAATTAACCATTACATGTTCTTTTCCTTTTGAATTCGAAGGACGATTATCCCTTAAAGAAGAATCCGTCATGTTGCGATAGCCTGCACTATATTTATGCAAAATGCCATTACAACACAATTTCATGTAATCATACATTGAAATTTGATAATCGTTTTTTGCATTACAATATAAAACCTTTGAATTTAGAAGCATCTGCAACATTAGTTGAAAGCCCACTTTTGTAAACCAAGTGTAGCTTTTTCGTGAAGAATTGTATGGTTCCAAATCTTGATCAACGGCGTCAACAGAACCCATATTCTGATTATAAAATTCAATATGGGCAGGTTTTTTAAACTGAACTAACTTGCCGCCTACCATGTAACGAGATTTTTCGCAAAACCCTGCAGTATGCTTACTTGTTCACAAGTATACATCCTTCTGGTCTTTATATCTAACAAGCAGTTGCATATCTTTTCGCACAAAGCATGATTGGTACCTTTCTCATGGAAATCTAGTTAACTGAGCAGGAACTCCACGATTGCTTCTTATAGTTCCAGTCAAAAAGGTTCCTTGAGTCAGTAGAAATTGCGAAAGCCGCACGGAAGTATACCAATTGTACAAAATTATTTCTCTGCCACTATTCCGTACAGTTTGGGCTGAATGCACGACAATTATTTCGGTTATCGAAAGGTTTTCTGTGCCTTGAATATGAGATACATCGAAATTGTCTTTTCCTATGTACAAACAGAAGTTCCGAGTATATCCTCGCAAATTTGAAGCGCTTGGGCACATTGCAAAAAGTTTTATGCCAAATCTACTTCTTTTTGTTTTAATAAATTGGCGAAAATGCAATCTGCCTTTGTAAAGCATTAAATGTTCATCGATAGCAAACACTGGTCCTGGGGCAACTAACGTCATGCAGTTCTCTTTGAGCATAGCCATGTAAACTCCAAGTCTGGTCATTGGAGCATTTTTTCTTGCTGCTTCGGGTGGAGAAAACCGAATGAACTTAAGTATAGAAAGGTATCTGTTTCGACTCATAATAGACTTATCGAAAACTGTAACCACTCTCCCTTTTAAGATATATTTATGCCCAAGCTAGCAGGGAGATTGGTTAAACATATATAGGTTCCAGTTTGTTCTCAGTAATAACAACAATATAAAATGTAGGTATTTACTATTTTCCAAATACATATTATAAGACTTATCTTTTTGTTTTTGATACAATTTTCTATCGACCTTTGGGATTCTTCTTTAGGTAGATTGTATTCTTGACTTCTGCCTTTTGAACCTAGTTTCTTGGTAGCTCCAGATGAGGTGGATAGTAGCTCCAGGTAAGGTGAATATTAGCTCCAGGTAAGGTGAATATTAGCTTCAGGTAAGGTAAATATTTGGTTTTTTTTTATTAAAGGAAAATTAGAACGAATTCGAAACAATTTCAATAGTTTACCTCACTACATGTGAATTTGATTGTAAAATTTATATCATTTTAAAAATCCACTTTCAATTTTTTGCTTCCATCGCTAGAACTGGTTCCTGCAACGGATTTTTCTTCGATTTCATCGAAATTTCGTTTTCTTAAAACTCTAGCCATTTCTTCTGTCATGGTCGTCCTCTCTTTAAGAATGACATGTCTTGATATAGTATTTTTAGTGTCTACTTCTGTGTTATTACATCTAATGACTTCATAATATTGAGCATTTATGACTGTCATAAACAATCCTTTCTCCGGTATTTCCCATTTATGTTCTTTGAGCTATTTACGTGTACGTATGGGAACGTGTTCCATTAGTTTATCAGTTTTCTCTAATGAAAATCCAGGAAGCATTCCAAACCTTCTAGTCTTCTCAAGTAATTCATTAGCCATTAATTCAAACATCAATTCACCATTACAGGTTATTCTCATATTTTGTTTCTCTCTTATTATTATTCCTTTAGTCATTCCTATATCAATTGTTCTAGAAGCATAAGCAAATTGTGATAAATAGTTATTTTTTGATTGAATAGTGACAGGACCGATGAAATTGCAAAAAATAGATATAAAATTAACATCTATCATTTCTTTTTTTATCATTTCCGTTATGACAAATTTTGTTTTTTCTCGGACCTTTCTTCGTAAACTTGCTGGAACTTGTAATAGTATTTGGTCATATGAAGGAATATATATATATCATCCTGAATCGATTTTATTATGATTGATTTATTCATTATTGATGCTTTCTTTAATAGTTTTATGGGATTAAGGAGATAAATAATTCTTGAATCACTCAAAGATACATTTTCATCCAGCATTGGAGAAGCATTTATTGATGGACATTCACATATTATTTGGTTAGATTCTGGATGAACGAGGGATGACTTATACATTTTTGGTACTACGAACATTGGGGGTTCAATTTCTGCTGTGGATAACAGTTTAAATCTTTCACCTATTGAAAAGTCTCCTCTATCATTTAAGTTTCTAAAAACATCAACTAATCTTTCTTCTGATATTGTTAACAATTTTGCAGTTTCTTTTTTATTTATATTCATTGCTTCCCTCCTTACATTCACCATTCTCATTCCTCTCGTTTTATTAAAATAAGCAGTAATGAATGTTCCTATTGAAGCTACTGCATATATAAACTCTGCCTTGGTGGTTTTTGTTATTGTTAAATGGCTTACCATATCTCCTCTGTGTTCAAAAAAAATCTCTTATCCCATTGCTTTCGAAGTATATTCTTTCAAACCCTTCATAAACTTGATATAAGAATCCTTTTTCATTTTGTCTAGTAGAAAAATATGATGATGATGAAGGAGTAGGGTAAAATTTAAAGCCTCCTCTTTCAATACATGGATTGATGGGTAAACCACATACTCCTTTTATATATCTAGTAAATTTGTTTTCTTCACAACCTGGCAAAAGTTTTTGAAGAGGATAATTATATGAGGCATTTAGAATCAAAACCCGCTAAGTCCATTTTTCATTTTTTTCCAGGAGATCGAAAAAACTATGAAAATTTAAATTTTATAAAAAGAGTTCAATATTTCCCAGACATTTTAGCATGAATAAATGTAGCTATTCCAGCCTTATTTTTTAAATTAAAATTTTTGTTTTGAAAATGATCAGGTGTGCAACAATATCGTTTTGAAATTTGGACTTAGTAGGTTTTGACTCTAAGATTTTTTAAAAGAAGTTCTTTCAAGATAAACATGACAAAAAAAAACACATAAACATTTAAAAAAAATTTAATTACACTTTTCCATGAAAAAACTGATACATTTACAAATAAAAAAAATCAAACAAGGGTATTTTCATTCGAATCTTCGTTGTTAGAATGCCTTTCTTCCTGTTTGTGCTCTTCGTGTTGTGACTGTAAGGATGCCGAATAATATTCCAATCCAGGATTTGACGTCCACTGTTCCCCAAAATGTTTTCTTAGCAAGCAATCTACATCACGGAGCTTTAGTGGATTTATGTTGTGGACCGCAGGAATCGATTTGTCATCGAGGTTAACATCTCCTAAACGTTTTGTCTTTTTCACAATAGGATTTTCTGCTCCAACATCAACGCAGTAATTAGGTTCACCCCTTATTACAATTTTTTTTGCGTCAGTTCTTATTATAAATCGTTTAGCTGCTGAGAATTTGAAGTGCCATTGCTGTGCTAGTTTTACAAAAGATTGAATGGCTTTTTTCCAGTCGAAAACTTTTGGAGCAAGAGGCACGGTCGTTCCGAACTCCTGAAAGATGTTGATGTATTCTTCTGGCGTTATGATTGTGTCCTTTTTTTTTATCCTTTTTTCAATCCTTCCAAACACCCTATCTGATGGCAAAAAAGAGTGATCTACCATAGGGAAGACCACCTCAACTTGGTTTAGGTGAGAGGGGGCACATTTCAGAAGCCAAATAGAAATCATTGACATTATTACTGTGTTTTTATTTTGACCGGCACATCCATCACAGCAAATTCGGAGAGTAGCTATAGCGGCAATTTGTTTTCTTCACAACCTGGCAAAAGTTTTTGAAGAGGATAAGTATATATTTGGATGGAATTTATTAACTCTGGTATTAAATAGAAATTTGAATTTTTTATTGTTCGAACGTGATTAATAATATTGATGCAGATGTCTGTTATTATTTGATTTTTACCCAATGACATGTCAATCTTTCTAGCAACATAATTTGCTCTAAATTGGGGTTGAACAAGAGCATGGGAAACATATATTGAATTTCCTGTTAATCCTGGTATAATCGGTAAATGTCTAATTTTAGAATCTAGTTGGGATCTTATGAAATTCAATATGTTAGGGATGGAAGACAGTGGTAATGAGCTTCTTTGAACAATTTTTTAAATCTCATTAACTTATATAGTAGGGACATCCACATATTCAACAAAATTATTTAACTCTTAAGCTATATTTATTGCTGGATTGATCAAATCTTTTGGAACGTCTGTAAATAGAGGGTTAGTTTGTACTGCAATTCTACTATAGTTTACCTCTCCAGTTATGAATTGTATAGTTTCCCATGGTATACTGTTGACTTCTGCATGTTTTAAATTGTTTTGACGCAATAACGAATGTATTATCTCTTTTGTATTTTCATCTACTGATGGAGATTTTGCATTCCAATATTGAACACACCTAGTAGAGCATAATTTCCTGTTCCTTCTTCGATAATCTTTTATAGGAGCAACAAGTTCTTCAGGAAATTCAAATCCATCTGGAAGAGAAGAAGGTATGTATGTTATTGGGTAATTCATGTTTATCGATTCCATAGCTGTCATAAGAGGATTAGGATCTTTAATGGATCTACAATTTCTTTTTACTGTCCTAAGATTTGATACAGATGTTACCATCAATAATTTCAAAGGTTCACTTTTTAACATTAGTATTTTCTTGCAAGATTCAATAAGTCTTCTTTTCCTTTCTAATTTTTTTGTTCTTTCAACTTCACTTGTGTCTTCATTCATTTTTTCTTTTGTTTTAAATGATCGTCTGCTTTTGCTTCACTCCACATTAATTATGTAACCACTCTCCCTTTTAAGATATATTTATGCCCAAGCTAGCAGGGAGATTGGTTAAACATATATAGGTTCCAGTTTGTTCTCAGTAATAACAACAATGTAAAATGTAGGTATTTACTATTTTCCTAATACAGTAGAATTTAAAATTTCAAAACAACGAATTGGCGTTATAATTATAGAAAGTCCTTGAATAAGTGCAGTGCACTTATTCAAGGACTTAAGGTTAAAATAAAGGTAAGTTCACATTTTTTATCTAGTTTATTGAAACATTTAACATCGACGGTTTCAATTAAAAAAAATTCTTGAAATTCATTTATTATGATTCATGAGGTATGATGTATTATCAGATAAAGACTGAAATTGAAAGAGCTCCGCAGAAGTCATTTTATTTTGAGAGTGTTGTGGAGAATTTGGTACAACGGTTTGAGTGGGGGAGGGTTGGTGTGAATAGGAAAGTTGCGAGTGTGGGAAGGGGCTTGATACAGAAATTGCATTAGGGGATAGTTGTTGGGAGTAGGAAAGTTGCGAGTGTGGGGAAGGGCTTGGTACAGGAATTATATGAGAAGAGGATGAGAATAGGAAAGTTGCGAGTGTGAGGAAGGGCTTGGTACAGGAATTTGATTGTGCGAAGACTGATATGAGTATTGCGATAACCCTAAAGCAGGTGTATTAAATGCTTGATACGAGCCTCTTGCTTCCCCGATGTCGTACTGTCCCATATCGGCACTAAAGATAATGTTGTTAATGTGATGTTGTACTACAGCTCTTGTCTTTTTGCTGTAGCTTCTAAGCTTGTGAGCCACATGTTGTTCATACACTCCACATTCGTCGCCTTTAAGGTCACTATTTGAGGCTGCATTTTTGAGAAATCCCAGAGCTTGGTCTACCTTAGAAACTTCTACTGATTCATTCAGCTTCCTTCGTTTATTAAATTGTTTTCGAGGAGTGGCAGACGTACTTGGTTTCGAAGGCAATGTATTGTTGCCAGCAAGCCCTTGTGCTTCTGGTTCTTCGTTTTCAATGCCTTGTGAATTAGTTGCTTCTGGTTCGGTCGTTACGTTTTCCGGTATGTCATCTTCAGAATCCGGTTCTGCGTTATCATTTTCCTGAAACATAAAATATGGAATTTAATAAGGTTCAAATAAATTGAATATAATGAAAAAGTAGAAAAAAACAACGAAATATGAATAAACAAAATTGCTAAGCACACTAGCTGTTACAGCAACTTTAGTTCTCGCGACTGCCTCAAAACTGACTCTGTTCCGTTCGCTTGTATTTAAGCCGTTCCGGAACGTTTGCCCATCCCTTTTTTCAAGATATGAAAGTTTAAAATGTTTATCTAGACATGCTGAACTATGACATCCTATTATTAAAACCTTGTTTACTATAACGCTTTAATTATAGGTTTATTATTTTCAGATGCCGACCACCCCGGAAGAATGGTCATGCATTAGTCGACAATTTGAAGAAAGATGGCAATTTCCTCATTGTGTCGGGTGTATGGATGGAAAACATGTTACAATACAGGCCCCATTTAACAGTGGAAGTGATTTCTATAATTATAAATCATATTTCAGTATAGTTTTACTTGCCCTAGTTGATGCCGACTACAATTTCTTATTTGTTGATGTTGGGTGCCAAGGCAGGATATCAGATGGAGGAGTATTCAAAAACACAACGCTTTACAGAAATTAGAAAATAATGACCTAGGTCTACCTGAAGATTCCCCGTTGCCTAATGTTAAATGATTCAATGCCTTACGTTTTTCTCGCAGACGAGGCATTTGCTTTAACGGCTCATATAATGAAACCGTTTTCTGGAATACATGAAAAAGGAATACCTGAAAGAATATTTCACTATCGACTCAGTCACGCAAGAAGGATAGTGGAAAATGTTTTTGGGATTGTCGCAGCGGTATTTAGGGTCCTAAGAAAACCAATATTGCTTAGCCCCGAAAAAGCACAGATAGTTGTAATGGCGACTTGCTGTTTACATAATTATATTAGGAAAAGCCGCCACTCCAAAAATATTTACGCACCTCCGGGAAGTTTTGACCAACAAGATGATCAAGGAAATTTCATCCCTGGCAATTGGAGACAGGAAAAACCTCCAGAAGCATCATTTCTGCCTTTTAGAAATGTACCACGCAAGTCGGCAACGACAGCGAAGGAAATCCGTAATAACTTTGCTCAATATATGTTAAACAATTAGTTTTTAAAAGGCAGTATTATTTTCAAAAATTACTTTCAATTATGTGTTTACATACCTCAATTGAATCCATTGTAGGTCTTGGTTTATCTTTGTCTAGCAGAAAAGCCATGCGTGGAAACGCAAACCATTTTGACACGTATATGTCTTCTCTTCCTGTAAAAAAAAACAAAATCAAACCAGGATATTTAGTATAATATAATATGTATAATATGTAAGGTACAAAAATATCTAAACTAAACATAGGTAGTTTTGTTCTAAAACAGTATAACCATATCAATTTTAACGATTTTTAAAAGCGTGTTTGATTTTTTATTCCAATTTTGTTTTGACAGGTAAAGGCAAATGTTTGAAAGCTTTTGTTAACTGATTGTTTTTATATTTAACTTGAAATAACTGCAAAATTTGAAAAAAATTACCTCTTCCTGTTCCTACAGATTTTTTTCCCTTGGCTTTTTCCCTTCTAAAACTTGAAAGAAGACTTTCCATTTTTTTTTTGATATCATCTACGGCGCATCCCATATTTTTAGCAATTACCGCCCACGGATCATGCTTTTTGATTTTGTTAAAATAACATCCGTTTGTAGGATCCCATAATACAGGATGCCGTTCAAATTGGTCAATCAGTTCTAGGCATTTTTCCCTGCTCCAGTCCATTTTCTTCTTTTCAGACAAGGAACGAACGCTACAAACACAGCAAGCGCACCAAACATCAGTATCCACTGAACACCGGCGAAAGAATGATTCCCTTTGTGCAAATCGCGTTTACCGGACAACCTCGGCGCGTTCGGTTCGGTTCTGCGCAACGTATTGACTAGACAAATTTGTTACAGCTCGCGCGGCGCGTTTGGTTCGTTCGGAGCGTTTTGTTCTAAGTGAATACGCACCTTAAAGTTTTTATATTAAAATGATTCCACACTTTTTGTGCGTGACTAAACTGTTCGTCAGCTATATCGCAATCATTCAATTTATTATAAAATTTTTCACGTGATGGTAAAAATGAATAATTTAATCGCTCCCAAGAATCTACGTAATCATAATGGAAAATACCTTTTTTATTCAACAATTGAAAATCTTCATCGGATTCGCAAAAAGCCCTAGTTTTTTTTTCTGACCATCTTCCAAATATGAAGAAAGTTTATCTATACTGCCCGCCAAAAATCTGTACGAATCTATGAATCTAAGTTCCCAATTTGTTCCGTGAACTTTCTTTGAAAATGAAATATATTTATCCTTGTTTAAAGGTAGAAGAGTAACCTGACCTGGAATTGACTCAACTAAATCTTTTAGGATGAAATGAGAATCGTAGGAACTTAAACTATGAAAAATTGTGGGGATAATGTGTGATTCCTTATAGTTTAAGTTACAAGATTGATGACTAGGCCCCCGATAATTTTTATTTTTAATCAAGTGATTATGATCTCTACATTTAATATCATTCTCGTTAAACGGTCCTTTACATATGTGACATTCAGTAGTGGGGGAATTAAATTCATTAATTTCATCCTCAGTCAATTCATCCATAGGATAATTTGTTTTCAATTTTTCATCTGCAAAATATGAAATTTCCTGAAGTATTTTCACGAACCATTCAGAGCACTGTGTGTCCCGATAAGTTTCAAATCGTGATAAGAATAGGTCGTAAGAGTAGTGCAAATAATAAGCTATGCTGAAGGCCTTGTGTTTTTGATATTTTCTCGTTGACGAAAACGATTTTTCACTCAATGGCTCTTTCTCAACTATACTCTCAATATCCGCATATATACAGAATTTCACTTCTTCCTGTTGTGCAAAATTCTTAAATCTCAAATATCTATCAGCTTGATCAGGTAATTTTATTGAGCATTTATTACTGAGAAAACATTTAGATTTATGACCCTTTAAAGTTTTCTTCTGTTGAAAATGATTCAAGCATCTGTGACAAAAATAGAGTTTTCCAATATGTTTTGAAATTTGTCTATTAAGCAGAGCAGATAGATTTTCAATTAATACAAAATGATATAAATTACGCTTTCCATCAAAATCATAATCACAATCATAATCATTATTATCATTGTCAACATCCATCTTTTCCACGTTTACGTCATCATTGTCAATTGATAGCATTAAAAGAATAATTGGTTCAATTTCAGTATTATTATTTTTACTCAGCATAACTGGATAAATTTTTTTACTTTTATAAATGTATATTGATAAATTATTCATAATTTCAAATTTGGGAATGTCTTTTAGCTTGATTGGAAATTCAATTCCATAAACTTTAAAACATTCTTAAAATGGGGATAATTATTTTTATGCTGTCTTTTTTCTTTATCTGTTGGATATAATGCCGCGACTACTGACCATAAAAAACAAAAAGAATCATCGTTTTGAATATTCACAATTCCTTTATTTTTTGTAGAGCCCTGGGTGTTTTTACATAAGTTGAAAGACCACATTTTATCGGATCGAATTGATTAATATTAACTTTCAAATTTGAAATTTTCACTAATGACCAACCGGAATCCCGTTTCTGAAATTCCTCCAACTCCCTCAAATATACTGAGGAAACGTATTTTTCATACCACACTCGTAAGTTTGTTGTCGTATCGATAATATGATTTTCTGTATTAAACCATTTGTTATCGAGCTCATTTGAATTTGGTTGGAGAAAAACTCCCGTTAATATTGTATTGACTTTTATTATTCCCGATTTTTTCCCCAACTGTTTTTGAACTTTTCTTGAAAAAATTTTGAAAGCTTCAATGAAAAAAATCATAGGGTCTTTAATTTTAAAATTAATAATAATACCTGTACATATTCTTCGTTTGAAACAACTTTCAGTGTCTAGCCACATTAAATTTCTTCCCACATTTTTCTTGTTTTTCGAAGAAAAAGAAGCAATATCTTGAACACCAGCACCTATTTTCTTCTTCTTCTTCAGATTCATCTTCTTCAAAATCAATTGCTGTCTATATTGTTGGAGTAGGGCAAGAGAGTGCTCTAAACTGTGAGGATTTTAAAATTCGTTTGTTTCATGAATTTTCATTCTTATAGCCTTTTTCAGCAGACGAATATTTTTGTTATTAATTTTCATATATCTCATCACCTCATCCAGAGTTATTATTAGAGATAATGCTTCACGTATTTTCTTCACAACCATTGTTGCTAAGGATGAGACAGATTTAGCAGTTGATACGTCCATTTCTGTTTTTTTATTGACTATATTAAGCTAATTGTCTTCAATACAATACAAATTTGACACACACTCTTTCTCTCTCTCTTGCTTCCACGAATATGAATAATCGATAGACAACTTTGTTTCAAATTTTTTCAATTCATGTAATAACTTTTGCGGTGATTACTCTTGAAAATAGACAAAAGTGCATGAAAATTCAACGATTTCGTTCGATTATAAAACTATATATCGAATGAAAGAGTACACTCAAGCCAACCTTTATATAACCAGATTCATCCCACAGGATCAGCGCACCTGCATCGTGAGAATCCAGAATCATTGAGCTGTGTCATTAATTCCTACTTAATGCGCAAAACGTCATTCCATCATATTTTATTCGATCCTTGTCGTGAGAAACCAGAATCATTAGTTTTTCAGATTCAGATTCATCCCACAGGATCAGTGCACCTGTACCGTGAGAATCCAGAATCGTTATTTCAGACATCGTTAGAAACAGGATACATTAATTTTTCAAACAAAAAATATAGTTGCATTCATTCCATACATTAGCGCACCTGCCTTAATTATCTCTTCAACAATTCAGACAAGTCCGGACTCGTCTCCACGTATTCCAGACTAGGGATACACAGGAATGAAGGTCAATTCAGTTTATTATCCTCTCATAATTACCCACATATCAACATTTTTAGGAAACCACATTATTTAATCTATAGACAAGTCCTTGTCCGACGCGTAACGAGAGACCCCTCTTCACCCCCTCGACTCATTAGATAGGGAAATCGATGATAATTTAGTTTAATAACCCCTTTAATTACTAACATATTCAAATTCCTTAGCAAATCATATTATTTAATTAATATACAAATTCCGACCCCGTCTTCCAGACTCAGTAGCGTAACAAGCGATTCGAAAATTCAAGGGGGTCGTTCGAAATGGGTAGTTTGTCTTAATACTCTCCTATCTATACTACTTATCGGCCTTGATTTTGTGTCTCCACTATAATATGTGGATTTTCCAAAGTCCAATTGTAGGAATTGTATCTTGAAAATACCAGAGCTGCTAACGCATGCTTCATCTGTCCATATGATATTCTGTCCAAAGTTTGGGTTTTCAGTACATTTTCCTAAATATCATTGGCAAAATTCGAGCCGGAATTGTAGGTCATTTGGTAGTAACTTGTGAACTTTTCTTACTCTATACGGCTTGAATTCATTCTTTTTTAGAATTCGCATTGTTGTAGTCTTTGGAATACCTGTATTCAACTGCATTTCGCGGAGTGAAATATTGGGTTGGTTTTGTATTTCCTTCAAAACCGTTATTTCTTCTAACTCTCTATCTCTATTCCTGGCTTCGTGAACTTTTGTCCTTGGTTTTGAAAAGAACCGTAATTAACTAGGTTTTGCTGCAATCTAGTGAACATATCCCGAAACGGTTGTCTCCTTTCAGGATATCGGTCAAATTAAATATTGCTGGCAGCCTGAGCATCTTCATGTGATTCCCAATAACACTAGCATATCATATTTTTCGTAATTTTCATACATTTTGAATTAACAGGCAGATAAATATTCTAGTAAGTTCAAAACTCAGTTCAAAGAAGCACACTTAACTTGTGAAGCAAACTGTATTTAATAATAATTGTTTGACAGTACGCATAGACTGTAGTTGCTAAGGTAATTTGTTTCATATTCGGGCATGGCAACCCAGATTTTGAAAATTCATCTAAAATAATTCGAAAACAGCCACAAAAAAATGTTTTCAAAGAAAAGTAGCAACTATTATATATATTTGAAAAGAGAATTTCATTTCAAACACGAATATGTAAAAAAATATATGTTATAGCTTCAAAAGCATATATTTTAATGAAAAAGTAGAAACATCATCGGATTCCTTTCAAAAAAATGCCTCAAGAATGTTTTCACAGAAATAAGAAATATTCAAAAATAAACAAGTTACGGGATTAGGTCAGAAATGCACAAAATTGAAAAACAACTTGTATCTTTCGAAAAAGTCAAGATATCAATGTGCGGTTTTCGGCATTCATTTTCTCACGAAAATCGACCTCGTAGCATGTAGGCTAGTTTTTCTCTAACTCCTTTATAAATTGGTGTTTCCTATTAAAAGTGTCCAATTTGGTCCACTCTGTACAATCACTGAAGAATCGTCAAATAAAAGTTACTCACACAAAGCATCAACTCTTTACGAGTAATCGAGTGCTGAGGAATGTCCCTAATCAGTAATCATGAAACTTGAATAATCGTAGCTTCGAATATTGAGAGATTTCCCTATTATGCCCGTTTGTAGTTGGTGACGTCATTGTTGAGGAAGGTTAGGGGCCATTATCCAAACAAACATTTTGTTGTGTTTGATTTCTGAATAGGTGAATTTTTTTTCTGAATATTAAATTTAACAAAGGAATATTAGGAGAATACCAGTAAGTATTTTATGTGTAAATGGTAGAGTAAAGTACCTTGAGTTAAATATAACCGGTGGATGGTATTTAACGACATATTTTGAGATTATTAAATTTATTTTTAGGTAAGAAATGGCTGAGAAGAATGTAGTACCATTTTCAATCATAGCAGACTTTTTTAAAGAAAACAATGCTCAACTAGCACGAGGAGAGAACTCTTTTACTAGTGGAAATGTACGAAAAGTAGTATTTCATCCAATACTTGGGATCGCTGGTCCAGGTTTCTTAGTAGGAGATAAGGACATCTAAGAGTTGCAAACTCATTCTCCACTAATATTTTTTCAAGTGGCGACCAAGCCGTTCTACCTGAAATTAATGAAACATAGTTAACAGCATAACTCATGGTACCAACTCATCACCAAATTAGTAACATACCTGAATGTTTTGTTGTGCTCTTAAGTTTGTTTGGTAAGCCACAAAAGACTTTTTTGTAGGGGAGTTCGTTTTTGTAGGCACAAACTTTCTGCCCTACACATATGGCATTCATCGTAGGTTGGTGCAATACTTTGCTCAATATAATCCCCTAAACTCGTATTGACAGCTTCAATTTCCGGTAATCAAGGTTCAGTTTACTAATACTGATATCAAAAAACAAAATTATGAAGGTGAAAAAAAAGTCAACTTAGACATGAGTGATTTCGGGGCTGATAACAGTGATCCTATCTATATCAATCACGATATGACATAAGACAATCATTTGCTATTTAAAAAAATAAGAAAATTCAACAAGAACAAGTTATCGATGCATGTAGAGGAAAACGACATATTACATAACTGTCAGAGTGGGTTTAGATCTTATCACTCTACAGAGACTACAATGCAACCATCCGGTGTTAGCAAGAGTGTTGAATGATTTGAAAAAATAAGTGAAGTTAGTTGAAGTCATAGAATTCATGGAAAATATAATATTAACCTAATTTATAATATACAAACCTGTTTGTTGAATTGTTGCTTGCTTATGCTTTACATTGTGAGAGGGTTGTTGAGTTTAGTTTATTTTTATTACAAATTTCAGTTACTATACATTAAAAGTAAATCCGAAGTCCCATATTTTCTTTATAAACGTAACAGGTTATTGGCCTAGGTCACGTTTAATAACCTGAAGAGCTTGAGTCAGTTAAAAAGAAGTTGGAGAGTTATAACTGATAAAATAACAAAAAAAGATTGTTCAAAATGATAATGATGATAATATTACCTCAACTAAATTCCGAAAATTTCAATAATTGAAAATTTTGTGACAGATCCTTTCTTAACAATTATTAGTAACATTGTAAAAAGATTTAGCTGCCATCTGTAAAGAGCAGGAAAGGTCAGAGTTTCTTATTATATGAAGAATCAGACAAGGTATGTCATCTTCTATTATCTTTAAATGAAGAATATGAGAACAGCAATAGAAACCTTAAACACTGAAGTTAATATGGATTTTCTGAAAGCAAGACTTTTAGATGAAGAACTTAAAATAAAATCAAAGAGTATTGTTAAGAGAGGAGAACAAAATAACCTTCAAATCAAGTCATCAGTATGTATGTTACAAATGTGGGCAGACAGGCCATAAAATTACAAAATGCACAGCCAAGTGAGGAGGATTTTGAGGTAAAAGAGCTAACCTAAAGGGCTACAACTCTAGCAGGAAATGAGCATGCCTATAAAGCAAATGACAAAAATACTCAAATACAGAGATAGCTACACATCACAAAAAATTCTGAAGGCTGAAGACGGGAAAGCAAATATTTTAGTCCTACAAAAATTTTTATCTAATCAATTCTATTTTGTTTATTACTGAGTCATTTGAATATATAAATTATTAATTGAGCCTTTTCCATTCTCTCTCATGCTTTCTCTCTCATCTCTACTAAGTCCACTCTCTCAATCTCATTCATTAACTCCAAATGTGATCTTATTTTATCACTATCCCTACACTTCTGATTCACTCCATATAATAACATACTGGGAGTTTGTCCCGTCATACTACTAACTGTGTTATTTATGGCGAATTCTATATCTCCTAATACCGTATTCCACTTATCTGGCGTTTCATTCAGCTTTGCCAACATCGGACCTACTACACTATTAAATCGCTACAATTACGCATTTTCCCAAGGGCACCCAACTGCAAATAGAGCGTGTTTAACATTTTCTTTGAGTAAGAAATTTTGGAAAGCTTCTGATGTAAAACAGGATCCTCTATCTGAAATTACTCTATTGGGCACAGTATACAACATGAAATGATTTTTTAGATGTTTAATAACTGGAGATGAGGATGTATCTCGACATTAAAAATTTTGAATTTTATTCCATGTAAGTAAACGTGAAACCTTTTGATACTATTAACAATACTGAGACATTCGTAACTATGGTATTGTGATTCTGCATTTGTAGTTCTTCTACTATAATAAAATATAGGACGAAAACGACCATCTGATTGTTTTTGTAAAATCATTGAACCATAACCCTTAGATGAGGCGTCACAATGTAGCTGAGTTTCCGCCGTAGGAGAAAACAAACTCAAGACTGGTTTACTCAATAAAATATTTTTAAGCTTTTCAAAAACTTCATGATCAGTTACACCAAAATTAAACTCTGTAATATTTGTTTTACCTTTCAACAGGTCATATAACGGTTTAGCTATAATTGAGAAATTTTGAATAAATTTTCTAAAGTATGAAACAAGTCCTAAGAAACTTTGCAGTTCATTTTTATTCTTTGGTACAGGAAACTCCTTAACTGCAATAACATTATCCGAGTTGATAGTAATATAATCTTCACTAACAATATAACCTAAATACTGAACCTGCTTTTTTGTAAAAGAACATTTATATAATTGAAGCTCAAGCAAATTGTCGACTAGCAGTGAGAAAACTTTTTTCAAAATCCTAACATGTTCATTGAACGTTTCTGTGGCAATTAGCAGATCATCCATATACATAATAATCTCATTATTTCTTATTAAATGATCAAAAATTTGAGTAACAAATCGGACAAAAACATTTGGGCTATTGCAAAAACCAAATGGAGCTCGTAAGTATTCAAATTGACCAAATGATGTAACAAACGAAAGATATTTAGTGCTATCTTTATGAACTCTAACATTGAAAAGAGCGTTTTTCAAATCTAACTTTGAAAACCAACATTTATTGTTCAATTTTTCAATTTGTTCCTCTGTGATAGGTAGTGGAAAATTGTCACGCTGTACCTGTTTATTTAGTTCCATAAAATCCACACACATTCTAGTCTCACCATTCCGTTAGAGTACTAACACTACTCTTGAACTATATTCAGAAACTGAAGGTTTTATAATGCCCTTTTCTAACAACTCATCTACTGTTTTCCTTACCTGATGCTGCTCAAGTATAGAAAGTCCTTTGGGTTTGAAATAAAAAGGGGTGCTACCTGCTTTCAACTCAATTTCCAGTTCATAATGCGTTTTAGGTTCTAATCCTCTCTCAGCATTTTCATAACAGTCTGAAAAACAATTCATTAGCTCACACATTTTGTTATAATCCAAGGATGGTTCTATATCTAGTTCATTAACCTTTTCATGACAAAAATCTATAGATGAAATTTCATTCCAAGGTCTATTAAGGACAACATTATAGGCAACATTTTTAATTTGAACTTTGTCATTCTCAAATGAAACCTTGACTCTCGGACTAGAAATGAAGTCTCTACCTAGCAAAATACTATAGTTCATACATTCATTACATACAACATCTTTTACTAAATATGCTGGGATCATATCACATCTTTCTTGTACCAACATTGTTGTTGAATCCGGTAATGATTGCTCATTTTGTCTTCGTTGTCTCAAGTTTCTGTCAGGGCATTCTCAGATTTGATGGTCTCTCTTACCACATCCAAAACAAGTACCTCGTTCTCTTCTTGGCTTAGGACATCTTTCAGCTAAGTGAAAAGTCTCAAAACAATTGAAACATTGTTCCTGTGCCACTGGTTGACTGCGAGTGCTGCTTTGTACAGGTGCTGCTGTAAAATACTTCCTATTTGGTGGATTTTTTCGTTCCGTTGGCATAATATCATTCATTATCTCTAGCAGCTCATTCAAACTACTGAACTCTTTCAGTTTTGCTCGGATTTGTAAGTTAGTGTCATCAAAACCATCAATAAAGTATGAAATTGAGTCCTCTTCGGGAAATCCTAGCTTTTTCCCCATGAAAACTTTATCATAGTAGTAGTCACTGAACCTCTCAGTCTTTCTCCATCGTCGGCTCTTTTTCATCAAGGCTAGCGTATCCTCTTTACACTTGAACATACGCACCATTTCAATTTTCAAATTTTCTAGGCTCAAGGCAACATGCGTTGGAGAAGAGTGAAACCACCGTTGCGCACTGCCTGTTAATTTTCCTATTAGAGCTAAAATAATGATATCGTCTAACACCGTATAACTGGCTTTGACTGACTCGATTCTTGTAAACCATGCTTCCACATCGCCGGTGCCATTGAATTCGGGGATTAGAGGAGCTACTTCTTGTACAGAAAATCTCTTTTGGTCCCTAACTCTTACCGCTTCCATCGCTATGGACACAATGCCTTCGATTGAAATGGATGGTTGCTGTTGAGGTGGATCTGGAGGACCCCCTGCCTCATGGTCACTCATCTTGATTCACATAATACTTAGCTTATAAGGGCTTAAATGGCCTGAATCCCACTTCTGCTCTGTAATAAGGTATGGCCGCAGAGCAAATAACACTGATTCTTCACAGAATTATTTAATAGTTCATAAAAATCATAAATCTTACAAAACGGTTGCATCTTATCGCCATCTTGGCGCTAGCATAATAATGACGCACGATTGACAACTCAAAACAAGTGACAAGTAACTGTCGTTATAAAGGTGCGTTCAGCCATCATCTACCGGACGCGGCAAATTCAAAAAATGGACTTTTTTATACCATTTAATGTCTGTCGACAATTCGAAAGTTATTTCAATGTCTAGAATATGCACATAGTTTGAAATATGTATATTTTTCAATGTTGTAAAAATTTTAATAACGAAGACATAACGAAAGTTAGATGAAAAATATATGGTCTAATAAATTAAAAAATTTGTATTAATTAAAAATTTTGTATACCATTTAATGCTGTCGACAATTCGAAAGTTATTTCAATCTCTAGAATATGCTCACATTTTGAAATATATTTTTTGATATTAATTATTACAAAGTTCTCCCATTTAAACAAAAAACAAAATTTAAATTATTCAAATATGAAAATATAAAGGATATTTGAATTATTATGGCACTATGTGTATTAAGAAATTAGAAAGTCATGCACGTTAGAACTTTTCATTCATTATATTGTTTCAGTTCATTCCTATAGTTGCAAATATAATTACTGCAAATAAATTAGCTATTGTTATGAAAAGTTGGCTTAAACTCTTATGTGCACAACTATTGCCTTTCCAAATATCAATAAATGTCATCATATCTCAAATATCCTACAAACTTTTGGCTTTTTTCAGATAATTGCACATGAAAGATTTTATAGCATTTGGGGTAATCTCATTTCTTTCACGTAGAAATGTACCGGGTGTCTGATTAAGAGAGTCGCGCGGCTGTATCTCACCAACTATACGTCGTAGAGACTTACGGTAAAAAATTTTATAACCAAAGTGGCCAACAGAAAATTCTGGAAATTATTTTCAGGTTTCTAAGATGGACGCCAGGGGGCGTAACCGCCATCTGAAACTTTTAAAGTGAATTTTTTCTGAAATTCATCTAATGAATATACCAAAAAAATATTTTTTGTTTAAAGCTGAGCTTTATTCGAGTTATTTTCATTAGACACTTTTTGACGTATCTATTGAAATGAAGTGGTGGGGGGTGATTCAATGTTTTTTTGAATAAACAGCTGCAACTCCTGAACGACTGAACGGATTTCAACAAAGTTGATCTCGTTGGGAAAAGCATTTATTGCTTCATCGAAAACATTTTATCTGAGGTCCAAATTTTTAGTTATGCCGGTAGAGAGCGTTTCTTGATATAATAACAGAAAATTGCTAATTTCTCTAAAAAATTGAATGCAATAACATATCTTTTTTTTCCATAACCATGTATTATGATGATGCCAAAATAGGCTAGTGAAAACCGTATCTCGATATCTTATTCCTAGCCTAAAATATCGAAGAAAGAAAATTTAGTTATCATATGATTCAAAAAGACGCCATCACACCGTTATTTTCATTTATCTATATTTTTCCAATAATCAATGATGAAATTTCATCATTCAATGATTATCATATAGGTACCAGTATTCTTAGTTCAAAAAAATTTTATAAAATCGTTTAGGAGCACAATAATCAATAAATATAATTTATGAAATTGCAAGAAGGTAGTCAGAATAAGAAGAGAAGGCCATGAAGGAAAAATAAATGCCTAAAATCAACTTGTCAACAAATACCAAAAATGAACTTATAATGGCAGTGTATTGAGTTTTTGTGGCACACACAAGTAAGGACTGAAAACTATTGAAATGCATTTACGAACAATGAAGATGTTGATATGTTTGCGGTATATTTTGAAAGTTTTCAAAATGCGGCAATGGCACAAAGATTATATAGAACTCGATTTCCAAATGGGCGTTCACGCCATGCGAGAATTTGTTGGGCATATTTGAAGAAAATTTATAGCGTCGAAGCTGCCAGTATTACGTAAATTTCGGACTAAACACGGAAAAATTCTCGCATGGCGTAGACGCCGAATATAGAGCACTGTATATTCTTTGTGCCAATGCCACATTTCGAAGAATTTCAAAATATACCGTCAGTGATATCAACAGCTTCATTGTTTGTAAAATGTATTTCAATCTTTTTCAATCCTTACTTCTGTGTGCCACAAAAACTTATATGTATAATTTTAGTATTTGTTGACAAGTTGATTTTAGGCATATGATTTTCCTCCATGGCCTGCTCTTCATATACTGACTACATTGCACTTGCATATAATTACATTGGTTATTATGCTCCCACTCGATTTTTTTTTGAAGTTTTCGAAATAAGAATGTTATTTTTGAAAATCATAAAATTATTAAATTTCATCATTGATTCTTGGAAAGAATACAGATAAATGAAAATAAATACCGGTGTGATGGCGTCTTTTTATATCATATGATAACTAAATTTTCTTTTTTCGATATTTTAGGCTAGGAATAAGGTATCGAGATACGGTTTTCACTAGCCTATTTTGGCATCATCACAATACATTTTTAAGGAAAAAAAGTTATGTTATTGTATTTGATTTTCAGAGAAATTAGCAATTTTCTGTTATTATATCAAGAAACGCTCTCTACCGGCATAATTAAAAATTTGGCAGACCACAGATAAAATGTTTTCGATGAAGCAATAAATGCTTTTCCCAACGAGATCAACTTTGTTGAAATCCGTTCAGTCGTTCAGGAGTTACAGCTGTTTATTCAAAAAAACATTGAATCACCCCCCACCACTTCATTTCAATAGATACGTCAAAAAATGTCTAATGAAAATAACCCGAATAAAGCTCAGCTTTAAACAAAAAATATTTTTTTGGTATATTCGCTAGATGAATTTCAGAAAAAATTCACTTTAAAAGTTTCAGATGGCGGTTACGCCCCCTGGCGGCCATCTTAGAAACCTGAAAATAATTTCCAGGATATTCCGTTGGCCACTTTGGTTATAAAATTTTTTACCGTAAGTCTCTACGACGTATAGTTTGTGAGATACAGCCGCGCGACTCTCTTAATCAGACACCCGGTACATTCAGGAATTGTAGGTAGAGTATCTTCTTCTAAATGCTTCTGTATAGATTCTTCAAGTATTTCCTTTTCTTGAAGAGTCTCTTTGACCTAAAAATAAATAATCCATCACTGAGAATTATTTTCCAATGACTCCCAAAAATAATCTCATGATTATGGACAATTATTTGCAAATTTTATTGGTCTTACGCTTTATACCCGTTATCATGTTCAAATATTTCTTCTGCTCTCCTTTAATCCATTGGATGATAAGATTGGGAGTACGCTTGGATAAAGTTTTTTTATTTGACTCATATAACCTAATCACTTGAGCTTTATCTATAGGCATATTATTTGATATTTCTTCCTGAAAAGCTTGCCCTACTAATATAATTTCATCTTTGACCCATGAGTTTCGCTCTTTTGTTTTTCCTGTGAAAACAATCGAGTTTGAATAAATTATCATCATATCAAAACGTTTAATACAAATGGTCTTTAATTTTATTATATGAACGTATTCACGAAAATAAGTTATCAAAATGATAAAGCAACCAACAATATGTTTAGGACGAACAGAACTTAAAATATTAATTGATACTTCTTAATCTTTTATCCCTTATGCTCACTGCATACCAATATATATAGTTTCAGCTTTCTCAAAATTCATTGAGATTTCAGAAATACAAATCCAATAACATAACTGTACTGCTGTTTCCATTGTAATAAAATACATGTTGTGTGTTGTTCTCTCCTGATGTGGAAATCAAGGTAACACATATCACTTGATAAACAAGCACTTGATATTAAAAAAGAATTATATTCAACTTAACAATAGCAAATTTAATTTCTTCTTGAGTGAGCATGTTTTCGTCAGAGCAGGATGGATCATAACTGTGATCTTTCAGAACATGAATTTATGAATTATTGATTGATTGATTTATATAACCATGATCCCTGGAAGCTACGGATTTGGATATGTTTACTGAAGAAAAATTCTCCAATAGGGTTGATACCCTGTGATATCTTCTTTTTTTTCGTCATGACATAGTGAACGTCGTGAACTTTCCTCTGATGATACATAAAGTCTAATATTCTACTTTCTAATCTAGAATCTATATTTTTAGATGCAGCCTCGGTAGCCAGATGCTGTCGCAATAGCCTTGTTCTCATTAGATCACTATTTGGGATACCAGATTCAGTAGAAATTTTACGAATTAAACCACAAGCTTGGAATGCGCTGTTCATGATATTGCAATGGTTCTCCAAAAACATATCTATTCGACTTGTTCGCACCTGCTGCTTCTCTATATTTCAAAATTAGATTTATTGATTCAAATCCTAATTCCCTATATTAAAAGTGCATTATCATTTCCCAGTTTTTCGGGGAATTTCACTCTTGCCCACTTTTTACACTGTTCTTTGGAAATGTACAATATGTATATATGTATATGTATATATGTATATATGTATATATGTATATATGTATATATGTATATATGTATATATTTATATATATATATATATATATATATATATATATATATATATATATATATATATATATATGTTTTGTATTAACTGGCAACCTCTATGATCAATGTCTATGCAGCACCCAGCGTATATCGTATGTTTGATGCATTGTATTTGTGGCGCCCATAATATGATGCATCTCAATGTGGCACCCTTTATATATAATTTATTATTAATACTGGTAAAAAGGCACCCTGCGGGGTTGTCAGATTTATAGTGCCACTTTGAAAATTGATATCTCAATTTATTCATTGTTCTTCTCAGTAGTATCATTAGAGTACATTTAAAACTCATTAAATCTACATTAATTTTTACAATATTAAGATATTAGTTATTTCATGACTCATTGAATTTGATTTAACTTTTCACAATAGAAACCCTTGAGTAATCTGAATAAATCTGATTAATGTTATTGGAAATACAATCAAGTACAAAATGCAGAGGATTTCTATTTTTCAATCATTGTCAATCAGTCGGGGTGAAAGAACATTTTCTAAAAAGGATTTTTTTCGTTTTACACTGCACTTTCAAACTTCCAAAATGAAACTGCATTAAATAATTTATCACTGTTTTGCATAGGTTTATATGGAAAACGCTTATTTAGATATAATTTTTATATTTCAAAAATGTATCTATCTATTGTCGAAAATTCAAAATTCTATCAAGGATAAGTACCTCCTTAAGACTGCATACGGTGAGTTACCTCAGGTGGTTGAAACACATATGCAGGTAAATATATACAGGGTGTTGAAGTTTTAAGAATACAATTTTTTTGTTGACTTCGACACCACCTTATACATTCATATCAAATATGTTAGATATGCGTATTCTGGTCATCAAGGGACATTTTATGATGCGGGAAAAGTTTTTTAAATTATTGCCAGTGGAGTTGTTCTGGAAATATTTGGGTAAATTGATTTTCTCACGGTTTTGTGTCCAATGTACAATTGCTGAAGAAAAATTCAGAAATAATTTCAAGTTAAATAGGAGAGAACTATCAAAAATATATGGAAATTAAGGAATGAAAAATTTCAGGTTCTTACTGGATAGGTAAACAATAATCCAGCGACAACAAATTTTTATCGTTATTTTTCGCGCATTAGTTATGCAATAGTTTATTGCTGTTTGAACAAGAACATTACAACTGTTAAACTATAAATCTGATATTTTTTTCTATTCTTGGAGCTAGTTTCGAGAGTCCTCATAATAGATCCCCGTCAAAAAATTCGATTTTTCAGTTTTTTACTAACAATTCACTTGCACAGTTGCAAAATTAAACACTTTTTAAAGAATAGGAGATGAACATTGAAAACAACCATTTCCATGTAGCTTCCGATATTAAAAAAGTGACCATTAAATTCATTAGAAAAATTTCATTTTGATTTTGCAAAACTACGTAAATTGTTAATAAAAAACTGAAAAATTGAATTTTTTATTTTTCCAGGGATTTACTTTAATAGCTCCAAAAATGAAAACATCTCAGATCTATACTTACTTGAACAGTTATCACAATTTTCATGTTCAAGCACCAAAAAATTGTTAATTAACTATTGCATAACCAATAGAAAAATTTCTATTATCGCCGGATTATTGTTCATCCACCGTTCAGTAACTTTTCACATTTTATATGGTCAAATAATGTTTATTGTTGAAGTGTCCTAAATGGGCGTGACTGGTCCAAACGAACTTACCCCTTTTCAGCTGTATCTTTATCTCTCTGAGAAAATTATGAATATTGATTCTACAGTTCCGGAAGTTGAGGTTTTCTTTAGGGAAATTTCTTCTTCTTTTTGAATCTTTCTTCAGATTTCAAAAATCTCAATTATTTTTTGGCATTGGCAAAAAACCAATCCCCTTTTTTTCAGTAGGTATTGTTTATAACTTTCACAATTTTCGCTGGCAAATTTTGAATTTTCTCAAAAAACATCTACATGCTACAAATCGAATAACATTTTGCTTTTATTTTTCTGAAACTGCTGAAAAAAGTTGAACAAAAAAGCACTTGTTGACTAGATTATTTTTATTAACTCCAGGGACCTACAGTTTAACGCCGTTTCCGAACGGCCAATGGGCTTGAATCTAAGTCAATACTCAAAAAATTAATTTTTGAACCACTAAGTTCCGGAGATACACTACACTCAAAAGCAAGGTGGGACTCTATTTACAAGCGATACACCTCACCGCTGGGCTACCGAGGCCTCCTTGACTAGACTAAATATATAAAAAAAAAATTTCGGGGTGTTCAAGTATGAATTATACGAAGTTGACAAAGCAGCTGATAAATTCATCAAAACTGACAAGTTTTATCAAAAATTTTTTTACTGCCACACCTGCTGTTCTCGTTAGTTGAAAGTATGCAAGAAATAATTAATTCGTCAAGGCGATGTTAAGCCTGAAAAATATTTTTCTGCTTATTTTGTACTATATGAAAGAATAATTTTATCAACAAATAAAACTTTAGACGAAAAACTTATGGAATTTTACACAAAGTCATATCCCCCCCCATCGCAAAAAGCTATCTACGCCACTGTATATACATATATACATATATGCATATATACATATATACATATATACATATATACATATATACATATATACATATATACATATATACATATATACATATATACATATATACATATATACATATATACATATATACATATATACATATATACATATATACATATATACATATATACATATATCCATATATACATATATACATATATACATATATACATATATACATATATACATATATACATATGTACATATATACATATATACATATATACATATATACATATATACATATATACATATATGTATATACGTGTCCACAGCTCCTAGGAAAGATTGTCACTGCGCTGTTTCCCCAACAGCCGGTATTCACCTACAAGTTGGAGCAGCTCAACCCTGAAGACATCCCAACTATCACGTTGGACGAGTTGATAGAGGCAGGAATTCGAGTAGGGAATAATAAGGCGCCGGGATTGGACGGAATTCCTAATATTGCCCTGAAATCAATCCTTAGGGCAGCACCGACATTATTCCTGGACGTTTACGATACATGCCTGAACGAAGGGACTTTTCCGCAGAAGTGGAAACAGCAACGGCTAGTGCTACTTCCGAAGGGGAAAAAGCCGCCGGAAGAACCGTCTTCCTACCGACCACTCTGCATGTTAGACACGGCCGGGAAGATATTCGAGCGCATAATTCATCAGAGAATAGAGGCTGTAGTCGATCCACTCCTGGCAGAGAACCAGTTTGGTTTCCGAAAAGGACGGTCAACTTTGGATGCGATCAAATTGGTTGTTGATATAGCCAAGGATGCAATTGCCGAAACGAGATGGAAGGGTGGAAAGAAAAAATACTGCTTGGTGGCTGCTTTGGACATCAAGAATGCCTTCAACTCCGCTAACTGGGACTGCGTTATGCGGGCCTTAGAGGAAAAAAACGTACCAGGATACCTTCGCAGAATAGTAGCGAGCTACTTCACGAATAGGGTCCTGAAATATGATACGAAGAACGGTACGGAAGTGTACGAAATCTCCGGAGGAGTGCCACAGGGATCAGTATTAGGTCCTCTGCTATGGAACATCATGTATGATGGTCTCCTGAGAATAGCATTGCCTGCGGGAGTCAAACTTGTAGCATATGCGGATGACGTAGCTGTCGTGATCGTCGCAAAGCACCTCGAAGAGACAGAAATGGCATTTGATATCACATTCAGACGAGTCAATTTGTGGATGGACATGATGAACTTGCAACTAGTCAAGCATGAAACCGATGCAGTGCTCATCACCAGTAGGAAAAAGGTAGAAACCATCAAGTTGAGAGTCGGAGAACAAGAAATCACATCACAACCATTTATCCGTTATCTGGGAGTGATGCTGGATGCCCGACTCAACTTCAAGCAGCAGGTGGAACACGTTAGTGCCAAAGCGTCAGTAGTGAGGGCTAGTCTCGCACGGCTGATGCCTAACATCGGAGGCCCAATGCAGAGCAGGAGGCTACTATTATCATCAGTAGTCACATCAGTGCTCACTTACGAAATATCCATTCGGGCTGATGCACTGGAAACCCAAGAATCATGGAGAAAAGCTGGACCAGTATATCGACTGAGTGCCCTACGAGTAGCTAGTGCCTTCCGCACTATATCAGAAGAAGCAGTGTGCGTCATTGCTGGAACCCTACCTCTTCGAGTTCTAGCAGAGGAAAAACGGGCCCTCTACCAACGAAAGAGGTCAACTGCACTGAGCCCTGAAGAACTTATAATTGAAGAACGGCAGAAGAGTATAGGCCGTTGGCAACTACAATGGGATGCTGCAGAGAAGGGTAGGTGAACGCACCGTCTCATACCTCGTATCGACTTTTGGCTTAACCGGAATCACGGCGAGGTCAATTACTATCTTACGCAGATGTTGTCGGGACACAGGTGTTTTCGAGAGTATCTACACCGCTTTAAGCACGATGACTCTTCGGAGTGCCCGGCCTGCCCAGGAGTTGCAGAAGATGCGGAGCACGTCTTCTTTGTATGTCCTCGTTTCGATCTACAGCGTGAAGAGTTAAAGAGGATCCTGAACCAGAAAATGCAACCAGATTCACTAGTGAAAGCAATGTTGTCATCAGAAGCTGCCTGGAACGCTACCAACACGTTTGCAACAGAAGTCCTCAAGGACTTGCGTTCCACCGAAAGCAGAAGAGCAAAAAGTAGAAGATAGAAGGAAGGAAGTTAATACCTTAGCCGCCAGAAGGAAGAGCAGTAGCTAGATCCTCCCTTCACGAAGTATGCCTGACGGCGGTTTCCATGAGGGATTAGAGGAAAGAAGGAGAAAGGGTTTAGGGTTTAGTGAGTAGGGGCGTTAGTGTCGAGTTTTAGTATGACGCTACGTCGAGTCGTCACATATCCAGGCTGAACAGCTATGCCTGGAATCCGTAAAAAGGATTCCCCTCCTTTATAAAAAAAAAAAAAACATATATACATATATACATATATATATATATATATATATATATATATATATATATATATATATACATATATACATATATACATATATACATATATACATATATACATATATACATATATACATATATACATATATACATACATACATACATACATACATACATATATACATATATACATATATACATATATACATATATACATATATACATATATACATACATACATACATACATATATACATATATACATATATACAATATACATATATACATATATACATATATACATATATACATATATACATATATACATATAAACATGTAAACATATATACATATATACATATATACATATATACATATAAACATATATACATATATACACATGTGAATATATGCATATATGGATATATGTATATATCGATACATTTTCGCCAGAACATCGTAAGCCTCGATTACTGAATTTTACAGGAGCACAGATTTTTCTGTTGTCGTTTTTAGGAAAGTTCAATTGAAGTGAAAATTGGCAGCTGTACGTATTCTGATATTATGTCAGGAAAAATTAAAATATTTACTAAAATTCGTGTCCTTTTTTTTCTATGGTACTTACGATACTTTGGCATTCTCGAAAGTAATTCTTAAATGTGCTTTCATCGTTAGTGCAGCTTTTACGATAATTATGGTAAATTTGGAAATACTTTCATTTTGTGATCATTATCTTGAGTTTAGCTCTCAAGATAAAACCTTTTTAAGGCTAGACACCAGATGCAATTTATTGGAATACTCCAAATATAATTATTAACAAGTTCATTGGCAAAAAACAAAACAGTCATTCAACATAAACGAAAATAAATGATTATAAACTCAGAACACAATTCTCTTTGGTAAAAAATCACAAATTATGCTAGTTAAGTCTCGGAGAGTACTATCTAATTAAATGCAAGTAGGTACATAATTGAAACACACTATTAGGACTCTTCATCGTCTTCGTCTTCCTCATCAGATTTTGCTAGTTCATCTGGGGTAACTGACGTTTTCATTAATCTATATTCATGTTGGAATCTGAGAGGAATTATGTTTTTGTCACAAAGATTAATTAGATCCTTGTCCTTTGCGGTGGAAATTCATAATTTTTGGAGAAATAGTCTTTTTGGTTTTTCCCTTTCGAATCCAACCTGAAATGAGTGTAATGTTGGCCATTGTATGAATAGTCAACCTCAACATTTGTATTGCCTTTCTCGAATTTAATACTTTTAATTTCACTCATTTTAATAGGATTTGCCTCATTACACTAGAATTTATTAGGTTTTAATACTTCATCGGATATCTTTTTCCATCCTAAAAACTCAATGAATTCCATTTCAATTGTTTCAAACGGTTTAGGTTTGGTACGAGAGTTGGCTATTAATGTACACCATTCTGATGGAGCCCATACTTTATTGTAATTTCCACCGTTCAGGGTATTCAAGTTGATAAGGAATTATTTGATAGACGAATTAATGTTTGTTTCCTTTACTTTTTAAACAGCACTTTTATTACTTCTCAAACATTAATAGTATTCTTCTTCTTTTACATAGACTCACCTAATTCCTCAACTCACAGAAAAACATAGAACTAAAAATCTTACTCTTTATATTGAATATGCTGAATTGTAACATAACTTTAACACACCACCCCAATTCTGCGAGTTAAACATTATTAAAAAAACCTTAAACGTTACTAGGACATTGATATTATTCCAATATAATTTCTAAATTTATTAAATTTTATAAAACATAAAGCTTTAGTCATCATATCAGCTTGTTGAGATTCAGTTGGCAAATATTCTAGTTTTATTTTACCTTCGTCAACAAGATTTCTCAGAAAATGATGTTTAACATCTATATGCTTCGAACATTTAGTTTCTAAGAATTTTGCCACCTTAATAGCTGATTGGTTATCTTCGAATTTTACATTTTCAACTTCAAATTGTAACATATCAAATAATGGTTGTTTTAAAAAAACACACTCAGTAGCACAACTAGCTAATGAAACATACTCCGCTTCACAACTTGACAATGCAACTACTGATTGTTTTTTGGATTTCCAAAAAGTAGTATTATCATTTAATTTGATTGAAAATCCCGTAATACTTTTCCGATCATTTTAGACGCAAAATCAGCATCAGCATAGCAATTTATAAAAAATTCTCTATTAGTTTTTGATTTTTTAAACTTTAAATTGAAATTGATTGTGACCTTTAAGTACCTCAGAACTAATTTAAAATGATTTCAATGCTCTTTTGAAAAATTATTTCGAAACTGACTGAAATAAGTTACAGCAAAACATATGCCAGGTCGTGAGCCAAGCATATTGTACATCAGACTACCTAACATTTCTCTATAGGGCATATTTTCCTTAGTCTCATCTTCAACCAGTAAAGTTAATTTATTTTGAATTGGAATATTTTATTCTTCACAATTAATCATATTAAACTATTTCAATACCTTTTATATCAACAGTTTTTGTGAAATGTACAGTTGTTCCTTGTATTTACTCACTTCTAAAACCAAAATTTTAAATTTACTATTAGTACTTGTAAGATCTTTCATGCAAAAACTCTCACAAAGTTTTTGTCTAACACTTCTTATATCATTTTTGTTGTTAGCAAATATAATAATATCATCAGCCCAAACTAAAACATATAAATTTCTTTTTTGAAAAACATGGATCCACATTGGATCTTCTAAAGTTAAATTTAAATAAAAACGTTATTAATTTTTTATACCAACAATATGGGCTTTGTTTCAACCCATATAAAGCCTTTTTGAATTAACAAACATTATTAGGAGGACAATCAGTAACTCCTCTGATGAATTTCCATATCTTCATCTAATGATAGTGAAAATAACACTCTGAGAGTTATCATCCTGGCCACAGGAGTATACACTTCACTGTTCGAGTACTATTTCCTGTTCGAAACCTCTAGCCACTAGTCGAGCTTTCTTCGCAGAATCGCCATTAGAATGTTTTTCGGTAAAAACCCATTTTCAACTTATCACCTTTTCATCTCTGGGTATTTCGACATATTTCCATATATCATTCTCCATCAAACTTTTCAGTTCTTCATTTATTGCGCATTTCCAATCATCATTCATCATAGCCTCTTTATAAGTCATATCTACACTTGATGTCATTGACGCCGTCAATAAAGATACTTCATAATCTTTCAACTTCTTTGGTAATTTATGAATACGCTTTCCTTCAATTTTTTCTTTTCTTGGTTCCTCCATCCTTTCCTGTATGCCTTCATCTATCTCTTCTATATTTTCCAACTCACCCTCTGAGTCTGAACACTCATTATTGTGAATGATGGTAGTAGTAGTAGGTTCTTTGCCAAATTCTTCATGAAAGATTATATTTCTTTCAATGATTTTTCTTCTTTCTGGATCCCACATACGATAACCATTTGGAGCATATCTAGCTTTTAATATTCTTCTACTTCTTGCATCCAACTTACCTTTCTGATCTTCCTTCGGTATATGTACATAACCAACACATCCAGATACTTTAAATTTACTTAAATCATTTTTACAACAATTCCATATTTCAGCAGGCGTTTTGTTATCCTTTAATGCAGATGATGGTTATCTATTTACTGTATAAGCAGCAGTTCTGACTGCTTCGCCCCAAAAAGTTTGTGGCATATTCGACTCCATTAACATGCACCTACACATATTCATTAAAGTCCTATTCATTCGTTCGCTAATACCATTTTGTTCAGGTGTTCTAGCTATCGTATAAACAATTTCAATTCCTTCATTTTTACAATATTCTTCAAATTCTTTAGAAGAATATTTACCTCCTTTATTTCGAAATTTAGCAGACACCAATGCAACATATTCCTCAAATTTTGTAACAACTTCATTTTTATTCTTTATTAGATAAGCATAAACAAAATGTGAGTAGTGATGTATAAACGTAACGTAATATTTATAATTATTATGCGTTAGAGGATTAAATGATCCTGCTACATCTGACGAAATTACTTCTAAAATCCTTTTAGGTTTTTTATCAGTAGGTATATTCTTACTTACAGTTTTTTGAGATTGTTTCCCCTTCGAACAAATTTCACATATTGTTTCTAATGCGTACTCTCACGAATGTCCCATTCTTCTATGTAACAGATTCTGGTTTTCATGTTCTTGCTTTGAAATTTGAACACTGTTTTTCTTCTTGAATGTTCAGTCTAATTGAATATAAACTATTTTCCAAATTTCCTAGTACCAGCACTTTTCCACTTGAATTCAGCACGTGTACTCCTTTTCCATCAAACAAATTTTAGACCTAATTGTTGCATCATTTTAACTGACAGCAAATTATATTCAAGATCATCACACTGAAGTACATTCATAATTTTAATTTTCCTGCCTTCCATAGTTTCTGTAAACAAATTACCACTTTTACGAGCAACAATTTGTAAACCCATTTTTGCAACATTGATTTTGAGATTAACTTCTTTTGTGTTCAAAAGATTCCACTATTCTTATTAATAAGATGTCTAGTTGAACCTGAATCAACGATAAAGTTTATAAATTTTCCATTTTCATTGCTTACATTTACTTTATTTACAACTTCTGGTTCATGATTGCAAGTGTCAAAATTATCAGTGTCGCCAACATCAATATTTACCACAAAAGTTATTTCCTCTTCTTCGGCAATATTCATATTGTTTTCACGTCCTGAGCCTGAATTTCCAGTAAACCAGCAATCACTTCTTTTATGTCCGATTTTCCCATACTTATAACACCGAAACTTATAACCGCCACTGCTATTTTGATTTCTACGATTGGTATCATTATTCCCTTTACTAGTATTACCACCATTCCTTTGGTTACTATTTCCATAATTATTGGATTTCCAATTAGGTTGACCTCTTCTGTTACTTTTTGATGCAAGCGCAACATTATCACGTCCATTTGAATCTTAATCCACATTACTGCTATTTTGTCTTGCTTCTTCCAAAAGTAACTTATTCTTAACAAATTGAAAATTCATTCCCTTAGAATCTTGACTGTACAATACATCGATTGTAGTAGTTATTGCTTGGTAACTTTCTGGCATTGCTTCTAACAGTTGATTGCCTCGTCTTCCTGGATTTTACCCCCACTAGCTCTTAATTCTTGTATGATTTCTTCATAATCGGACAGAAAATCGCTAAGTGATCCTCCCTTGTATACCATACCTCTTAGTTTCTTCTGAAGATTGATTTGTACAGACAAACCACTTTTAATTGTTTCACACATTTCCTTTACTGTCACCCTTTCTTTTATAGTTTCCAGTACATTATCTTCTAAGCATTGTACAAAAAGATTCCTTGCCTTCAGATCATCCTTCTTGAAACTTTCTAGTCGTGTTACTCCCGCAACAGGGTTCATCTTCAATAAGTCTAAGACTCCGTGGTGTTCCAACAAAAGTTTAATCCTGAATTCCCAGTTGGAGAATCCATTTCCGTCAAAAGGTTTGATTTGAGATATATTTCCATTTCTACCAGACATTTTTCCTGCTACATATTGAAAACTTCCACTTAAAAAGTTAACTACGTGTCCACGTACTTCCACCGAAACTTACTTTCGGAATTATATTATTTCGTTATCACTATCAACTTTCAGGGCACTGGGCCCATAACCTATTGTAATTTCCACCGTTCAGGGTATCAAAGTTGATAAGGAATTATTTGATAGACGAAATAATGTTTGTTTCCTTTACTTTTTAAACAGCTCTTTTATTACTTCTCAAACTTTAATATCATTATAGATGAACAGTTTTAAAGGTTGTTGGTCGGGATGATAAAAACCAATTTAATGATCTGCCGTCGTTTGGTTTATTTTTATAAACTTCCTCAGGGCTATCATTAGTTGGCTTTTTCCGTCAGAATGTACTAATGACAACTAATGATAGCCCTGAGGAAGTTTATAATAATAAACGAAACGTCGGCAAATCATTGAATTGGTTTTTTTAATAATCAACCCGGCCAACAGCCTTTGAAACTCTTCATCTATATTTAATATCATTCTTCTTATTTTATATAGAACCACCTAATTCCTTAACTCACAGAAAAACATATAACTAAAAATCTTACTCTTTATATTGAATATGCTGAATTGTAACATAACTTCAACACATACTACACGTTTTTTAATAAACCGCTCGATTTTTGCATGGACGGAATCTACAGGCATATAAGTATGGCCTGTTAGTAGGTATCGAACACTTATCGATCTTATATTAATAGAGTCTTTCAGAAAATGTGATATCGTTACAAACATTGCTCTATTTCTATTTTTACCATAACAGTTATCATAATTTAGTGATAGGTGTTTAATTGTTTGTCTTCTATCAACTTCTTCCAGATTTTTGTGAATGATAGTGCATATTTCATTACTTCCACGTCCTCCATCACATTCTCCCCACAAATAGCATAATCCATTTTGAGTTCCACTCTCGTAAACACTTAAATTATAGGAAGCGTATTTTCTGGAATAATAAAGAAGCAAATTTTTCCCATGGGGTGTGTTCAACACCTTCTGTAGATCGGAATTGACACATAAAAGTCCTGGATATGAAAGACTTTTCTTCTGATCAGCCAGAAATGAATTCTTGCAAAGCTCTTTCTTTTCCAAGTGTTTTTCAAATAGTTGCTTTGTTTCTTCGGTTTCTTCGAAATCTTTGTCCTTCCTCACTCCACATAATTTGCATTTATCTTTCTTCGGAAAATGAAATCCAATATTGAATTCTGTCTTAAAAACTTTCCGAAGAACCTGCAGCGAAACGATATCATTTTTAGATATACCTTTTTCCAACTGGTTTTTCCTAAAAAGTTCGTAAAGGTATGAAATTCAGTAGGTAAATATTTTCTCGATGTTTTATTCCTGCAATAATGAGAAGGGACGGCTGGAAGCATCTTTATAAAGACTAAAACCTAAAGTTTTTGTGTATTTCCAGTTTTGTTATGAGGCACATGCTTACTTCTTTGATCTATTTTGGATAACGCGGCAGACGTAGAATTTTTTTTTGTATATCTCACAGTCATTTGAGATATATCCAAGGTTTTTGATAAGAATTGTTGACAGACTTCGTGTTTTATATCATTAAACCTGATAAAATATTTGTAAGAACATTTTCGTCTACGTTCTTGAGCCTCCTGTTTTCGTCGTTTTATTTGAACATCTTCAATGCAGGACAGCAACCAGTCGCGTTGCCTTTGTAATCTACTTAAACCCCAATAAAATTCAAAAATATGCTCTCTTACTATCTCTGGAAATTTTGAAAAACATTGGTTCGGGCAATTATCGCTACAAGGATTCTTTCTAACATACTTATTTGCACCGAACTCGTTTGAACTTTTTCTTAAAGCTTTTTTGTATTTTTTTTATATTCTATAGTATCTGTTGAACTGCTGAAGTCACTATAAGTGTTATTTTCTTCAAAGGAATGTTCTGAAGAATTTTGATGTATACGTTTATGTGTAGTAGAGGTGGTAATATTTTGATCAAATTCGCTACTGGACCAGTCATAATCAATGAGCATTACGAAGGATGGCTTCGAAATTACAGGATTGTCTTGATAAAAGTCAGCATCAAGTGAAGAATTTTAGTACCAGTGAAATCTCTTCACATTCGCTTGTTATAAAATCAGAAAACCCAATTTTATTGTAAACTGCCGAAGTCTGTAGATTGTAGGGGACCGAAACAAGTTCATAGCAATCATTGTTAGAAGCTAATGAATACATTTCTGAATACTGTGGAGACTCGGGCATAGTTGTTGCTGAAGGAAGTATTGCATTCTGTTCTTCATGGGTGCTCAGAGCTAATGCTACTAGACGTTTCGATCTAGGATTAATGTTTGAAATCTGAAATGAGAGAACCTTTCGTCTAATTGTCACAAGAAAAGGGACTCTTTCTGGAGCTCTATTAGGATAAATGTGAAAACAGCAATTTACTTATTGTAATACTTATCCATATTTAAAAAAGTTATATAAAAATAATAATTAATTTGAATATTTGAAAGAATTCTTCATGATAAGTATAAGAGATTTAAGTCAAATCTCGTTATTATTCAGAAAACCTTCCCAAAATTTGATCAATATTCCTATTCTTCATCCAAACCTCTGGCAAGCAAACATTCATTGTTTTTTTTTCAAAAGACTTTTATTTTATCGAATTGATTTGCATGTTTTTGCTGAATTACTGAAAATATGTTGGATTTTTGCTGTTCACAGAAATAGCTAAATGTGCCTTTTATAGTAATGAAAGAATAGAGGAAGAAGGAATGATTTAAAATTACTGCTATACCTAAGTGGATACTTTTCTCAAAACAAAAAACAAGCATTGGAAACTCCAGATAAAATAAATTAACAATAAATGTTAATCCTACTTATGAATGTTATTTCTCACTCAGAAAGCTATATAATTTATATGTGTGTGGCAATAACATTGAATTAGAACTACATTCATACAATGTTTTCAACAAATTCCTACTGAAATCATAAAGAATAACAATTATTTACATGAAATAACATAATTTTCGTACATGCTATAGAGCAGTGTCTCTCAACGTGTGGGTCGCGACCCCCTGGGGGTTCTGTAGGGGGGTCGCGAGAAGTCAAGAGAACTACCTCAGTGAAAAATCAATAAAGCTTAGAAAGATAGATTTATTATGAGAATGTTAACAAAAAGAATATATATGTAAATATTGGTTATAAACAAATTAACAAATAATAAAATCCTATGACTGCTCGTCCATCCTAATGCGAAGGTTGCGCTTGTTTTTAATCATTTTCCCCCACCGTGATTTTGATTGATGAAAATTATAACTCGCACAAATACGAGGTGGCAAATGGAATCAAACACGTCAAGGCCTCAGTTGTTAATTCCGGGTATTCTGTTTTTCTTTTCAACCAAAATGTATCCAAATTGGCAGACTTGAATTCCAAGTGTAACTTCCCATTGGCAGATAATTCTTGAGCTTAGTTGCCAAATTTGCCCCATTTATAGCTTCAGTTAAAAACGGATTTAAGACCCACCTATGCTCAGTGTTTTCCGATATCTCTTGCTGAGAGAAGTAATGACAGAATTCCTCTTTTGAATTATCTAACACTAATTTCATGCCAGGTATATGTGCCTTGATGTTTATCTCACATTCGACTTCTTCGATAAAAGGCGGTGTCGACGAAAATGAATTATAGACGATGACCACAAGTCAATTTTTTTTGTAAAGCCATGGATTTTGTCTTCTGCAGTTATGATATTTTGGTTCCGCTCTTGAAGACTTTTATTCAAGATATTTAAATGCTCAAATGTGTCAGAAAGAAAAGCTAATTTCAAAAGAAATTTCGGGTCGCAAATGAATTCAGAGTATTCTGACCTGGCCTGTTGTAAATATATTAAAAGTTCAGCTCGGAGTTCAATAACTCTGGTCAGTACTTTGCCTCTTGACAATCACCTAACTTCTATATGGTAAAGTAAATTTTGGTGCAGTGCCCCCATATCTTCACAAATAATTCGAAATGATCGTGTCTGCAACGCTTTCCCTTCAATGGAATTTAAAATTTTTATAATAATATTTAGAAGTGTGTATTCCTGTGTGCAGGAGCTTGGCGATGGAGAAAGCAATGCATCCAACAAGTGTTTGGCATTTGTTTTTTTCAGTCTAGCAATAAATCAACTCTTCGCACCAGTCATAGCTTTTGCTCCGTCAGTACAAATAGCAATGCATTTTTTTGCCCAATCGATATTCATATCTTGCGTAGCTTCAAGGAACATGTTATGCTAGCACTCACCTGTAGTATTTGAGGGAAGTGCTCTGCAAATAGTATTTCTTCCATTATTTTTTCATTGGATTCGAAACGCACAAAAGCTACAAATTGTACACAATTCGCAATATCCGTAGATTCATCAATTTGCAAGGACACAAAAGTACTTTCTTTTATTTTTTCTATAACTTGATCTCGAACGTCAGTGGCCATATCACTTATCCTACGTTGAATGGTATTGTCAGAGAGAGGTATAACTTTGAGCTTTTCAACCTCTTCTTTGCTAAACATAATCTCTGCTTTAGCCACACGAAGAGCTACTTGATAACTAGCAAGCAAAGCTTTCTCATTTACGTTGGACCTTTGTACAAAAGCAGTTTTTCTGATGTTGAAGAGCTTTCCATTTTCTTTCAAAAAATTCTACAGGTTTATTTTTTTCATTTGGATGTTTTGAGTTGAGGTGACGTACCAACTTCGATGGCTTCATGCTTTCTCTTGACAACGTTTCAAAGCAAATAACGCACTGCGGTTTCTGCTCAATCACAGTAAACCCGTATTTCAACTAATTGTCATCATAAAGTCGTTTTTTCGTTGCTTCTGTTCCACTACTTCCGCCGGAAGTTGACGGTTCTGATAATCTTTTCAGGAATTTATCCATTTTCAATTATTACAAATCACTTCAACTGAATACGTGAACAATGACTTGCGCTCGCCAAACAACTGAAAAGCCGACGATCGCGCGTGTCCTGTCGCTTCGTACCCCGCCCGCGACGCCCCCCGCCAAGCCAGTTACTTCGGCATCGGCCTTGGTCGAACGTACCTATGTGTCTAAATTGCGTTAGTTATCAATTGGCGACATATTCGTTGTTAGTAAAAAAATGTGTTTTACGTAGGTACTTCATTATGTTTTTATATCCAAATCCTAATTATGAAAATGCCTAAAAATGTTGAATGGATTGAATATTTGTAAAATGATAACATACATGAAAAATACATACGCTTGAGAAACAATACCCTCCTACTGATGCAGTCGGGTAAAAAGCGAAGGGTAGGGGGGGTCGCGAAATATTTTTTCTTACTAAGGGGGTCGTGTCATGAAAAAGGTTGAAAAACACTGCTATAGAGCACCGTAAGTCTCACCGTTTGTACCACATGACACGCACTTACGATGTTTTGGAGACGAAGCGATATTTTGGCCAACACAAATTTGTTTTCTTCAATATTTTGCGTCACTTACGTTACATTTTATTCGTTGTTTTCTGAATAACGATGCTACTCTGCCTTACAATAATTTGCTGAAAGGTGCCTGACAGTAGTTACGATGGTTCAAAAATCTCTTTTTTCATATTTTGCGCCTTACGATGTTTTGGCAGAAGTGTGTCGATATGTATATATGTACATATATATATAAATGTACATATGTATATATGTATATATGTATATATTTATATATGTATATATGTATATATGTATATATGTATATATGTATATATGTATATATGTATATATGTATATATGTATATATGTATATATGTATATATGTATATATGTATATATGTATATATGTATATATGTATATATGTATATATGTATATATGTTGTAACGGACTTTTCGTTCCGGTTTCTCTGGAATTATAAAGAAGGTATCCAGACAGAACCGATGCTGTACGTATTTTGGAGTTACTTGATGTACTGGCTCTTATACTCTTAGTCGTACATTCTTCCATACTCTGACTAGAAACTAATTTCGTGACAAAAGAGACATCGGGATTATTGATGTTCTTTTTTGTGGAACCTTTCGTACTGCTTCCACTACTATTTGCATTATTGTCTTTCTTAACTCATTTGGACTCATATGTTGCTTTCTGTGTCCGATTCTACCCTGACTGAGGCTTCATAGTTGGAGCCTTCCATTCCGATATTCCGATAAGTTGACGAATACCGTTAAGGTTGTAACGGACTTTTCATTTCGGTTTCTCCGGAATTATAAAGAAGGTATCTTTGAGCTATGAACAAATTTATTAACAGTCAACTAATGACATAAATCAAACATTTATATATTATGGTCCAGCGCGCATTAGCTTCTGCTCCGGTCTCCTGCGTTGACCGTACTTGCAGTGCGCAGGTAGTCATTCTTCAGTGGAGAATGAAGCGAAGCACGGTTATGTGCTGTATCTCTGCATTCTTGGGTTTGCTAATCCGTTTGACGTGATTCCGGGGACCGCGGTCGGTTTCGTCGACGCGTTAGTCAGCTCCCAGTCTATAGGAATTCACCGACAATCGACACTCTTGTCGGACGAAACGGGAATAGATTGGTCAATACCCAATCTAAGAATATTACCGACAATCGATACTTGTCGGACGGAACGGGAATAGATTGGTCAATACCCAATCTAAGAATATTACCGACAATCAGTACTTGTCGAACGGAACGGGAATAGATTGGTAAATACCCAACCTACGGCGGTTTCCGACAATCAGTACTTGTCGGACGGGAAGGTATAGATTGGTCAATAGCCAACCTAGGAGGATTTCCGACAATCAGTCAATACCCAGTCTCAGGAATTTGTCGGCAATCAATACTTGCCGACGGACGGGAGTTCGACTGGTCAATACCCAGTCTAGGAGAGAACTATTTGATAACTAGCTTGGTGGCTCTCAAAAAAACTCGATTTTTTCAAAAAGTTTTCGTTTCGCCACGACATTCGTGGCTTTTTCAAAACTTTTTCACCAAGCCTGTTATTGCTAATAATTATCAAAAAGTTGAAAATAGTTCACAGGCAACAACAATTCAGATATATATATATATATATATATATATATATATATATATATATATATATATATATATATATATATATATAAATATATATATATATATATATATATATATATATATATATATATATATATATATATATATATATATATATATATATATATATATATATATATATATATATATATATATATATATATATATATATATATATATATATATATATATAGAAACGCTTTGTATTATCGGGAATGTGGTCTGTAGACTCAATAAACTCTTTGTCTTTTTTTCAACTCAATATTTCGCCATTTATTTTACAGCTTCATCAGGAGTACTGCAAAAAATTTTAAAAAATTAAAAACTTTAAAACCTTTACATTTTCACTATCTCTTATATAACTCTACACAATTAAAATGACATACAAACAAAAAGAAAGAATTGAGTGAACAACAGACAAAGAAACTACTTGTTTATAATTCTACTTTTCCTAAGTTGTATTGTACACCTAAAATTCATAAACCGGACATACCACTGCGACCTATAGTAAGCTCAATCAATTCAGTAACATATAATATTTCAAAATTTTTAGCTGACATATTGAAGATATCATTCTGTGACCTGAATGACTATAACATCAAAGATACGTTTTGTTTTGTCAATACAATAAGAGGTATTATATTGCCCAATGGTTATAGATTGGTTTCACTCGATGCAGTCTCTCTTTTTACCAACATACCAGTTGAGCTGATAGTGGAGGTCGTTAAATTAAAGTGGCATCTTATTGCAGTTAATACTACTCTGACCAAGGAAAGTTTTTTGTTGCTTGTTAGGTTCGTATTTAGCAACACTTATTTTAGCTATAATGACAGTTTCTACAGGCAGATTTTTGGGACACCAATGGGATCACCTATAAGTCCCATATTAGCAACTATTGTATTGGATCACTTGTTTGATGATATCATTCCAAGATTGCCATTTAAATTTCCTTTCATATACAAGTTTGTAGATGATATAATCTGTAGTGTACCAGAAAATCAAATAGAAACAACCCTGAATGTATTCAACTCATTCAATGAACACCTACAGTTTACCCTGGAAACAGAAAACCAAAGAAGCATTCCATTTTTAGATACCAGAGTAATAAGAAATAATAATAATGAAATTGAATTGGATTGGTATCAGAAACCAACTTGTTCTGGTAGATTTTTAAACTTTCATTCTAGTCATCCAAATAATCAGAAGTACAACACTGTTATAGCAATGAAAAATCGAGTTATACATATTTCTGAGGAAAAATTAAAAAAAAACAACTTAAAAAAACTAATTGACATCTTTGCTAATAATGGGTACCCTAGAGGTCTATTAAATAAACTTATTTACAGTACTCACTTCTATGACGGTCCCACGGAAGAAGCAAATATAATATTTAAATACAAGAGATTGCCGTATGTTGGTACAGTGACACAGTCAATTATGAACATATTTAAAAATTTTCCAGAAATAAAAATAGCAAAGTATAATACCCATAACAGCTCGAAACTATTTACTGGAATGAAGGATAAAACACCATTACAATATAAAAATAATGTCATCTATAGAATACCATGTATGGAATGTGACAGTAGTTACATTGGACAAACGCAACAGTGGTTGAAACAAAGGCTGACGCAACATAAGAGTGACTGTAAAATAGGAAAGAATTCGTGTGCATTAGTTAACCACTATCAAAAAATGGGACATCATTTTAATTTCGACAATGTCAAAATACTAGAAACAGAATATAATTATAAGAGTAGGTTGTTTTTGGAAATGGTACACATAAGTCAAGATGTGAATACAGTGAATTTTAAATCAGACACAGACCAACTGAGTGAAATCTATATAAATATTTTGAATTAAATCTAATCGTTTATCAATGTAGCATTGTTGCCATGTGTTCGTCTTGTTGTCTTCAGTGAGAGGGAATTCATTGTTGGTTTAGATTTGTGTTGAGATGGTAGATATATGCATCCGATATATTAGAACTAAGGACCAACTCTATTCTTGTAAGTGTCAAATGTTATGTGCTTTAAAATTGTATATGTCATTTTAATTGTGTAGAGTTATATAAGAGATAGTGAAAATGTAAAGGTTTTAAAGTTTTTAATTTTTTTAAATTTTTTGCAGTACTCCTGATGAAGCTGTAAAATAAATGGCGAAATATTGAGTTGAAAAAAAGACAAAGAGTTTATTGAGTCTACAGACCACATTCCCGATAATACAAAGCGTTTCTATATTATACAGATTGGTCGAAATTATTAAGTATTATATATATATATATATATATTTAGAGAGAGAGAGAGAAGAGAGAGAAAATGCTTAATCAGGTATGCAGTCTTAGGGCTGACTGAAAAGAAAACTTGTTTCTGTTCAAACTTTCGAGTCTTTATTGGCTCTTCATCAGGAACTCTACAATAATCACCATAAAGATATAAACAACATTATAAAATGCCTCTAAACAGATATTACTTACGAAAATGAGGTTGAATTCAACAGGTGGAAACAGTACAAACTTTTCGCCGAACATCAAAACGATATGGATACAACCAAACGTGTCAAAAAATAAAATAAGAACATGAGGTGGTGTAAAATAATAAATTATGAAAGAAAATGTGAGAGAGAACCGTTAAACTCTTTTCATTAAAAGGAAAATGCGAGAAAGAACTCCCACATGACAAGTGACAAAGCAGCGTGGGACGCCGTTAGTCGTCTATGGAAAAACGTAAAACAGTTGACAGATTGTATTGCCAACCTTAAGTAACTCGATGATCAGCAAGGTGTGCCAACACATGAAAAATCACTATAAAATAGATTGGAGAACAGAGTTTTCAGTTCGAGAAGGGAGATTTAACAAATATGCATAAAAAACACTAAGATTAGCGATATCAGTCCTGGCATTCATAGCATTAGGTTCCTTAACAATAGAAGACATTTCTAGGAAACATCTCTTTTTCAAATTCGATTCATGTTCTAAAATAGTAACACCATTATAATCAGGAATGTGATCTTCCTCTAAAACGTGTTGTGCTAAGGTGCATGTAATTTTTGAATTTCTAACATCTCCCCTATGTGAGCAAATTCTGTCTTTAAGCTTCCGTTTCGTCTGACCAATATATTTCAAGTCGCACTGTGAACAAGGTATGCAATAAACCCATAGACCTTATAGTACATGGACTGCTAGTTGGGCGAAAAAAGCCGGGGCCAACATCTTTCGTTGAAATGTCAAAGATAGGGGAAGCCGAATCGCGCCGATGTTTTACGAGCTCGTACGAATGGCACGAAATGTAAACACGAGCCTGATTCTGTCACTTTTGTCAGCAACTGTCAGTTGCTGTCAGTCACTATTAACATTTATCAAGCTTGATTTTGCTTGTTGTAAGTGTTTAAATTTATACGAATCCATAATTGTTTATAAAAGCTTCTGAAATTATCAAATGACCCCCTATTAAAAATGAAAATATTTGAAATAAAACTACCAAATCGAAAATCTCGTAAATTATTTACTATTCGAAAAACACCATTTCCATTCGATATTTGATAAATTTTGTTATGATAAATAACAACATTTTTTTAAAAATTGTCCGAAATATTTCCATCCAAAAAAAAATTCATATACTGGTCTCCTGAGTGCATCGCAGTGGATTTAGTTGTTGCATGGACTGATTTTATATTGCACCTCTAAAATTACAAAAAAATCAGAACTTGTTCGTTGCGTAAGCAATAGAGATGATAGTACATAATAGTACAATGTCAAACTTATGCATGAAATTGAAAAGATTATACAAAAACTGCAGTAAAAAACTTTTTTAATAATGTGCTTTTTAATTATTTATTTTCTATGATCATTTTATTAACAATATTTGAACAAATACGATAAAACCACCATATTGCTTGGGTTCATGTCTATCGTTAATGTGAAATATTTTTGAAGCACTGCAGCATTTTTGAAATTCCATCACAGTGCAAACTGATTTTAAGGCACGCACAAGGAACCACGATAAACGCTTTTCGTAAGTCAATATAAGAGTCAACCATATACTGGTAGGCCATTGATTACATGGAGAATCCAGATATTTTACCAACTGTAGTGTGAATTTATTAATTATTTACATGATAAAAATATACAATGCCACGCCCACGTTTTTATTCTTATGATAAAATTTAGTGGATAGTAACATAAAAATATGGTATGTACATTTTGATAATATGTACAGTTTTTATGACCTTCATATTCACTTTATTATGTTTCACTGTATCGAATTAACGAATCAATGATCAGTAAATTTCTCTTCTCCTCGAGCAAAACTTCAACTTTCCCCATCTGCTGTGTGGTCACTCATCAGTGTTACTCCCGTATCCCTGCTCTTTGTTGAAAAAATATGAGAATGCACTGGTCTATAAATTACAACTGTATTCATTGATTGTTCTTAATGTTAGAGTTATTATTTTGTGGTGTGCATACTCAATTTCTGTAACTTCCTTCAATGAACTTTGGTGATTTTGAATTCAGTTGTTATCAAATACTCGATCAAAAACGATGAAAAATTTATTTTTCCAGATAACAGAGAAGGTATGAAACAATGTAAGATGCTAAGGAAGTATATATACAAGAGTAAAAAATATGGGAAGCATACTTGTGTAAAAAAAAGAACATTAGCACTTTTCAAGCATTGTTCGAGAACCTGGAACATTGACAAAAATAATACAAAAAAATCTTAAATGTCTTTCAAACTCATCAGGCGAAATACATTTCACAGCTTTTTATTTGACAGAATTTTATGATCATGAAACCCTTGAACGTATGTACAAAAAAATAAATTTATGTAAGTTTTGTTGTTGAAAAAATGAACACAGCCCACATTTGCTTTCATTTTTGAGCCACGTAATTCTAAACAAAGACAATGTTATTATTCAATATAACTTTTAATTAAAAAAAAAAGAAGATTATGTGTATGAGACAACTGTATGCAAGGTAAAAGATTGACAATGAGAAGATGAAGTGTTTCTTTGTAATTAAAAAAAAATTGTTAAATGAATATTAACATCAGTGAATATGTGAGGAACTTTTTTTATTTGAATTATTGATGTTTGAAGAGAACTATTTTGGTATGAAAATGCCTTATATATTTGGCAACCTTGCTTTCTTTCTTTTCCTCATGATTGAGGCGAATGGTTAAGTACGATTTTGCTACAAATGACAGTAACTCATTGTAATGTTCTGTGTTTTCTTTGAAATGGACTGATTGAAAAAAATGTGCAAGCCCAAGCTTTGCTAATTTTCGAACAACATTGCTTTCGAAACTCTTTTCGTGCATGTCTGTGGAATTCCTGATCATTTGTTCCAAAAACAAACAAACTCGAAACATTTCATCTGATGGGTATGAGAGAAACCCGCGGTTTTTAACATCAATCAAAGTCGATGATCCAGGTTCCCCAACAATGCTAGCAAAGCATTCAGGACAGGTCTTGACCGAGCAACCTTCCTTAAATTTTCGCACAATATATCCTGAAATATATTTTACAACTTCCTTTATAAATTCCGAGGGAACATGTAAATCAAAGTCAAATAATTCGTTTTCTGTTAAAATCTCATCATCTTCCGAATCACTGTCAGGGTCGTTATTTTGTTGTTTTCGCGAACTGGAAACAGTCAGAATTGGAATAACGTCAGGGGCACAATTTCCTTTTTCTGAAACAACAATTTGTTGACGACTTATTAATCGCCGAATGGCATACTGCAACTGGTAACAAGCTGGATTGTTAGTGAATCCACCCCGCATCCTTATGGCTGAAAAAAAGGATTCCAACATTTCCTGGAGCAAATTGTATGTCAGAAGATACTCGAACCCATACTTTTCCTTCAGCTCTTCATACAAAGAAAACATGTTTCGGAGACAAATAATGAAACCAACAAATCCGCACTTTCTTCTCCCTGTTGTAACTGGTTGCCCATCGACGTAGTAACTACTTCGTTTTGTTGGGAGGAGTTGATGCTTTAACCCCAATATGTACTTTTCGATTTCCACAGCACGCTCTTTCAACTTCACCTTATTCTCCTCGCACAAAGGAAGCTTGTATGGCTGTTTGAACTTGTTATTGTTGAAGCGCTGCCGGCAATTTAACATGTCGAAGGCGTCATTAAATGTTCGACAATATTCAGCTGTTCCCCTCAACACTGCAACCCTGAAGAATCCCCTTAATTTCTAAAGTAATTAACGCTTCGCTGACGGAATTACTAAGAACTTGGGCGGCCAGTCGAACGTTCATTTTGTTGTCTTGTATATGAACATGTCTTTCCGTCAATCTATTCGCAAACTGCAGCCCCTGCTCTTCTTGTATTTTACATAAAGCTAAAACATTTGCCCAATCCACAATTTTCCCATCTATCGAAAAAGTTTCCAGTTCCACCAGAGCATTTCGAACATTTTTCAACATGTGGCAGGGATCTGGGAAAAGCCACACCGCATGGCCAGTTGTCGGATGAAGGGAAAAAAAGTTTTGCTTGAGGAGAATTTATCTGTATATTCCCGCCTAACGCACGAACCATCGCTTCATTCACTCGGTCACCATCGTAGGTTACCGAGTGAACATTCACATCATACTCGTTCAAAAGCTGTAGCATCGTAGTTACCAGATTAGCATGCTCGGCGCCACTCAATGAATTGATTATGAAGTATGCGGGCGTGGCTTTGAATCGACCCTTTAAGTCTACTACCATAAAAACCAACGCATGATTCGCAAGATCCGTACTCTCTTCATGAATCTTTTTACCAGTAAATGGATCAACCCCAATATCAATATAACCATAGCGCTTACCATGTTTTCGTATACTCTGCGTCTTGAGTGAAATTTGGTCAATGACCAAATTACAAACAAGAGGTTCGCCAATAGTTTTCACAAATGCTTGAATCGTTTCCAGGACATCTCGATTGAACCCTGGTTCCGAGCCAATCGAGCATAGCCATTGACGTATGGTTGAAGGGGCGGGAAGTAGATTGCCAAATTTACTCCTTACGAAGTTGTACGCCTGACTTGAATAAAATTGTAACGTCATCGCAAATTTTCTAATTTCTGATTCAAATTTTTTTCGTTTTGCTGCAGACGTTCGGCGGTTCAAGTCGTGTAGAATGGGAGGCATACCGTCCTATATAGATAAATGTTGTACACTATTAAATTGACATTTACACGGGGTTATTCAGTAAATCAACAATAAGCCTTATAAGAAAATGAAAAAATTTTAATCACTCATTCGATGAATTCTACAATGTATAACAAAACTTTTTAATATAATATAAATATCAAAGCTAGATTCACCGGTTGAAAATGTTTTATAAATTCTATTGTATCTGTAATAAAGATTTCTTATACAATGCTTATAAAAATTTTTTTCTTACAACTCTACTTCATCTATGAAAAAAATATCTTCTTCAATGAAGCTATCAAAGCAACATTCACTGGTCGAAAATAAGGCATTTGAAAGATTAATACGATTTTCATTTTCAGATTTGTGAATGTAACATTTACTTACTGAATTTTTTTTAGCAGTCTCGCTATTATCAATGAATGCGTCTTTCGCGAATTTCACCGCGTCTTTCAAGTTGTTGATACGCTTATTTCGACGCGCAAGTTGCTTTCTTAAATTTTTTATAGTACGGTTTTTCTTTTCAACGTTGTTCCTTAAAACACTGAAGCTTCTCCTCGTTGAGTTAGGGGAACTGACATGTGCTGATTTAATGTCACCAGGGTACCGAACTTTCCTCGCAGACGTCGGGGTGGACATTGGAGCGTTCATACTAATGTCACATGATTGTAAGCGGTCAGCAACTAAAAAATTGTTTAAAATTATGTATTACTTCTATTGAATAAACCAAGAAGTATGTAATAATATATTTAAAAAAAATGGGTAAAAATACATATATTAATTTATATACATACAGACGCAACCTGAATTGAGGTCAAGGGATGTTGAAGTGAAAGTAGGTACAGGCGTAGAAGGTCTTTGATTGTCTTGTACGAAATCTTGACTGATTTCCATGAGGTTGTTAATGTCTTCAGACGATCCTGTACTCGCTGGATCTGCTCTTTCAATCAATGTATTTTCTGGCTCTATCACGTCGTCAACATGACTGGGCCTAGCATTGATATTTTCCATTTCCCTTTGATTGATTGATTGAAATTTTATTAGTGCTAATTGTTACTGATTGTTAATCATTTTAGTAAGTAATTTTTTTAAACATTGCACATTACAGAGTTTAAAGAGGTGTAAAAAATTATAAAAACATCTGCTCAATTCATAATTCACAATTTACTGCAGTAAATTGTTTTCAAGTATCACTTACAATCAGGTTAGGGTATAATTTCAGAATAAATTGTAATGATTTCATAATAGGCTTTACCCTAACAGCAGACTTCATCCTAGGGACATCCGTACTCTCTAAAACTGAATCAGTGAAAAATTCGCTGATTTAGATTTAGAGATTAGGATAAGTGTGCTATACGGATGCTATCCTGATGTAAAAAAAATTTTTTCTTACCTCTCTTCATTTGAGAAAATAGAAGGAACCGCAGTTCGTTTCAAATATGGCCGGCCAGCAGATTTTGGAAAATCATCATTGTTAAAATGACGGTGGCATAGAAATGCCTCCTTAGGAATTTCCATGTGAATGTCGCATGCTTTGAGCCACGCTCCTCTTCGGTTGTCGTTTGGAATACTGCAAACCCAATAAAAGAGCATATTAAGATATCTCACAGCACAAACATATCATATTTATGGAAATATTATGAATGCAATAATTTCTAAATATAAATTTTTGCGTAGTAAGAAAAGAAATTAGTTGAGAAATTTTTAAATTAATTAGGTAATATTGATGAGTGATTAAAAATCAACGCAAAGTTGTTCAAAATCATTGTGATGAATACCGAAAATGAGCCAACTGTAGTCCACTCTGTGTCCCACACAACAAGCAGTTTCTGATTTTTTTACAATTTTTCAAAGGCAACAAAAAATCAGCTGATGCATCTTCTGAATTCACTGCGATACACTCAGGAGATCTGGTTATTTGTTTTTTTCTCCGATCGAAATCTTCCCTAGAATTTCCAAAAAATCATGTTATGTTTTCAAACCTTTTATTTGTAGATTTTATGAAATTTTTATTAGGAAAAAAATAGATTTCGTAACAGTATGTCTGTACTTTTTACTAATATTTTAGTTTCTTATGCATTATTTTACCAAAAAAGACGTATATAATATTAAAAAGTATAAGTAATTGTAATTTCTATTTTTCATTCTAAAGTGTGACAAGAACTTTTACACATCAGTATTTTTTATGTTTTGTGAAAAATGCAACACTTAACCATTTTAGCATTCAGTTTTTACAATCTGCAACTTTGTAATTTACAGAAAATAGTCACTTACTCGCTGAGAAAACGTATTGTTGGCACGGCGTTTTTTTTTCAAACGCTTTGACCCATTTTTGACAAAACTGTCAGGAGCAAAGTGCCTTCTGCAAAGCTTAGCATGCTGTAAGTCGTTGGTCAGGTTATCCTCATTTAGTTGAAATAAATCCAACCAACTTTTCACATTGTTGCTTGGAAACCTGTCAGAAAATGTACAACAATAATAAATTTGAAGTACGATTTTGAAAAACAGAATGCTCAGGTTTTTTACATTCAAAAAGGTACATACCCGTGGAAAGTAATTCCCTCGGCACGAGAATTGGGAATGCATCCACAAATTAGGCAAAACATTGCGCTTGGAACCACTAATGATCGTAACTTTAATAAAAAAATATGGTGTGTGGTTGAAAAAAACGCGAGAATTTTATCATTCTTAGATGTTTATAACTCGGTAACGACGCAAAATGCCAGTGTTTACATTTCGTGCCATTCGTACGAGTTCGTAAAACATCGGCGCGATTCGGCTTCCCCTATTTTTGACATTTCAACGAAAGATGTTGGCCCCGCTTTCTTTTGCATGGGCATATGGAGGACTAGCAGTCCATGTACTATAAGGTCTATGAATAAACCACATTAGATTGTTCCAAAATTGGGTCTTTATCTTTTAACTTTGAAAAAATACTATCAATAGTGAGTTGATTTTTATAGACAATATTGATAGAAGTAAATTTTGAAAAAATTTTTCTGAAATTGTGAACTATCGAATGAACATAAGGTAAAGAAAAATAGAATTTAGAGTTTTGTGAAACTAGATTAGGTGGAACATTATCCGAAGGTAAAACGTCAATGGTAGCTCTCCTGAAAATCAGTCCATAGACCAACTTACTTGGATAACCGCTATTAACAAAAAGATGAGCAAGTTTTTTTAAATTTCGATTACGTAAGGAGGTGTGGCTGGTTCTAACAACTCTATTTTTCATGCCAATCACGAGGTTGGTTTTTTGTTTATGTTGGTGGTAAGAATCATAATGTAAAAATCTACTAGAAGCACCAGGTTTAGTATACCAACTTGTAATGATAGTATTGTCACTCCTTCTGATAACTTTATTATCCAAGGAGGGGACACTGCATCCTTCATCTTCCTCCTCAATAGTAAACTTCAATGCATCATGATACGAGTTAAAAACCAACAAAACCTCCTGCAATCTATCTTGAGGTACACTCAAAATAATATCATCTACATATTTTTTTAAAAAAGGAATATTAAATGGTAACTGGTCCAAACAACGCTCAATGAGATCATCCATGACATATTGTGCAATGATTGGGGAAACTGGACTACCCATAGGCATGCCCAAAATTTGTTATAAGAATTATTGTTGAAACTGAAAACTGTGGTATCATACAAAAAATCTATCAATTTGAGAAAACAATCCTGTGGAATGTTGCAATGTAACGAAATCTCATTCCAATGCTTAACAATACTAGTTTTTGCCAACATAACAGAGATATTATTGAAAAGGGAAACAACATCTAAACTAATAATTATATAATTTTGAGGGAGTTGGAATTCATTAATAAAGGAACTAAACTGAAAAGAATCTTTAACGAAAAAATTGTTATCCGAGTTATATGAAATTGTGAGAACATTAGTGATAAGTTGAGCTATACCTGTATTAGGACTATTAATACCAGAAATAATATGTCTAAGTTGTAAGACAGGTTTGTGGATCTTTGGAAGTCCATAAAATTTATTGCAAACACCATTATAAACTCTGTAATGGGTACCTTCCCCTTTGGGGATACAACCCCTCTTTTCCAAGTCTGATACTAATTTATTAGCCCTCTGTTGAATGGTACCGGATGGGTCTCTATTAAGAGGATAGTAATAAGTTGTGTCACTCAAAATGTTTATTGATAGAGAAGTATATTGTTCATGCGTGATGACAACCGTGACTTCCATCTTATCAGATTGAACAACCCTCAAGTGGGGGTTCTCTCTCAAAAATCTTCTACACTTATAGTAACTATTCCTTATACCCCTATCAGAAGAAAAACCAGAATGAACCAAATTGGTAATGATATTAGTTGACTGTGCTAAAACAATGTTCCTTTCGTCTACTGGGACACAGTAGTTCTTTCTCGCATTTTCCTTTTAATGAAAAGTTTTTAACGGGTCTCTCTCACATTTTCTTTTATAATTTATTATTTTACACCACCTCATGTATTTATTTTATTTTTTGACACGTTTGGTGTCAATTAAGCATTTTCTCTCCTTAACTTAGACAGTCGTCTAACCTTAACAATTATATATATATATATATATATATATATATATATATATATATATATATATATATATATATATATATATATGAGGGGGTTAATCTTACATACCTAGATGACTAAGTACATCTAGAAGGGTTTTGTTGGAGTTCATATATGCTTGATAGATTTGAGGAAGTGTAAATCTGGACAATTCTTGGGATCCTGCTATGTTGTCTTTGATCAAAGGCCATATAGCCTTCATTATTTTTTTGTCTTCATCGCATAGATGTGATATTGCAGCCTTCCACTTCTTATCTTTATTCTCAAAATAAACATTCGCGTCTCCTATATTAAAGGATTTGTTCTCTATAGATCTTTTAGGAGTCGAGCTGCATGAGTCAGGTGTGGTGGTCCTGGAGAATGTGGGTGAATTCATACAGTTCTTTAAAACATCCAGTTTTTCTAGATTTTTCAGTTGATCATTCATCAGTTCTACTTCTCCGTCATACTCTCCATAGTCTGGGTTCATGTGCATTTTGTCTTCCCTTCTTAGAGAAGATTCATAATGGGCTATCATGGCTAGTGAAGATATCATAGCTTGACTGAGTAAAGCTGGGTTAGTTTACAGAGTCCCTTCTTCATATAACCTGAACACAGTTTCTAAAAGGATGGATTCGGGGATCTTGTTATTGCTGTTAGGTACATCTGCAGGCACTCGCTAATATAGGGAAGTTCTCTTTCAAATTTTTCGCAAGAATTATTCTGGATCCTTGCTCTGACGGATCGATTTTATTGATCATACTTGTAATAGTAGAATCTGACTCCTTCTCAGAGGAAGAGACAGAAGGTGAAACGCCAGCCCTTCAGTTGTTGTGTATTAATCATCATCTATCAAAAGCTCTCCATCAACATCCACAGCTCTGATATCAGGAAGATCCTCCACCCGATCGTATAAATCATCCAGGAATTCTTCTCCCTCCATTGACATATCTCTCGACTTATTTTTGGTTTTCCGTTTACTCATGGTTGTATCCTATGTATTTCGATACTAATTTGTATCTTCTTCAGGGTCTATGAGAGAATAAAAAAATTACACAATCTGAAAATTCACAACAACATAATACATCTTACCGCCAATAGTCTTTGGTGAGTCAAGTTCCACCAGCATTTGTTCAATATACAATTACTCAATTTATTTAAAGAAAGAAAAAAGAAACATTCATCTTGTTACTTGTGTTATTAGTTTTGTTGGTTTTAAAGGCAAATATCAGAAATTTTATCCAATATATTATGGTGAGTTATTTGATAGAGGTTAGGTTTGTAATCATCGAAATTAAATATTGCTGTCACTCACACTCTATGGATTATGCTGCCGTGCTAAATGAAAACGCGGTATCTACGTACGGAGCGAAACTGAGTAATCAGGCGTTATAGTTTTTTCCTTGTACCTCAATGACTAATATTTTTTTAGTGATAAAAAATGTGTTTTCATGAATTACTTCATATTAAAATTATCAGGTAAGACGAAATTTCGTCATTTCTTTTATCTACTAGCCAAAAACTCACTTACCGCGTTTTAATTTAGGTAACAAGTATAATTAGCAAATTAGTTTTCCAAAGCAAGATGCGGTATCTGCTATATTGAAACTGTTTTTAGTGTTCTAATATGTAATAATTGTAAAGGTAATAACCGTAAATTAATAAAATAAATTATTATTTTGAATATTGTTATTAAATGTACATATTATTGTATATTAGTTTCTAAAATATCGTGTAAATGCTGGTGTAGTAAATGATAAAAACACATTGTTTAATTGTTTATTAAAAATGTAGAACGGAAATATTAAATTCTAAGTTACCAGACTAAAGAAAATATTGTTGCTAAATTATAAATGCATATTATGACTCCTCTAAAGATTCTTGGTGGTCTTCATGCGACATGGTTGTAGGCAGATTTTTCCAAAATATTTTTCGGTTTTCTGGCAGCAACTTATCCAATTGTTTTTGAATACTTTCTTTTTTTTCTTTCGGAAATCCCTGGGGTCGATCTAAGCACTCTACACTTTTGAGAATTTCCCCCTTTTTCATTGCCCTTTTCATTAAAAAGTCCAAATTTTTTGTAGTTTTCTCATTAAAGGAATTTTTATTTTTTAATATATACTGACCTCGTTCGGCAATAATTTGGACAATGTCAGATAAATATGGACGATTGTCTTTTTTAATTTTTGTTGGGATGTGAGGTTTTTCCAATTATAAAAATCAGTGTGCTCCATTTTGTTGACTTCCACGTTTCCCTTACAGGCACTTCCAACTGCATCAGAAAAATCATTGAAGTCATAAATTTTCTGTTTTCTCTTCATAGAGAGCTCGACCTGATGGTGGAAACTGTCAGCCGACAGAAATGTGTGGCCTGGTTCAAAATAATTAAAAGTTATACCTTTTGCCGATATTTCATCAGAGTTCACCATTCTGATTGAAAAAGTGAACAAAGTCCAATTTTTATTTTGACTGGCGCAATTATCCAGCCATATTATAAAATTTGAAGCATCTCTGTGCCACTTAAAAAATGCATAAAATGTGCTAATTAAATCTTCTTTACTGCGTTTACTTATGGCCTCGTGCCACACAACCGCATAGGGTGTACTTTTCTGCGATAATTTTCCTAAAGGAACGAAAGTTTCATTGTATGCTATTAATTGTTTCATAAAAATTACACATTTAAACATATCTAATCTAGGCAACATGATAATTTTTTGTAAATCAGTTGAAACACACACAGTTTTATTATCAAAGGAACTTTCTGATTGTTTCTTATACAGTTGCCGAGATTCATTTGCACGCGTTATGTGTTTATTCCAGCATACACAAGTAACACAAGACTCTACTAGATTATTTTCATTGTGTTCGTGCATTTTAAAAGCCTCGCATACTTCATGCCCAAGTTTTGCAAACGATATACCTCTTTCTTTGATCTTCTTTCGGTAAGTTTCAGACGACACTTCAGTGTTTGGGTATTTTTCTCGAAAATCCTTCTGCATAATCGAGACTGTTACATAACTGCTTAGATATCCAACATATGGAGCGTGTTCTCTCCGGTAATGTGACACACAAGGGTTGAAAGACTCGATGTGAGTAATTATATCTTTACAGTCTATTTTTCTGTTCGACACTTTTCCTACTCGTCCGTGAGGAAGCGCTACTAACTGGCCTTTCGGAGTTTTTGACAATGTATCGTGCAAAACTCTATCATTATTTTTGTTGTAGTCTAACGTTGTTAAAAAAAAGGTTTTGCAAAGTTCTACCATTTCTCCACTTTCATTGGTAAAAACATATTTGAAAGTATTTTGTTTCCTTGAACTCTCAGTTGTTGTCCTGCGTTTAACTTGCAAACGCTTGCAAGTATTCAATAGGAATGTTCTTCTTTCCATACTGGAAATTTTCCAAAATTCGCTATTAATCTTTGTCCGTAGTTGTTCAGAAATTACGATTATAATTCAGATGAATGTGTCCATATTTGTTTAAATCTGCTGAGTCTGATAATACTGCACTGAAGTATTTTTGATATGTCTCTTCGACCTGACCAGTACAAACGTTTATTAGGATATTTTGCGTATCCAGATAACAATAGCGCTCCAAGAAAGACGTGTAGCTCTTCTAGCGTCATATTCAAACTGAGGTTTCTCTGCGATGCAAACAAATTAGTCTCGGTCAGTATTCAGCTAAGCTAAGCCAAAACAATTGTAGAAAATCAAAAGGGCTTTCACAGGATTGAGCTTCCTTTGAGGCTGGCTGTTCTCGCAGTTGGCATTTATATCAAATTCGAGAGTCTGCTTCCTCCACCTTATATTATCTTTAAATACTTGGGTCGATTTTGCTTTGGTCGAATATTCCGTGTTAGTTTTGACATATTTCGATAATGGTTCCTCGTCACTTGAGTCAAAAAGTCTCATCTAAGTTGTTGACATTAAAGTCGGCGACATTGAAGACTCTTTCAACTTGAGTTGGACTGGTCGCATGATGGCCGAAATTCCAAAAAGAAGGTATCCTTGTTACTAGCGTAGAATCCAAGAATTGACAATAACTGAACCATATGTTTTGACCCGAACTTGTGATACAAGAATACACTTATCCCATGCAGTGAACAAGAGATGAACGAACGGGGCCTGAATGCCGATATTATTATTGAATGTGCAAGAGCAACGCACTTCTTTCTATAGGATCTCAAGCAGCTTCGTTTGTCTTTTAAAATTACTGTTTCGAGCAACAGTTTCAAAGAATCAGGGATAAATGAATTCCCATCTGAAAGAAGTCGTCGGATGGTGTGAATTGTGCTGTGTCGTACACTTGCGACCATATATCTTCTCGTGTGACTTCAGCTGCAGCTTTCACCACGCATAGTCTTTCAGCTTGAAGATCTGAACTTCTTACTTTCATACCATTTACTTGTGAGAATTTTGTGACCTGTGTTTTTGAAACAAACAGTCGTGTGTTTCAAGGGTCTCTCAAGTATCGAAATTTTGTCCCATTTTTCTGCAAATAAGCGATATTTGACTATGCGTATTTGGGGTCGTTCTCCTTTTATCTGGTCCATGAGTTCATCTAGAGACGATTGACACTTCTCTTCCAGAAATGAATAAATCTTTTTCATGGCCTCATCAACTGTGGAATGCTGAAGATTTCCACTGGAGTTTTCTGTTGGTGGTGCCTGATAGAGCTTTGTTTGGCAAAATTGATGATATCTGGTATCAAGGGCTACCAAATCTGTGTTCTCAGATAAACGCTATCTCATTTTAAGAGCCCATCACCACGTTTTTCAGCTGCTTTCAAGATTGTTGCACTGAGAGACAACTTTTCCGCAGTAATGACATTGTTTTTCTGGCTCCTTCTTTTCCTCTGCCACAAGGAACTCTTTAGTTATTTTTGCTCCACATAGACAACAATATTCTCTGAAATTGATCTGCTCTGAGACTGATCTCGTGGCCCTTGATGGCGTAATATTTGATTTTACATTGCTAACAGCTGCTTTGATCAACTTCGGATTGTTGTATTTTATCTGACAAGCACTGTGTACATATATCTCATTTACACTCTTCCCCCCGAAGTTATAAAAATCAAAATGGCGGCAAAAAATGATCAAATCCGTAGATTGTTCTAAAAATGTGTATATATGTATATTTGTATAAAAATATATCTTTAAAATCAATCTAAATCGTCATTGGAGGAAGCGTGACGTTCGTCGTCTGCATTGAAGTCAAATGTATCCACATCCATTTCTATAATGCCATCAGATGAAGCGTCGTCATCTACATCTCCATCTGTTTCTCCATCAGATCTAGCAAAAATTGATCAAGATAATAATAATTGTTAATTTTAAAAGTAGAAATGTATAATTACTTTAAGCGTGCTTCAATTGAATTGATGAGATGAGTGCTTTTTGTTGAAGTTCTGCCAGCATCTGCCTTGACGGTTTTTTCCAAAACAAAATCTGCTTCTTCAACAGCTCTGGATGTCTCTCCAACTTTTGACAAGTTGTCATAATATCTGACAAGCCAACGAGCGTAGTTCATGTAATAGAATTTAAAGAAGATATTGTTCAAATTGGGCAATATGTACTTCAGAAGGTCAAAGTCGACCGTGCGTATACTTCTGCTGAACATCAGAAAATGTTCGATAGGATTTGTGTATATCATGTAGAATTGCTGTGTTTTTCCATGCAGACTTGCCAGTGTCACCTCTTTGAAGCTAAAATACTGTTGTGCAAGGTGCCGCAGCTCTCCATTGTCTACTTTATTTTCAATTAATATATGAGACTGCAGTAACTTTAATTGAGCAATCGAAGAATCTTAACTTCGCACATTTTTCTTCCACAGGAAAAAAATTGAAATGCTGTACTTTAAGACACAGTGACATGAGAATATGCAGTCTTTTTAAACGGTTAAAATTTTTGGCAGATAAAAATCCTTCTGCTTGTAGTCCGTTCGAAATCATAACATAAGTTGGACCGCAATTATTTATAAATGACCCAACTGCATGTAAATATGTCATTTCCGTGCGAAAAGGATCAAAATAAATGAAAATCTGATCAGAATCATTTTTGTTCATTGACTGCAATTACATCGTCATTTTCGCAATGGCTAAATCGCAGTTTGTATTATTCCACAACAGCATGGTGAAATCGAAGTGTTAAGCATTTTGAAACGTTTTTAGTAAAAGTAAACACAAAAGAAGAATGTTTTATTTCCAGACAACGTATTATTTTATTTAACTACTTGTTTGTGTTTTTAACGAAAAATATTTTTAACATGAAGCACCTGTTTTTACGGAGCAGAGCAATACGTTATAAACATCATTTATACTCAATTCGACAACAATTTTTCTTGAGAATACCATTGTATTTTTTCAATATGTACATACATACGAAATATTTTACACAATATTATCATAAACACATAATTCAAAAAAAAAGTTATATATTCGATTAATTATGCGCTTTAGCGATATGCCATGGGTATGGCAGTGATATATTCATGCTTTATAGTTTTAATACACTTGACCTATAAGAATGTGACAACTTTGGAAGCCAGTATCTGAAGTTGGCGACATCGCGTCGGTATGGCGCTTCTAGAACTTTTTACAAAATGAACGAAGGAGACACAGTTCCATGGTGGGCCTATTATACATATTCATTGCTTAAAATGTTGACCTCATTATGGCGTGCACTAGGCTATGCCATAGAGGTATGGCATCGAAGACAGCGTGTCGCCTATGATCCATGTCCACAGTGGAAAAACTACACGTTTTCCTAAGTATGGCGGACCTAAAGTGACGCCATATTGGTATGGCATATTGAGTTCTCAGACTTTGGCGATTTGCATGGATATTAATTACACATTTGAGAATTCACCCCCTCTAAAAGCTATACTCAAGGGGTGTCATACCGGAAACTCAAAGTGAGCAATAACGTTGCCTATCAGCCTCCGAAGCCTCGGCGTGAGGCCTATGATACATGCAAAAACCCTCTCGGCTCCCCGTCTACGAGGAGTCTGTTTCTATCTGAAATGGCAATTCGTAGTTTGGGTAGTTTATAATAGGAGAAGATAGGAGTTTTCCAACAAAATTCTGAACATTTCGTTAGAGAAAGCAGTGTAATGACTGGTCCTGGTTATGAAATAACAGGCTGGTTCATATTATACTTTAGTCTTTATTCACAGTAGACTCTAGACTTCTTGCTAAACCCTCGGGCAGCGTGACGAGTGTCTAAGTCTACCTAAGTCTAACTAATCTCTCTATCAGAGATTCCCTTCATCTAATACGAAATATAACAATGTTGAAACTGACCTACTTGTCTACATGCACCACAATTCAAAGAATTTCATTCTCGAGAAAATTCTGTTTCATCTTTATTTATAATAAAAACATTTTTTTTTCTTTTACAATTTCATAGGAATGGTTCAATTACCATATCCATCCCTGGAAGTGTGCTGGAAGTATAATTACTATGAAAAATTTTAAAACAATTCATTTTCTGTAGTCTCTATACGTGTTGTCTACCGTCCTTATACTCTAGTGATGATACGCCATATTTTTTATATATTTAATAACTACCTCATTTCAGTCATGGTACTCGATAAAATTACGTGTTACTTTAATTTGTGGACTCTTCCATTTGTCTAATTTATTAATTAATGTATACCCATCTATACATAAACACAATAATAACAATTAATCAATATGTATATATATATATATATATATATATATCCACAATAATAATAACTGAGGTCCCTAAAACTAATTATATACCCTTGCCTTTCAATAATTGAGAGCTCTTTAGTTCCATTCTACTCTACAGATAGCTTCTGAAATTCTCAACATTTCGTCTCGCGCCAATGCCGATCGAATATTTAGATTACTGTAGAGTGTTTCAACTTAGGTACATACCTTGTATGAATTATTCTTGGCAGCTTCCAAAATTCTAAATAAAATAGCTAATGGATAGCTGTAGATTGTCGCAACACTATTCCTCATAAAAAAATTATATATATATATATATATATATATATATATATATATATATATATATATATATATATATATATATATATATATATATATATATATATATATATATATATATATATATATATATATATATATATATATATATATATATATATATATATATATATATATATATATATATATATATATATATATATTTATTCGAATTATTGTTGCCTGTGATCTATTTTTAATCTCTTGATAATTATTAGCAATAACAGGCTGGTTGAATCTTAAAAAACTCGATTTTATTAAAAAGTTATGAAATAAAAAAAAGTAATGAATATCATAGTGAAACGTCAACTTTTTAATAAAATCGAGTTTTTTAAGATTCAACCAGCCTGTTATTGCTATTAATTATCAAGAGAGTAATTTTATATCTATATATACATATATATATATATATATATATATATTTGAAAAACTTGGTTCTCGGGATGAATCGCGTAAAAAATTTGAAAAATCTCGACGTTTCGGCTCCTTTTGCGAAGCCATCTCCAGGAGAATTAGAAGGGAAAATTATTCAGATACGTGGCCTCAATCTGCCTACTCCACGAATCGAATTAGGAGGAATCGGAAATAATACGATTGCGTGGTCTCAACCTGCCTACTCCACTAACCGTACTACTTCCTGTCAACTCTGAAATCTCAACCTGCCTACTCTTCAGAGTCAGTTGACTCTGTTGACTCTATATATATATATATATATATATATATATATATATATATATATATATATATATATATATATATATATATATATATATATATATATATATATATTGTTATACAAGGAGTGTTGCCGTATTTTCTAAGTTACTATGTTGGTTGTGTACTCGGCATAAAGGGCTACTTGAATCAAACAACCATTGGTCATTTACATCAATATATTTCTGTCCTTGTTAGGTCCTTCATCAGGATGCTAAAAAAAACACTGTGTGAGACAAAAACTTGCTAAATTGAGTCAAGAAAAGAGTTAAATGGCGGTCAGGCGGTGAAGCCACCTGTTGCCCCAAGACTACTTACTCTGACTAGTTGTGTAAAGAAGGCAAAAGACCAAACAGACATCTACTTATCACAAAGGAGGTAAGTGAATGTGCACATTATTAACATTGACATCAACACAATTCAACAACTTAAATTACTTAAAATTGATTTAGTTACAACACGTTAAAATCCTATAAAACTCCATTATGTTCAAGCCGGCGTAGAAGGAAATCAGCTGATCATCTGTCATCGTCGTCCTGTTGGAAAATTCAAAAGGAATCATGGAAGGGCCACAGAAAGAGTTCTTCTTCTTTCTTATGAATCCTATAGCATTTCGTTGCTTAGCCCATGTTGGTCATTGTTTTTATCTAAAGTTAGTAGGTAGCCATAAATGTTACTAAGACCGTTTATATCTGATCTTTTATTGACACAATTGTTGTTTTCGTTGATGAAGCACATTTCAAGAAAAATTCTTTTAGTGTAGTTGCTCATAGTTGCTAGAACTTTGGCATTTTTAAAATCAAAATTGTGATCATTGTTCGCTGCGTGAGAAGCAAGGGCACATCTATCAGGGCGAAGCCTGGTATCGCTTTTGTGAATAGCGAACCTTTTTTCAAATTCTGAGATGTTTGGCCTATATAGATATTTGGGCAGGAGGTGCATGGAATTGAGTATATGCAATTTGACTTGGAAGCCAAGGGCAATTTGTCTTTGAGATTGGAAAAGTGGAACCTATTAGTGAAGATGTTGTATTTGGCTATTTTTAGATTGTTGAAAGATGAAAAGATGTTGATTAATTTGTTTGTTAAGCCTGGCAAGAAGGGAAGAGAGGCGAATTTCAATCTATCATCGGGTTGGTTAGGTTCATTTCCATCTTGTTCTTGAATGGGTTGAGTACGTGTTCTCGGAATCTCTTCTGCAAATGCCACTGGATTTATATTTTCAGAACCATTCCATGTTCTCGAAGTGCAGAACAGCAATTTTTTCAGCAATCCATTCGGGTACCAATTGTGTTTCAGAATGTCACATAGTTGTTTCATTGAATCGTGTTGAAAATGGTTGTTTGATTCAAGTAGCTCTTTATGCCGAGTACCCAACCAATATAGTAACTATATATATATATATATATATATATATATATATATATATATATATATATATATATATATATATATATCTATATATATATATATATATTTTTATATATATATATATATATATTCAAAGAATTATATCGGGAAGCGGTCAGTGTTGATTGAAATCTCAATTATTCTCAATATTTCGCCATTTATTTTATGGCTTCTTCAGGAGAAGCTACAAAGTATAATGTTACAATAAAATACATACAAAGAGATTTTCTTTCATTACTTACAGAGATTATTAACACACACACATATTAAAATAATAAAAAAAAATGAAAATAATAAACATCGACTATCACAGATGAGAACAGGAAAACGAATGACCCCGTACGAAAACAGCATGGAGTTAAACTTTATCTAGAATATTCCAGTAAATGCCACTGAGTTGATTTGTATCCGTTTTATAGTTTATTGCATTTTGTGTTTTTACAATATGGTACATTTCAAGAAAAATACGATTTTTGTAATTATGATTTTCGTCTAGAATCTTTACATCTTCGAATTTAAACTGATGTCCTGTTTTCAAATGATGATCTGTAAGTGCACATGATCCTTTTTTTATCTTGCAATCACTCCTGTGTTGCTTAATTCTTTGTGTCAACCATTGACCAGTTTGACCTATATAGCATCCATTGCAGTTGCAGCAGTCTATTTTATAGATGACGTCACTTTTAAATAGCGGTGGAGTGACGTCTTTCAACTTTGAAAAGAGTTTTTTATTAGTCAACGTATTATGTTTCACTATGCTGATGTCTTTGTACTGTTTAAAAAGTGCGATAATCTTGTTTGTTAATCCATCTATATTCGTCAATTTAACGTATTTTTTGCTGGTGGGGTTGTCACTTGGTGCTTTATCGTAGAATTTTGTATCATAAATGAGGCGTCTGAGAATGTATCCAGGGTATCCATTGTTGCTGAGGATATCAAAAAGTTGTTTCAAATTATGTTGTAAAAATGTTTTATCACATATGTGACTGATCCTATTTTTCATGGCCATTACGGTATTTAATTTTTGATGTTTTGAATGATTTGAATAGAAATTTATGTATCGGTCGGATGCTGTCAGCTTTCTATGCCAATCGAGGATGATAATATTCTCATCCTGCCTTATTACTTTGGTGTCTAAAAATGGGATGCTTCTTTCTTCCTCACGTTCCACTGTGAATTGTATGTTTTTATGAAATGAGTTGAAGCTATCTAAAATTGTTCTTATGTGTGTAGTTGGTACACTAGTTATAATGTCATCAACAAATTTATACATAAACGGCACGTCAAACGGTAAACCACTGGTAACATTGTCTAACACATGATCAAGAACAATCACAGCCAAAATAGGGCTCAATGGAGAACCCATAGGAGTACCAAAAAATAATTTTCTTCAACTTTTCACTTTCATTTTCAACTCAACTTATTTTAGCTTCAATGATGAATATTACAAACAGATATTTGGTACTCCTATGGGTTCTCCATTGAGCCCTATTTTGGCTGTGATTGTTCTTGATCATGTGTTAGACAATGTTACCAGTGGTTTACCGTTTGACGTGCCGTTTATGTATAAATTTGTTGATGACATTATAACTAGTGTACCAACTACACACATAAGCACAATTTTAGATAGCTTCAACTCATTTCATAAAAACATACAATTCACAGTGGAACGTGAGGAAGAAAGAAGCATCCCATTTTTAGACACCAAAGTAATAAGGCAGGATGAGAATATTATCATCCTCGATTGGCATAGAAAGCTGACAGCATCCGACCGATACATAAATTTCTATTCAAATCATTCAAAACATCAAAAATTAAATACCGTAATGGCCATGAAAAATAGGATCAGTCACATATGTGATAAAACATTTTTACAACATAATTTGAAACAACTTTTTGATATCTTCAGCAACAATGGATACCCTGGATACATTCTCAGACGCCTCATTTATGATACAAAATTCTACGATAAAGCACCAAGTGACAACCCCACCAGCAAAAAATACGTTAAATTGACGAATATAGATGGATTAACAAACAAGATTATCGCACTTTTTAAACAGTACAAAGACATCAGCATAGTGAAACATAATACGTTGACTAATAAAAACTCTTTTCAAAGTTGAAAGACGTCACTCCACCGCTATTTAAAAGTGACGTCATCTATAAAATAGACTGCTGCAACTGCAATGGATGCTATATAGGTCAAACTGGTCAATGGTTGACACAAAGAATTACGCAACACAGGAGTGATTGCAAGATAAAAAAAGGATCATGTGCACTTACAGATCATCATTTGAAAACAGGACATCAGTTTAAATTCGAAGATGTAAAGATTCTAGACGAAAATCATAATTACAAAAATCGTATTTTTCTTGAAATGTACCATATTGTAAAAACACAAAATGCAATAAACTATAAAACGGATACAAATCAACTCAGTGGCATTTACTGGAATATTCTAGATAAAGTTTAACTCCATGCTGTTTTCGTACGGGGTCATTCGTTTTCCTGTTCTCATCTGTGATAGTCGATGTTTATTATTTTCATTTTTTATTATTTTAATATGTGTGTGTGTTAATAATCTCTGTAAGTAATGAAAGAAAATCTCTTTGTATGTATTTTATTGTAACATTATACTTTGTAGCTTCTCCTGAAGAAGCCATAAAATAAATGGCGAAATATTGAGAATAATTGAGATTTCAATCAACACTGACCGCTTCCCGATATAATTCCTTGAATGTTGATTTGTTACGGTCGAGAATATATCCAATATCATATATATATATATATATATATATATATATATATATATATATATATATATATATATATATATATATATATATATATATATATATATATATATATATCATACAAAAAAAAATATATGTTTCATCATATTTTACTAACGATTCCATCTCGTAATTACAGTAAAAATTCATTATTTGTTAAAACATAATTCATTAGCAGGGGACATAATCCATCCCCTGAGCGACCTATACGCACTCTTAATAATTGCTCTCTCCTTTTAACCATTAAATAATTCAATAGAATTTTTCCCACTTTGACAAATTCAAATATTCATGCTTAGAGTAATAAGTTAATTCTCTTATTTGTGTATCATCAAGTGAGCAACGGTTTACAATTTCTCAAAAAATTCTTTGACTTTTATAAATAACACCTATTATATCTAATATCAGTAATTCCATTTTAGAGAAAAAATTGATTACAGGATTTAAATTATTTAATGAATCAAAAAATAATTAAAAAATATTCATAGTAGGTTAATGTCTCAGTAAGATTTAACTAAAAATAATTAATTGAAGCAAAATATTCATAATAATTAAATAAAAATTCTAGCGTCGAAACATTTGACATATTCATTACATTCTTCATAAATCTTATTTGATCGCAAGACTTCAAATTCATTCAATAAAACAACTATTTATTCATATACACAATAGTAATTCGATAGTGAGTCAATGTAGGTCAATGTCATCAAAATATCAATGTTATCATAATATCAAAGTTATACAATCCATCTTCATTTTAATTCAACTGAAGCGAGTGATTAATATATAATACTAAATAAATAATTGCTTCGCCATTTTGGACCTCCCAAAATGCAGGCGGCCGAAGGCCGCATTTTGGCAAACTTACAAAGCCGAGATAAAGATATCGGCCCCGAATCGCGGGGCCCGAAGGGCCCCGTCGATCGCCCGCGTCCTTTCCGTAGTGCTTAGGCTACGTCTCGCCTCGATCCGAGACGCCGATTTTCGATATCGAACGTTTAAAGTTTGACGTTTCTCCGGAATTCGTGAAAACGGCAGCATTTCCGACGCTTAAGAACCATTTTCGCTTGAATCCAACTAGCATTCACGTGACCGCCTCTCGAGCCGACAGTTGGACGGGTCGAATTCTATCGAGAAGCATCGCCACCGCGAGGCCCAACGAGTATAGTAGTTTTCTACCGATTTCGCACAAACTACAGATTGACACTATCGACAGTGAGCAGCAGATGGCGCGCCCGTTCGACAGAGGGAGGGACGAGCTCAGCACTTGACGCGTCGCGTACCATAGATAAAGGATGCGTTCGGTTCAATCGCGTACCGTTCGACAGAGGCAGGGACAGGCTTTGCACTCATCGTGGTTCGGGAAACTATATTTTCATCGATCTATAGTTTTCACGGATCTATTTAATAGGCGGGGGAGCCTCTCACTAGTATATAATACTAAATAAATAATTGCTTCGCCATTTTGGACCTCCCAAAATGCAGGCGGCCGAATGCCGCATTTTGGCAAACTTACAAAGCCGAGATAAAGAGATCGGCCGCGAATCGCGGGGCCCGAAGGGCCCCGTCGATCGCCCACGTCCTTTCCGTAGTGCTTAGGCTACGTCTCGCCTCGATCCGAGACGCCGATTTTCGATATCGAACGTTTAAAGTTTGACGTTTCTCCGGAATTCGTGAAAACGGCAGCATTTCCGACGCTTAAGAACCATTTTCGCTTGAATCCAACTAGCATTCACGTGACCGCCTCTCGAGCCGACAGTTGGACGGGTCGAATTCTATCGAGAAGCATCGCCACCGCGAGGCCCAACGAGTATAGTAGTTTTCTACCGATTTCGCACAAACTACAGATTGACACTATTGACAGTGAGCAGCAGATGGCGCGCCCGTTCGACAGAGGCAGGGACGAGCTCAGCACTTGACGCGTCGCGTACCATAGATAAAGGATGCGTTCGGTTCAATCGCGTACCGTTCGACAGAGGCAGGGACAGGCTTTGCACTCATCGTGGTTCGGGAAACTATATTTTCATCGATCTATAGTTTTCACGGATCTATTTAATAGGCGGGAAAGCCTCTCACTAGTTATTTATCTAACTGCACTGGGGGCGCGGGGTTATCATTCTCAATATGTTATCAAAAGTTTTCCGCTTCGTGAATTCGAGAAGAAACGATCTGAGTAATTACACAACTCACTGAATAAATGATAATATTCATCAAATTCTTGTCTGTTTTGATTAATAGGCTGTACTGTAAACTTTATTCAGCGCTCTGCTGTAAGAACCACTTTATTGCATTGTTTTCTAATTAATAAAAATCATTTCTGCCACTACTCAAATCATCCATTGTAACCACACATCTGCACATTTCGTCGGTTGATTTCTGTATGACCAGCTACAATCTATCGGTATTGACGTGATCCAGCGGTTTTTATCTCTACCATTTAGTCTACCGGCGACCTTCCATGCCCGTTGTGCGGATACCCTTAGGCAAGCAAATAAACTGAATATACGATAGTAGTACAACTGTGTTCGTTCTAGCTCACTTCAACTTTTCTAAGTCCGAAATGTCAGTTCTGCGGATGGCGGCCATTTTGTGGCGGGAAATTCAAACAACAATGTCATTTCTGCGCATGCGCGAACTCTGGACGTGAAGTCGGCCATTTTGCGAACGTCGGCCATTTTCCAAGATGGCGGACCACGGTATTATCGTAATTTGGAACCTGACCAACAGATGGCGTTCCAAGATGGCGTTTCAAGATGGCTAACCATCGTATTATCGTAATTTGGAACCTGACCAACAGATGGCGTTCCAAGATGGCGTTTCAAGATGGCGGACCACAGTATTATCATAATTAAAAACCTGGCCACCAGAGGGCGTTCTTACAGATCACGTTCTTAAAGATCACTGTATTATTCATTCATTAGAACCTGACCACCAGATGGCGTTCCAAAAAGATGGACAGATCATTTATATTCTCATCATTCAGAATCTCGCCAATAGAGGGCGTTTCAATAGCATTTCAAATTGAATGTTTTGACGTGTTATGACAGTTCTATGCTCTGAGATATCTATGGTTCAAGATGACATTTGACCGTAACGAATGACAGATGGGATGACGTATGACAGTTCTATGCTCTAAGATATCTATGGTTCAAGATTACATTTGACAGTTACGAATGACAGATGGGATGACGTATGACAGATCGATGCTCTAAGATATCTATGATTCAAAATGACATTTGACAGTTCTATGTTTCAAATACAAGATGGTGTAGGAGTCCATGGCTTCACCAAACTTTAAAAAAAATTTCAAAATTAAAAAAAATTTCAAAATTAAAAAATCCAGCGCGAGGATTGAACCTGTTATATTAGGAGTCCAACACTATATTCACTGCTCTTTTAAAAAATTCAAATTATAATAATTATATTTTCAAGCTAAAGACAACCAATATGATATCATCGAAGTATTAGGGTAATTTTATCTGAGTTCGGTTTATACATTTTTCAATCGCCGAATATTGCGATGTTATATTCAAACACTTATGAATATAGTTATATTTAAAGAGTCTTGGTATGATTTTGAATTATTTTTGCTTTCGTTAATTTTTGATATCCTGAATAGTTATCATGTTAAATACATTATTGGGGCAGAGGACTGAAATGTGATATAATGGAAAGGGGGCTTCGGAGACTTCGTGTGGTAGCCATCTTCGGAGAGTTGGATATCAGACACCTAGATGCACACTTGTTATTAGAGAGACATTGTTGTTTACCAACGACTAAGTTGTTCAACAAGCATGCGTTACAACGACTACGATTGTCCAACAAACCTCATTTTCAACCAGACCCCCACGGGTTGGTTCCCCCAACGAGTCCATTCACAACCGGGGCCGTTAACGGGGTTCCGTTCACAAAACAGGTCCGTTCACAACGGGTCCTTAACGGCCGTTCACAACAGGTTCCGTTCACAACGGGGTCCGTTAACGGAGTCAGTTGAGAATATCATACCAGGGAATTACATTCATATATCACATGACCATTAATTGCAACAATACAATCGGTTTGAATTCCTTATAATTTCACATTATGTGAATTGATAAAGTTTTCATATTCAAGTATATACATTTAAAAATATTTAATGAAAAAACATATTGTATGGAATAACATATATATTAATATATTTATATATAATATAATATATAGTATTATATATATATATATATTTATATATATATTCAAAAATCAATCATTAGATAAGTACTTCATCTATAATTTAATTTATTCGGTACCTGTTTCACGATGATTTCGTTCAAAACGAAGTAAGTGAAATCTTTGTATCATATCAGATCTATATGAGAAATAAAAAACGAAATAGTTTATAACCAGTTTATTATGTTATCAGAGATATATAGAAAGCATCATGTATATAAATGAAATAATTTTATTCTACTATATATAGCAAACAACATCATCATATGCGCGTCCTATGTATGGTATTGATATCCATAGGGTACTGTGTCGGTGGTGTATGTTGATATAACCCTTTTATCATCATTTGCTGATGAAGCTATTTTAGATGTTTTCTTGGATGTAACTTTATGCTTCACTGACTGGATGGAATTTTGTTCAGTGGTGAGAATTTCTTGGTTGAATAAAGCACGTCTGTAATCGTTGAAAGTAATTGTTGCGAGCGAAGATTTTGTAACACCTTTAGCAGTCTTTTTTTCACTTTGATGATAATCTAAGGTGTTACATCTTCGACCTTAAATCCAATGAACTCCACCAATGATTCTGCCTTCATTTTCACTGCATTAGTCCAAATTACCTTCTTGTTTCTTGGTGGGAATACCGAAAACATTTTTTCACCGATAGTCTGGAACGTATCAAATTTTGACACATTATCCCTCATGATCTCGTAGATGCTCTGATGTTTGAAATGGTAGATCGAAACTATCAGGTCTGTATAAAGAAGCTTGATGTTGCCATCATTGAATGTTGTTTTGATGAAATTGTAATGAAAATCGGAAAGGTAAGTTTTTGATATCTAAAATCGAAAAACCAACGTATATAAGGTTTGTTGAATACTATCTGAGTTTTCTGAGTCAATTATAACCAATGTCGTCTTATGATAACAGAACTGTGGAAGTGGTCAAGAAGCTATCAAAATTTTAGCACCATATCTACCTTCCCAACTATAAACAATTTTTGATGATTTTATATTTTCTAAATTCTCTAAAGTTTTGCGAATACCGCGTTATTCATTCAATTGTATACAATTTTTTTCCAATTCATTCTTACGTTCAGCCGTAATTTTGAATTTGAGATCTATATATGGTTCACCAAGGTTTTGACTGAAACGCAGACTCTATGGAATTTTTCTTATTTTCCAAACAAGCTTCCCACATTTTTTAGATATTCTATAATGGACCACATTAGTTATTTTTTGGATTACAGAGTTTTCAGTAATTTTGTTGTTTAGTATTCGGATAACGGTATTCATTTTCTCGGGCAAAATGGGAGATCTTATGTGATTCGTGTAAAATCTAGGGGATAGTCAAGATCAACTTCATAAAAATATCCCACGTCTGAGTTGTCAGGATCAAGGTGGGTCTGTTGGATATTCGCTGTCCAGTTCAAGAATTATCAATAAGGTAAGATGTTTCTGCATGGCAGCGCCGTATAAGTTTCACTACGTCGAGTGAATACGAAAATAGACCCTCTTTCATTCAGGATTATATTCTTCTCACCATATATTTATTATTAGCCTTTCCGTACCGGTTACAACATTTGAGCATATACCCCCTCGCAACCCTCTCTCGATGAACATGATCTGGTTTGATATCCTGCCAACCATTTTAATTTTTCACCTGTATTATTTCAACATAGATCCCATGTGTTAACCAGGTAGGAATAATAATGCAGCCGGATCATTAATAGGTGTTATACAATCGTGTCTAAAGTTTTTCAAAACGTTGCTAGTAACAAAACATCAGTTTGAAGTAAAGATTCACTGTATTCACTCATATTTTCAAGTCAAAGAGTCCCTACTTTCAAAAGCATGTTTAAAGTCTATCGTCTGAAATGTTTGAATCGGTCAGTTTATTGTAAAATTGTTCTTTTCGATTGCAGTGCGGTATCGTTCCAAGTCTGTTCCCATGAGATTCATGTAATCATACGAAAAACCCCTTTTCTGTTCAACAATTGAAACTGTCGTCATCTGGATAATGTTTCTGACAATTTTTCTGTTCAGGTTCAAAAAAGAGGCTAAATTTCTTTCATATTTGTTTGACGATAAATCTAATGAAGTCTATAAATTTCTGAAGGAAATAAATGAATCTGCTAGATGTTTCGTTAAAAACCTATGTATCGATCTTTATTGCATCGTTTTAAAAACATCAACCTCCAATCGATATCTGACTCAAGATTTTTTATTATGAGTGTGGAATTCATTTCCATAAGGTTGTGCAGGACCACGGCCCACATTCTGTCTGTTTTTGTAAGTCAAATTACAGTCTTTGATGTGCAGGACCCGATAACTCCCTGTGAAATGACAGGATCTTTAACTCTATATTCTGTAGATTAAATGGCTTTTCACAGATATGACACTTTTCAGCCTGTGTAGAATGAAACTCCATTCTTCTTTCGACAGTTTATTCATAGGGATGTTATGAAGAAACAGGTTCCATATCTTCAGCCAGTTGGTGAGCTCTTTCATAACCAAGACTGACAAATCTTTTCCTGTATATGACTTTATAATAGGAGATTGAGTCATCGAAACTTACAATGTTAGATAATAAGCTATACTGTAAGAAATGTGTTGTGATAATCTGAGTTTTCGGATATTTTTTCCTCCGATTCAACCAAAAGACATCAATATCAGCGTAAACTATAAATGGAGCCTTTTCTTTATTTAAAAAATTGTAAACTCTAATAATCATTCACCCTCTGCCGGGCATATACTTTGCATTTTGTTTAGACCATCACAATTTTAAGTTTTGGTTTGCTCTTAATGAATTTTCAGTTGCAAAAGATAAGCAATATCACAAAAGTGTTATGATTCTTTTGAATTTGAGATGAAAGTAGACGTGACATTTGTTTTCAGCCAAAGTAAAATGATAAACGAATTTTTCGTCAAAATTGCTCGTTTGATCATGAATCACTATAACTTTTCGTCAGTATTTTACTATCAATTAAATTGTATACATTTTATCTTTATTCCTGCTTCAAAAAAATATTGGAAACCCATGTTTTCTCTCAATCGCGTACACGGTGTAATGCTAAATCATTGAGTTTTCAAAACTTAGGAATTTGTCTAGAGTTATCGGAAAAAGTTATACCATCAGTATTTCAAAATAGAGCTAGGTGATGGGGGATTGGAAAAAGGAAAAAAAGGGGTTTTTCTTCAATATTCTTCTCAGAGGCCTAAACATGACATACTGCCCAAAGAAAAACAATGAGAGTTCATTATTCGTTAACATCACTACCGCCTTTTTATTTTGAATTAAACTAGGTAGGTCAAACAAACAGAATACCTATTGTATTGTCTATATTCATTTAGATTAACTTTGAGGTTAGAATCTGTAAGAGAGCCCAAACCACTATCACGTCCTGAAACTGCATCCATTTCCTAAGAATTGACAGCTCGAAATTTAGTGTTATACAATTCTTTTATCATCGGGAGAGATCAACAACAGAACTTTCAGTTGCAAATGTTTTAATACTTTCCTCTCTAGTATCAGGTTGATGTTAATTACAACTTTAAAATTACGTTAACTTTTAAAATTGAAGTTTGCCCAGAGCTGATTTTATTTATTTATTGAAAATTCTCTGAAAGTTTTACTGAGGACTCTTCGGGATCTTTGATTGTATTATTTGATTAATCACCCCGGTACGCATTCTACTTTTTAAAAGCTTGAATCAACATCCGCTCCAAATTAAAACGTTTGGATTGCCTGCCCAAACCAGAACCCTTTTTGAAATTTGAATGACGTATGTGCTTGATATTTCTCTGTAGGTCTTGAGGCATTGATAAATAGCCTAGTTGTTGGAAACTGTTTTGAGAATGCAGAAAATTTTTAATCCCTTTGTATATTTCGTGCATTCGAAAGATTGAATTTTATTATATACTGTCAACCATCTTACCAACTTCTCCACAGTCTTATTAATTTCAAACTTCTCCAAGTTTTGACGGCATCATCAAGAAATCTTCATTATACTCATGGGTTGACTAGGATTTTATCTGCGGAACAAAAAAACATTAAATTACTTTTGTGAATATTACACAGAAAAATTATATTGTTATACTAGTATAGAAAAGCTATTACCAGTGAGTATGATAATGTTTATAAACATAATTTTGTATATAATGTATAACATGCTAGTTTTTATTTGCTACCTAAAATTTTCTTAATTTAATAAAGCGGAATAACAAAAAAATTATTTAGAAATATGATACTGGAAGAAAACGTCACTTTGTTTTTTTTGTGTGACATAAAATTACACTCAACACGAAGAAAAAATTAGATTAATTTACCTTCGTATACAATATTAATATTGAATGAAAACGTTGAGGAAGTATCTACACTTTAATTATCTATAAGTGTTACGAGTTGGGGGTTAGCATAAGATCTGAACCCCGCTAGTATAGCTCGGAATAAACTTTGTGATTAGTGTTTGAAATCAAGGTCAGGTCGTTGAACTGGTGTTTTGCTACTCTGTTTTCAGAAATTGTAACTTAACGTATATTGATTATATGAGGGTTAAAACGTTGAAATATCTAGTTCGAATTAAAAGTAGCATAGATATCCTGTCCATAACATAGTTAAATAATTATGAATTTTATTCACTGATATAAAAAACAAACATAATATGTGTTTAAAAAATATTGGTCAAGTCTAAATTTCTCAGAAGGAAAATAATCGATTTGAATAGAGTATATTCACCAAAAAATTATCTTGTCAGTTGCAGACGTGGATAAATGAGTTATATCTTCATTTTGTTGAAAATTGATTTAGCTTATAGATTAAAGAAAATTTAGTTTATTAATCGGGCCACCACTTGTTTCCACATTTGTTTCAAAAATTGGCTTGAACAAAATTTCAATCCGCTGAATATGTGACGCAAAAAGTCACACTTTGGTATTGCTCAGACTTTCACTTAGAAGTGAACACCCTGTATATGAGCCGAAATTATTAGCAAACTTAAAAAACATACTTTACTTTAAATTGTAAAGCTGACCTGAAAATAGGTGGATTTTGGTGGTTGTCGAATTATTAGTGAAAATCTGTTGAAAAATAATATATTTATAGTCTGAATTTATTCACAGAATAATGTGGGGAGAATGAAAGAATAACTACACTTAAGAAAGAACATCAGTTATTTTTTGTTGAAATATGTACACAGAAAGTAGTATAATTAATATACTAGTATTAGAAAGGCTAATATTTCCATGAGTAGGTATAACTTTATACCTATGAATGGAAATAGATTTTCTTACGTATATTGCGTATATTCAGTGATAGTTTTTCTTGTAAATAAGTTATCTAATTTAATAAAATAAATACCAAAAAATTATTTTAGAACATGATACTGGAAAAACGTCACTTTGTTTTTCGACTTTTGATGTACAAAATACACTCATGCAAGAAAAAAATAAATTCCTCAAACCTCGGCTATAAAATATTAATAGGTACTTGAGGCAGTATCTAACACTTAATTATCTATGCGTGTTACGAGAAACTAGCCGTAACATTGAATCTCAAGTACTAATAAGCTCGAAGTAACTTTATGAATTACAAACCAAAATATCTGAAATCAATATTCTCAGAAGAAAATTATTCGAGTTTGAATAATTAAATCAAACAAAATTATCTTAGGTTGTCAAGACGTGATAAATACTATATTTCATTTCTGTTCAAAATTGGTGGAGCTTGAATTAGATTAAAGATATTTATTACGTCTGGCAACAACTTCCCTATAGATCGACTGTCTCGCTCCGCCTAATATTATACAATTTCCACATTCCAAATTATTAAAGATAATATTAACTCACTTGATGGGACTATAAATTGTTGGAGCTGGACTAATTATATGGGAATTCGGTAGTTCGTATTAGTGAAATCTGACGCCGTCTTTTAAAAGAAATATTTTTAGTCTTTCTTCAAAATAATAATGTGGATAAATGAAAGCATACTATACAACTCCAAAAATACACGAATATTGAAAATTATTTCTTCAAGTCTGAATTTCTCAGAAGAAAAATAATCGATTAAATCCACCAAAAATTATCTAGTATATTACAATTTCCAATTCTGAATCTATTAAAAATATATTTACCACTCTGATAAACACTGAACTCTGGATAATAAGGAGAACTTTTCTTGAAGTGTTTATTTGGTTTGAACAATAATTTCACTCACTTTCACACAAAACTAATCATGAATTATTTCAACCAATGATTTACTCAACAGTCTCTGATTATATTAATTAAATGTAAAACTCAGTCAGTCATTCTACAATGTTTAGATGACGAATGAAATGAAGATATTCCCAGTTCATTGTACTAGATATACCTAATGAGTGGTTTCCAACTTCCAACATGCCAGCGAACAAGTTTTTTGCATCGTAATCAGTCCGTCAATCAGGTCAATTCACATAATGTACCGCTCGAATATTTATTGATTACTTATACCGATATTGATGAGAAAGCTTGTGAAAATAAAATTTTAACTGAGGAAAAAGTAATAATAAAATATAGCTATGATTATTTTTATATAATATGAAATATCGCTACTGATCAACGGACAGTCAAAGCGTCTAATGAATGTGTCGTATATGTAAATAAATTTTTTTCCATCAAAACTTATATGGAGGTTATTTGAACCCTGTTATTTTTCTGTCAGTTATCTAAATGTCATTTTTTATCGGGTTTTCGATTGTTATGAATTAATTAATTTTTCTGTTCAATATTCATAATATTCATTCTGTTAAAGCCATCGACCAGAAAACAACATATATAATGATTAAAGTTGAGGATAAGATTCTCCAATTGCACAAATGGTAATGCAGCAAAACTTAATTATTCAAGACAAAGGGACCAATTTTCTTTTAATTATAGGGACAAGTGAATAATTGTATTATGTAAAGATATCCTTAATAAATGAAATTCAAATTACTTTTAATGTTCTCTCCGAAGATGACCCCCACACGAGTCTCCGAAGGAGCCCCCATATGTATTTTAACAAGCTAACTATTCAATATATCAAAAAATTAACGAAGCAAAAATAATATCAATTATGCGAGACACTTTTAAATATAATAGTTTGAATATAACATCGCAATATTCGGCGATTGAAAAATGTATAAACCGAACTCAGATAAAATTACCCTAATTCGATGATATCATATTGGTTGTCTTTAGCTTGAAAATATAATTATTATAATTTGAATTTTTTAAAAGAGCAGTGAATATAGTGTTGGACTCCTAATATAACAGGTTCAATCCTCGCGCTGGATTTTTTAATTTTGAAATTTTTTTTAATTTTGAAATTTTTTTTAAAGTTTGGTGAAGCCATGAACTCCTAATATAACAGGTTCAATCCCCGAGCTCGATTTCTTCAATTTGAATTTTTTTTTATAGCTTATATTACATGTATTAAGTTTAGATCCCTGCACTCTATTTTTTATTTGAATTTTTTTTTTAAAGAGCAGTGAACATAGTGTTGAACTCCTAATATGACAGGTTCAATTCTACATGTGGATTTCATTAGTATGAATTTTTTTTTATTTTTGATAGTGTTGGACTTCTGATATAGAGGTTCGATCCTCGCGCTGGATTTTTTTAATTTGAAATTTTTTTTTAAGCTTGATAGTGTTGTACTTCTGATATAGAGGTTCGATCCTCGCGTTGGATTTTTTAATTTGAAATTTTTTTTAAGCTTGGTGGTGTTGGACTTCTGATATATAGGTTCGATCCTCGCGTTGGATTTTTTAATTTACATTTTTTTTTTAACTTGGTAGAGCCATGGACTCCTAATATGACAGGTTCAATTCTATATGTGGATTTCTTGAGAAAGATTTTTTTTTAAAGCTTGATAATGTTGGACTCCTAATATAGAGGTTCAAACCCCGAGCTCGATTAATTCAATTTTGAATTTTTTTAAAATCAACTTGGTACGTGACGTCACCTGTAATCCACCATATTGGATTTGAAAGAGGAAAGATCATAGCTCCTCCATCTTTGATTTAAACCATAGATCCGTTATACGTCAAATATTGAATACGATTGCCCTCTGTTAGGAAGGTTCCAAGGGATTCCTGAACCGTGATCTGTAAGTCAGCTAACGAAAAGTGAAACATTAAAATTTGTATAAGAGTCTCAAGGGCCCCCATTAAGACTCCATATATTTCTATATATTGAACTCTGTCGTCTGAGCCTGCACAAAGACACCTGGAGGCCCCCATTTACAATTTCAGTCCTCTAGGCCCCCATGCTTATTCTCATAGCCTCGCGCATCCACCATCTTGTATTTGAAACATAGAACTGTCAAATGTCATTTTGAATCATAGATATCTTAGAGCATCGATCTGTCATACGTCATCCCATCTGTCATTCGTAACTGTCAAATGTAATCTTGAACCATAGATATCTTAGAGCATAGAACTGTCATACATCATCCCATCTGTCATTCGTAACTGTCAAATGTAATCTTGAACCATAGATATCTTAGAGCATAGAACTGTCATACGTCATCCCATCTGTCATTCGTTACGGTCAAATGTCATCTTGAACCATAGATATCTCAGAGCATAGAACTGTCATACGTCAAACATTCAAATTTGAATGCTATTGAAACGCCCTCTATTGGCGAGATTCTGAATGATGAGAATATAATGATCTGTCATCTTGGAACGCCATCTGGTGGTCAGGTTCCTAATGATGATAATACAGTGATCTGTAAGAACGTGATCTGTAAGAACGCCCTCTGGTGGCCAGGTTCTTAATTATGATAATACTGTGGTCCGCCATCTTGAAACGCCATCTTGGAACGCCATCTGTTGGTCAGGTTCCAAATTACGATAATACGATGGTTAGCCATCTTGAAACGCCATCTTGGAACGCCATCTGTTGGTCAGGTTCCAAATTACGATAATACCGTGGTCCGCCATCTTGAAACGCCATCTTGGAACGCCATCTGTTGGTCAGGTTCCAAATTACGATAATACCGTGGTCCGCCATCTTGGAAAATGGCCGACGTTCGCAAAATGGCCGACTTCACGTCCAGAGTTCGCGCATGCGCAGAAATGACATTGTTGTTTGAATTTCCCGCCACAAAATGGCCGCCATCCGCAAAATGGCCGACTTCCCGATCATAGCCACGCCCCCGAAGTCGCGCATGCGCAGAACTGACATTTCGGACTTGTGTGTGTTGAAGTGAGCTAGAACGAACACAGTTGTACTACTTACGATGATCCAAAACCCAGCGATACTACCCACATTCGTCACCTACATTTATGTCATACATACCCGTTAACCCCAAGGCTGACTCCATCTACGTTGAGACTCATTGGTCCCGGTTCACGATACAGCTGACAGTCTCCTGACATAACTGTGAACGTTGTCGGACCGCTATGGTAGGTGGTAACCCCTCTGTGGCAAGTACGGCGCGGTAACCAGTTTCCACCTTCAATTGCGACCTCCGTTCCGTACAACTGCCACTTAAGACGGTTCCATGAGCTTGTCCAAAAAATTATATTTATTTCAGAGTACTTTCACAACTTATGAAAAATCTCTCTTTTGCCATCTTGTTATGAATAAAAGCATTCAGTTGGTTTGCTGTTCTACTCTTTAAAATAGGATTCCTCATAACAATTCTCTGATAGTATTTTTTTCTCCACTATATTTCTGAAATTTCTGACGGATTTTTGTAGGTTTGTCTTATTTGTTTCAAAGCTTTTTGAGACGAGATGCAAAGTTTCGAAAAAGTTTTTATGTTTGTTTGGCCGTATGGTCCGCGCTAAAGGCTGTTAAACTGATTCCAAATTTCGTACAAATGGTAACCACCTTATTTAACGTTACTGTACTGCTTTCACGAAGGGGTCTGTAATACCATGGAACAATTGCACTGAATTAACTCTAGGTAGTGTATGACCTTTAAGCTACCTAACTTGCACATGCAATCGCTTAGATGAAAATGATCTTATTGTGGGCATAAATTCATGGCATCGTAAGCTTTACTTTCATGAGAGAATTAAAAAGTGATGTCAAGACTTCCTTAAAAGCGAAGTTCGTCGATTTCTACGTAACCACAATATGCATGACACTGGAAATTCCGAAATAATCTTATATCTCGTTGGTCAAAAAGTTTTGTAGATGAGAGTGGACGCTATCAGTAAAACCACAAATTTCACAATTTCAGGTTTTCATTTACTGGTGTGTTCTTAGGTAGTTGCTTAGAGTTTCTGAGTGTAGTAAAATGGAAAAACTCATCAGTGGCTGTGGAAATATCATTCGTCTTCTCAATAAATTCAAGTATTTTCAAAAGGAGAAATAAGATGGCGCTGCATTAAGAGCATATATATATATATATATATATATATATATATATATATATAATATATATATATATATATATATATATATATATATATATATATATATATATATATATATATAATATATATATATATATATATATATATATATATATATATATATATATATATATATATATATTTATATATTTTTATATATTTTTATATATATATATATATATATATATATATATATATAATGTATATATATATATATATACATTTAGTTTTTTTTTAAGAGTGTAGACATAGATAAGGGATTATAGTAATGGATGATCTTCTGTATATTGGACTCGAAGACCTAGAAGAAGCTGAAGCAAATGTTGCAGAGCCTCATAGAGTTGTATTAAGGGACCGTCTGATGCAACTCAGCAATGTCCAATTTAAAAAAATATTTCGGCTAACCAAACAAACTTTCAGATATGTCTTGGACATAATAAGAATATATGTAGACTAACCTGTAAAAACTACAGACTTGTATCCTGAATTAGTAGTAAGAACTGGATTTTAATGTTTATACGGTTTTGATTTATATAAACTTATAAAAAATAAAACTGCTAGGTATATAATATAAACTTGATATATAAGTGAAAGTTGTGCATGTTCCCTAAATGTTAAAATATATTTAGTTTCTGGCAGCATTGAAGTTTTTTGGTACTGGAAGTTACCAGCAAGATGTAGGTAATAATTATTGTTTGGGTATCTCCCAATCATCAGTGAGTCGATGCATTCACAAAATTATTGAGGTGTTCAATAAACAGGAAATAATGGATGCCTTCATAAAATTCCCCCAAACGATTCCTGAATTAAATGATATTAGAAGAAAGTAAGGAAGAAATTACTTATGATTTATGTTGGTGAATATCAATTTGAAATGTTTCAGTTTTTTTTTTAAATATAATATACCTGGCATAATTGGATGCATCGACTGTACTCACGTTGCTCTATTTCTACCAAAAATAAATGATCCCAACTTCCCAGAACATCTATATGTCAATAGAAAGGGATATCATTCTATAAATGTGCAGTTGGTAAGTCATTTTTGTCCATTGTTCTAGATAGATACTTCTCACATTCCTGTTTAGGTATGCGATCATAAGCTAGAAATTTTGAATGTATGTGCCAAATATCCTGGGAGTATCATGATTCCTACATATGGAATAATTGCAATTTGTTAAATGTTGTACAAAATTTACATGATGCTGGACATACAGACTACTTTTTATTGGGCAAGCAAAATGTTTAGATAATTAATAAGATTTGCGAATATATATTTGACCAAGTTAATATGTTGTTTTCATAAGTTCTTGTGAATAAACCTCCTTATTCATTGAAACCACTTTCAATTATATGAATTAAATATTGTAGAATGTTAAATTAAAATTTATTTGATTAAACATGAACATATTGCTTTAAATTAGAATTTAAACAATCACTATAAGTTATTCTTATTTTATTCATATTTTAAGGTGATTCTGGATAAGCTTTAAGGAGCTGGTTGTTAACCCCTATAACACCAGAACCCAATCCAGGTAGTCCAGAATTCCAGTACAATGCGGCACACAAATCAATTAGGTCCACTATAAAAAGGTGCAATGGAGTCCTTAAAATGAGGTTCCGCTGTTTATTTAAACATCGTGTGCTCCATTATGACCCACTTACAACTTGCAAAATTATAAACACATGTTGTGTATTACATAATATATGTTTAGAATTAAATGATCCTAATTTCGAAGAAAACAATGATGACTTTAATGAAGACATCGGTAATGTTATCATTCATATTATGAAAAAATAAATTTTCTTTTACATTGAGTAATTTATAGATTGTTATCATTATTTGAAACGCCTTTTACCTTATTTGTTGGACATTGGAATCCATTTGACAAAATTTGATTTTATTTGAAAAACAGATTATTATAGTTACATACTAAGTAATAATATAACAGTTGATATACTATGTAATAAAGTGATAGGCACAACACTATCAACAAGGTGTAACATGTCTATATCATACATACAAGTAAAATAAGTGTAGGCAACTTACGTTACATAATGCAAATTGTCAACTGTAGCTTACCCTAGTCGCTACAGGAAATATATTGTCTTATTTTTTTCAGGCATTTATCAAAATCACCAAGCAGAAGATGAAGTTGTGTTAAATTTAGGCAGAATGAACCCCCAATTGCAAGCTGGTATAAGGCAGCGAAACAAAATAATAAATGTTTTTAGAGCAAGACAGAATTAATAAGTCATGTATGTATATGGTTGCACTAATATGTTTTTAAAATTTTTATTTCTTCTACATATTAAAATTTTAATTTTTTGTTTTCTTTCTTTTCACTTCAATAAAACTAAGTACCCACTATTTTAAATTTATTATAAAAATATACACAACTCAAACCAATCGATATCATACTAATTATTAACATCTAAAAATCTTAAATCATATGAGCCAAGTCTAAAAATAAAAATACTTATATACCTCCTACATTGAAATTTCGATGAACATATTTCAACTTTTAGAAATATCATACAGAGAATTGGCAATTTTCTCTTGTGCATCAGTCATTCTCGCAGGACTTTCTGCATTCCTTTCAAAAATGGCTAGTTTTTGTTCGTAATATCTTTCTTTTATTTTATTTTTGTTGTCCAAACTTTGTTTGTAGGCATAAACGGCCTCACCACTTTTCTTGACCTTTAAAGAAGGCCTTTGTACAATTTTTCTCATCAGTCTACTTTCCACTTCAGGCTGCTGTACAACTGATATATCTACAATTAAACATGGAATTTATTACTAAACATACAGACTAAAGAACATATTTTTATAACCTACCCTGATTAATACTTTCAGGACTACATGGTTTCTCTGGTAGGATATCCATTACAGAAGGTTCTGCAATTGTGTGTCCTTCTACCATGACAGGCTTAATTATAGACAAAAGGGTTTCACCAGTTTCACCCAGTACCCCATCTTCAGGGCCACCACCAGTCGCTCTGCGATTTCGCAGAACCTGGGCGTGTTTCTGCTTGGATCTGGAGCTTATATGCTGCCATGTCTGTAAAGATGTAGATGATTGAAAAGTAAATTTCAGAACATCATTTTACAGTTCATAGTAAGGTTAATAAACAATAATACTTACCGATCTCCACATTTTCCATGTTTTTTGACAGCCAGGCATACTATTTAAAGTTATAGCTATAGCCTCCCATTCGGTCTTTGCAACTGCATGTGTAAAATTGGAGTCGAATTTTCCGCTAATTAATTTTGGTTTATCTCTCATTATTTGGACGAGAGTTGCTTTTTGCTCAGCAGCAATCTTCATATTTCAATTTGTATATATTCTTAAATTAGCACCAATTGTTCTTTAATAATCCATGACTTCATAACACAGCGAATGTCAACAATATTCCACATTAACCAACAAACGAACCAAATTTCAGGTTAGACTCGAATTCTAGTGGACAGCGACAGTACAGAACTACAAACTATTTTGACATCGATGACAAAATACGCAGATATACCGGTGTTGCCGTAACTAGTCACTCGTGTCACAAATTTGCGAGTGGAGGGGTACATGAGAATCTAGAAAAGCCATATCGCTGCCAATCAAATCACTCCCTTTGGTGATCGTTCGCTTGTGAGAGGAGTGAGTTAAGAATAGGGCTCCTGAACGACTAAACGGATTTCGACGGAGTTTATCTCGTTAAAAAAAGCATTTATATTTACATCAAATCCATTCTATCTGTGATATGTCAAATTTTTAATGATGCCGCCGTTCGAGTGCGTTTTTTGATATAATAACAGAAAATTGCCAATTCTTCTGAAAAATCAAATGCGATAACCAGACTTTTTTGTCACTGAAATGTAGTGTAATGATACCGAAATAGGTTAGTGAAAACTGTATCTCGATATCTGGTGGGTGATACAATGTTTTTTTGAATAAACAGCTGTAACTCCTGAACGACTGAACGGATTTCGACGGAGTTGATCTCGTTGAAAAAAGCATTTATTTTTACATCAAATCCATTCTATCTGTGATATGTCAAATTTTTAATGATGCCGTTCGAGTGCGTTTTTTGATATCATAACAGAAAATTGCCAAGTCCTCTGAAAAATCAAATGCGATAACCAGACTTTTTTCTCACTAAAATGTAGTGTAATGATACCAAAATAGGCTAGTGAAAACTGTATCCCGATATCTTATTCCTAACCTTAAATATCGAAGAAAGAAAATTTAGTTATTATATATTTCTAAGAAGACACCATTACACCCATATTTATTTTTATTTATCTGTCTTTTCCCAAGAATCAATTATAAAATTTCATTATTTTATGATTTTTAAATGAAAGTATTCTCAGTTGAAAAAAAATCGAAAAGAACGTGTAGGAGCATAATAATCAATGTAATAATATGCAAGTGCAAGGTAGTCAAAATACATATGCCTCAAATCAACTTGTCAACAATATCAGATTAATACTTATAGTGGTAGTGTAATGAGTTTTTGTGGCACACACAAGTAGGTAAGGAATGAAGACGCTTGAAATGCCTTTTACAAACGATGACGCTATTGATATCATTGCGGTATATTTTGAATATCTTCAAAATGCTGCATTGACCCAAAGAGTAAACAGAGCTTTCTATCCAAATCGGCGTTCACGCCATGAGAGAATTTTTCCGAGTTTAGTGCGAAATTTGCGTAACACTGGCAACTTTCGACCTTAAGAATTTGAGATAAAAATTCCCTATATTTCCCAAAAAACGTGGCGTGAACCCGCGTTATCGAGCCCTGAATACTCTTTGTGCCAATTTCGCATTTTGAAGATATTCGAAATATAACACAATAATATCAACAGCTTCATCATTTGTAAAGCATTTCAATAGTTTTTAGTCCTTGTGAGTACCAAAAAAACTCATGACACTGCCACTATAAGCATTGTTTTAATATTTTTTGACAAGTTTATTCTATGCATTTGTTTTTCCTTCCTGGCCTACTCTTCATATTCTGACTACCTTGCACAAGCATATTATATTCATTGATTATAATGACCCTAAACGTTTTTGCTGAAATTTTTGGAACGAAGAATACTATTATTCAAAAATCATAAAATTATAAAATTTCATCATTGATTCTCGAAAAAGGATAAATAAATGAGATTAAATAACCGTGTTATATGGCGTCTTTTCAGAATTTCATGATGGTCAAATTTTCTTTCTTCGATATCATAGGCAAGAAACACGATATCGAGATACGGTTTTCACTTACCTATTTTGGCATAATTACACTACATTTTGATGAAAAAAAATTTGGTCATTGCATTTGAGTTTTCAGAGAAATAGGAAATATTCTGTTATCAAATTCAAAAACGCGCTCTAGCGGCATCACTAAAAATTTGACATATCACAGTTGAATGGGTTTTGATGTAACAATAAATAAGTTTTTCAACAAGACCAACGCTGTTGAAATCCGTTCAGTCGTTCAGGAGGTACAGCTGTTTATTTTTAAAAAAATGTATAACCCCCACTACTTCATTTCAATAGATACTTCAAAAAGTGTCGGATAAAAATTACTCGTATAAAGCTTAGCTTGAGGAAGGAAATAATTTTGTGGTACATTTACAAGGTGTATTTCAGAGAAAAATCACCTTGAAAGTTTTAGATGACGGTTACGCCCCCTGGCGATCATCTTGTAAAACAGAAAATAATTTCCAGGATTTTCGGTTTGCCACTTTAGTTATAACATTTTTCACCGCAAGCCTCTGCGATGAATAGTTTACGAGATTCAGCACTTTGCATTCTCATCTGGCCACCTGGTACATGGCTCATGGACTATAACTTAACTGACTTAGATGATTTTAGTAACAAGAAAAACTAAAAAGTTCCTAAATGCTTTAAACATACAGGTTAAATTGAGAATTTGAGAAAAATAAATAAAACTATTTTTCAAAACGAAATAACATGCTCAAGAAAATCAATTTGAAATTGAAATATTGTGTTATGTATAAATCAATTCAATGAAAGATTCTTCAGATTATGCAAATATTTCACCTTTTTTGCATTTCTCTTTATCTGTTTTTTTACTCAATTTTGAACTTCGGAATTTGATTCCATATGAATAATCTTAGTTGTTTAGGTGTTCTTCCTTTCATTTCAATCATATTTTCAATGGAGTTCCTTCAGTCATCATAATTTTCCAAATTAAATTCAAATTCTTCAGAGATTACCTGTTGCGTTACATGTCCACGATAACGTCGTTATGGATCTTCACCTTTCTGAATATTTTAATATATGAGATAGTACACTATCATAATGTAAAATACTCATATCATAAAACATAGTTTTTTCGATTTTATAATAGAAACGTATCCAATGCTTCCTCTAAATTCTCTGGATAATTGATATTACTCTTTCATTCTTCGTTACATCCTAGCATATTGAAGTTGAAATCTGTACTAGATGTTGAATTTTTCAGTGCCTTCTCTAGAATATATGATTTCTGCACTATATCTTTGGTAAAATTAGGAAGTCTATAGTGGTCGGTTTGAATTTTTTCATTATGACCCATGAAATCGACGATAGCAAAGTGCTTTCTAAATGTGTTTCCTCTCAATATCTGAGGTTTAAGACTAAAAATGCAAAAACCCCTCTGGAAGCTTGGCCAAGAACTCATCCGTGATGATTTCAACCCGACCGATGCATGGAGAGAAGACTGGTCAACCACAAATCCAGACACCCTGCACCTTATATCAGATCCAGCCGAGCGCCCCCCAGGATTCAACCTCCCCAGAAAGGAGTGGACTACACTCAACCGTATAAGAACTAACCACGGAAGAACTCAATACTGGAAGTGCAAATGAGGACTTGCTGAGGATCCTGGCTGCAGCTGCGGAGACCTCTCCCAGACGCCGCATCACATCGCCATGGCTTGCCCCATGAGAAGAAACCCTGGCTCAATGCAAGAACTACGTGCAGCGGACGCAGATGCAGTTCGATGGCTTAGGGAACTTGACATCCGTATGTGAAGATTAGGCCACTCTGCATTTGTATATACTTTTAATATTGTTTGTCATTTACTTTACACTTTTCATATTTTGTCGATCTTGCCATACATATATAATTGATACAAGGAGTATAAAAAAATAACTTCTAAATTATAAAAAGGTTGAAAATTTTTATAAAGGTTTAAAAGGGAGGCCAGATTTAAATCAAACAACCATTGGTCATGAACATCTATATTTCGGTCCTTAGTTTGGGACCTTCATCAGGATGCTAAAAGTCGAAGAACTCAAATAGTAGCCCATTAACAAACTACAATGTAAGAAGTGGAAAGAAGTGTGAGGTCGCAGTCTCAAAATTGCCTAAGTCATTCTGAGCTGTCGATGTACAAAAGATCAATCTTTTCAGTAAGCCATGCGGATAACCATTTTCTCTCAGAATTCTATATAACACATTCAATGAGTCATGCCGATGATCTTGATGAGCCAGTCTCAGGACCCTACTCTTCAGGTTGTTAATAACGTTCATCTTCATTCGCCAATCATGGTTGGAATTATAGTGGATATATCTGCCAGAAGTTGGCTTCCTGTACCAATCCAGCTTCACAACGTTTCCATCTGTACGAATGACTTTAGTGTCTAAAAAGGGTACAAAGTTCTCCCTCCCTTTCTTCTTCAATAGTGAATTGTATATTCTCATTGAAGGAGTTGAAAACATTCAATAATTCTTGTTTGCTTTTCATCCAAAGGAATTGTCAAAAAATCATCCACGTACTGATACAAGAAAAACAGTCGAAAAGATAGTCGTTCCAAACAAAACTTGATAAGAACCGTCATGGCTGAAAAGGCGAGGATAGGGCTGAGGTTACTACCCATCGGACACCCAAAGATTTGTGAAAAACATTCATCCTTATATTTGAAATGGCTAGAGTCAAACAAAAACTTCAACAACCTGATAAAAACTTCCATAGGAATGTTGGTAACTGTACGGACAAGTTTCCATTCAGAAATGATAGTCTCTCGTCAACTCCCAAGAAACATTAGTAAACAGGCTAACTGCGTCCGAGGAAACAATCACATGACCATGCGGAATCTGCAAGCCATTAGTCTTCTCAGCAAACATATATAAATCCCTGACTGCATAGGTGTTGAAAGAATCATCAAAAGCAGCTTTAACAATATCTGCAATAAACGTGCGTAGCTCGGAAGTAGGCGAACTTATGGTTGATACAATTGGTCGTAGTGGTGCATTTTCTTCATGGATCTTAGGTAAACCATAGATTGTGGGAGAAACTCCTTTGTAATTATTCAATCTTCTTGCCGTGTGACTATCAATAAATTCACCGTCATTTAGCTTCTTGACAAGGGCGTTGTTCTTGGATTGAATTCCCGACGTTGGATCTGAAGGGAGCCTCCTGTAAACATCATCTTCCTCAATAAGAGCAGACATATTACTTTCATTTGATAGTCTTGACATAGCAACTGTACCATTTCCCTTGTCCGCCATGGCGACAACTATATCGTTACGCTCCCTGAGGTATCTGGCAGTTCTCAGCAAAGTCCTATAGTGCAGTCATTTAAGCTTAAATTAGGTAAGAATCTCGGAATTCGAGATACCCAGCTGTAAGTCTGTAAATAGTTGTATATTGACACCCTAAAAGTTGTCTCAAAACCTACATATGGTAGGGTGTAAGCAACTATTAAATTTCAAGGTCAAAGGTCACAAAAATCGGTTTTTTGCGCTTTTTTTTTAGAAATATCTCGTTTCCTATGGGTTTTTTGCTATTTGTATTTATTATCAATATTGTAGAATACAAAATTTTCTACAAATTTTGTTTGAAAAAATTTTTTATACGGTGAACCGTTTTCGAGATAGAGGGCGGAGAGCTCGCGGTCACCGCATCACTTCAGATCAACCGGTGCCTCCGGTCGAAAACGCGCCATATATAGTTGATGAACTATCAATAAATCAATGATTATAAATATTTGTCAATTTTTATTAACTATTATATTATATTTTATCATTTTTTTCCTAACTTATCCACTTTTTATTCAGTATTAATTTATTTAACAACACTTACCTGCCCATGTAATTGCAGAATTGTTAATGAAAATATAAGAATTATATTTGAATTTTAACCTAATTAATATTAATAACTTCTTACATGATGAAAAAAAAAACAAATAAATTATGAATTAATCTTTTTATTAAAAAATATCATTGAATAAATTTTTTTTATTGAAAGTAAAAAAATGGAATAAAGGGCACAAAAACTACAATTTATAATTTTAAACATCTTCTTCCTCTTCATCGTCGTCTTCTGGCTGCTGGTAAATTTCAAACTGGTCTTCATTATCGTCTTCAACGACATTTGTCTCAAGTTCTTCCATGATTTCGGGATCAAAGGTTTCATCTTCGTTAATGTCGCTCTGATATGGTAGAGCATTGAGACAAGCTTGCCCATTACATTGGCCACAAGCTAAAGAGCATTGCAAGCCCGCTTTCCTGCATCCGCATCGCGAACCACAACCACTTTTGCAGTTGCAGAAAATTGTATTTAGCAAATCTTCTGGAGCAGGTTGTAAAATTGTCATGATAGGCTCCAGAAAATCATTTCGCATTGTCCAACCCCATACCTGGGGTTCCAAATCATGTCCTAACCAAGTTTGAACTTGATAATATACACGGTTGAAATGTTGATGAGCAGCTGCACTTGTTGGTGGAATATTTGAAAGCTGCACAGGTTTATTAAGTTTTGTAGACTTGACGTAATGCGTATAACGAAGATGATCGAGACTTTTCACAGATTTCGGAGCATTATAGACTGCCAATAAGGTTTGAGTTCCACTCTCTAATAATCTCTGCTACCATTTCACGTGCTTTAGAGTAGAGGTGTTGATCAAAAGTAATTACACACGTTTTTTGTCCGTGTGACTTGGCAATATCGAGAGCGCAAAGTAAAGTTGTGTAAATTGTGTCTACATTACTGGCAGGATGATCGATAAAAGGAAGAAACATAACCTGAGATGTTGAAAAATTTATTTCATTTTTAGTGAGCTGCTCAAGATAACCGTTCCACCCTGGCAACGGTGCAATATCCCTCCATTTTCCGTATAACCACAAAAAATCAGTTCCGTTCATTGTTTTTTCTGTTAGTGCTCGATCGTCATGCAGATTTTCAACTTGAACTTTACTGTATCCAGGTACGACTGGTTTATCGTAAACTTGTAAAGATACATGTGATATGGCTGCCAACTCTTTCGCTTTTGGTTTGGTTGTACATTTTTCTATCCGTTCATCGTAGCATTTTTTGGAGTTACTATCTTAATAATCCCCATAACATGAAGAGTATTGTTACCATCAAGAGTCTGGACATTTATATCGGCATTGTCTCCAACATATTGTACAAGAGCACCTGACTCTGATGATAAAATACGAGGCTGTGGGTGATAAACTGCTGAAACTTCATACTGTACTGTATTACTATAAGAAGCTGCAAATCCCAAACTAGATAAAATATCCAATAGTCTTTTAGATCCATATCTTCTGTGAAGAAATACAGAAAGGCTCAAAAGTAACTGAGATGAAAAAGAACGTTCCCGTACGGCAGCCATAATTGCATGGCTTATTGAAGTACATTTTGTTTTTAAATGATCAATTTGTCCTTTCCTGTTTTTGATGATGACTTCTTCTAAGAAATGTAATAAAGTTTTTGGAATTTCTTCATTAACATTATCCAACATTTTACTAGGAGGTGGATAAGATTTAGTTTCGACTATAGATATCTTCTCTAATAATTGCTGCTGCAGCTTCTACAATTCTTAGCCTTTCTGCTTCAGGATCTATTTTTTTACTTTCGTACCAAGCTTTTGATAGAATATTAGCTTGTGCATCACGGAAAGAAATGATCGTGAAAGCTCCAACTTTCTTCGTAATTACGATATCGGTTAAGTACTTCTGTTGTAGTCTTGTAATGATAGTTTTATCATCTGGCACATACCCTGTCAAGACATCTTTAAGCTCTTTTAGTGTGAATTGAGAATCATTATTATTTTCGATGTAATTGAAAATCTCTAACATAGCTTCTGTAACTTGATTATCTTGACGAGGTTTCTCAAGAGGCGATGATGATGATGATTTATTTGAAAAGTTTGTAAAGCAAGCAGCATGGTACTTCGCTTCAGCAGCGATCAAATCAAACTGTAAAATTATACGACTTTTCACCAATTCTCCAAAATCATTCCCACGTTCTTCTGCTTTTTTGATAACAGTATCTTTGAACTCAAGAGTACTCACATTTTTTATCTTCCGCCTGTATTTTTCACTTTTCTTTTTCTCTGTAGCCTCATCAGCAACTTCACCACAAAATAAACATTAATTCTTAAAATCAAACACTTCACCTCGTTTTTTACGGAGTACGAATGGAGAAGTTATAGTTTCTCCTTCTTCTTGTTTCCGTTTTGCTGCTTGGATACAGTTTTTACTAATGTAAACACTTCGGCACTTTTCATGCACTTTAACAGAGGTTACTGATTTTAAATAATCAATTTTTCCGTCGTTTCGTTCGACACTTGCATTTCGTAGAGTTTTCATACCGCGCACTACTTCAACAAGCGATTCACCTCCCGAATCTGACTTATTACATAAAAAACACAAATCAGCCATAGTTCTTGAAATTGTACGTCCGTAGTTTACCAAGATACAATTCAAACTGAAGGAAAGAGAAGATGGTCGTAACTATACAATACAAATGAACATCTGTCCCGACTGGCTATAAATAGAAAGGTCCGTAGTGTATAATAGGGGCCCGTATAATTCCCAGGTATAATTTTCGACGTAGTGGAAGAATTTTAAAATTTACAGATTTTAAAGAGGCACTAAATTATTTTCTATTTAAAATGTCATTAGTGTAAATGGGAATATAATTATATTATGATTTAAGTTTTTCTCTTAATTATTTTTTAATTTTAGTGAACGGTTATCAGTATTATTGAATAGATATAGATTTAATGCATGAAGAAAATGATAAAATATAATATAATAGTTAATAAAAATTGACAAATATTTATAATCATTGATTTATTGATAGTTCATCAACTATATATGGCGTGTTTTCGACCGGAGGCACCGGTTGACCTGAAGTGATGCGGTGACCGCGCGCTCTCCGCCCTCTATCTCGAAAACGGTTCACCGTACAAAAAATTTTTTAAAACAAAATTTGTAGAAAATTTTGTATTCTACAATATTGATAATAAATACAAATAGCAAAAAACCCATAGGAAATGAGATATTTCCAAAAAGCAAAAAACCGATTTTTGTGACCTTTGACTTTGAAATTTAATAGTTGCTTACACCCTACCATATGTAGGTTTTGAGACAACTTTTAGGGTGTCAATATACAACTATTTACAGACTTACAGCTGGGTATCTTGAATTCCGAGGTGAACTTACTATAATGACTGGACTTTATGTATTGGATTCTCTCGGTTTCATGACTCGTGTATAAAATTAGGAATAGCATTGACTTGGCTCTCAACACATCCTGCAACTCCGAGGGGTCAGCGTCACAATAGACTCTGAATCAGCCAAGATTGACTTGATATATCTCTGTATCTTGAGTCTATCCTAGCAAAATTTATGGCAGTAAAGATAGCCTAGAGTTCCACTGAGTCGAATGCTTTGTTGTAATCAACAAAGGCCCAGTGCAGCGGGACATTGTATTCATTGCATTTTTCTATTAATGCGTTAACCGATTGTATATGTTCAATGGTACTGTATCCTTTGCGGAACCCCGCCTGCTCTGGAGGTTGATACTGGTCTATATAATTCGTAAATCTGTTCGTTATTATTCTGTTTAGTAACTTGTATGGATGAGATAGTAAGCTTATTGGGCGGTTGTTGTCAATTTTTAATTTAACACCCTTCTTGTTCAATAGGATTACTCATGCTTTCGATATTTGACCTTCTTGAAGACATTTGTTTAAAAGGGCTTTTATGGCTTTCAGGGTTGTGTCTCCTCCCAGTTGTATAATTTTCATTGTAATCTCGTCTTTACCCGGTGTTTTGCTGTTTTCATTTGAGTGAGAGCAAGTTGAATTTCTTCTAACGTAATATCAGGTAAGTCTTCAGAGCCAACATTCGTAATTTTCCTTGTGCTATCAATATGAGGTTCGGGATTTTTGTGTGAATAGAGTGCACTGTAGAAGTACGTCACAATACTTTTCAAATCTCCTTTATACTCCTTGATGTTTTCTGTATGGTCCTTAAGCTGGTGAACTCTTGTTCGTCCTGCACTATTAAGTGATCTCAACACTTTCATGTTTTTATTGTTTTCAATGGTAGTTTTCACTAATTCCGTATTGTAACATCTCAAATCCACTCTAACTTTTGTCTTAATAGTTTTGTTGATTTCTTCGTATTCTTGTGTTCCCCTAGGTGGCATCCTGCGTTCTTTCATTTGATATCGTGTTTCTTTTTTAATCTTGGTGCTCGTAGTTTTGTTTCCAGTGCATACTTTCTTTGTTGCTTTCCTGATGTCCTCTCTGATTTTCTTTTCCAAGTCGTTGATGTTAATCCTGTGTAGATCTTCATTGTTACTCAGCTTCCTGTCGAGTTTTATTTGGTATTGCTCCTGATTTTCCCTTAGTAATTTTTAAGGTTGGGGTATTGTGTTGTTTAATCATCCTGTTCCTTTCACATTGAGTGTTTATCTTCACTTTCGCCCTTAGTAGTCTATGGTCGCTACCTGCGTCGAAATTATTCAGGACCGATAAGTCACTTATTAAGTATTTTTCGTTTGCTATTATATAATCTATTTCATTTTTTGTTCTTGAGTCAGGGCTTTTCCAGGTCCATCTTCTTTTATTTGGTTTTTGAAAGAAGGTATTCATACAGTAGTATTGATTGTCTATCTAGAAGATAATTCAAAAGTCTTTCCCCTCTCTCGTTGGCATCTGCGAGACCAAATCTGCCTCTATACGGAGTGTTGTCTGCGTTTTCCCTTTCTATCTTCTTGGCATTAAAGTCGCCCATTATGATTTTGTAATGCGTGTTCTCTGCTTTATGTATATGTATATATATATATATATATATATATATATATATATATATATATATATATATATATATATATATATATATATATATATATATATATATAACATGAGTTGTCCTTATTCGTTCATCAACATAGGTCAATTCTTTATGGAGGTGTACAAAAAGGGAGACCATATTATTTTAAGCCTAACTTATTTATAATATTCATTTACATTCATAGAGGAAACATAGAAGTATTTACGATTGTCAATGGCGTTAGGTGCGTTCCCCGGTATCCAATGGCAAGAGCAGAGAAGCGCCAACTTGAAGAAATGTACATCTCCCTTTTTTAGAGAAGAAATTTTTCGAATTTATTTCACCAAATTTTCGTCTATTCGTCAATGGCTATTCTCCGTCAGTGTGAAGTAGGAACTGGAATAAGTTTAGTGACTAGGAAAAGGTTTGCCTATGATTTATTTCTTTCTGTGTTAAGTCTGTAGATTGAGTTTTAGACTTTTTCTATAATCTCGAATGGTCCTATCTTCAGATCATCTAGTTTTTTCCTATTCAATTTCTTTCCGTTTTCCACGTATACCATGTCTCCAACTTTAAATTCATAGCTTTTTCTATGTTTGTCAAATACTGCCTTATTGTATTTATGCGACTTTATTGTATTTTCGAATGCTGTTTTTTTATCTCTAATCCAATCACTATTTTCTTGAACTTGTTTTAATTCCTTCGGCAAAATTGTATTACCTGTGCCGTATAACAGATACCTCGGTGCAAAACCAGTCACTGAATGATCCGTGTCATCATATTTATTTATCTACAACCGTGCGTGAATTATGTTTTTACACACCCTTAGTAGTGCGGTAACTATTACTTTAACGCGCTTGTACGGTAAAAATCAGTCAAAGTGACGTTGCTTTTTTGTCGCTATGACATCTTAATTTTCATAACAATAAAAAAAGTTAAAACATTGCTGGTGACCAAGTTGGGAAATTTTAGACTATAATTAATTTGTATTTAATCAAATTGAACGGTTGTAGATAAAATAGTATACATAACTCGCGTGGTGAAGGTTTTTAGCACACTTAAGTGAATGAAAAGACTCGCCTGCGGCTCGTTTTTCAAACTTCACTTTGTGTGTGCTAGAAACCTAGTTACCACACTTATTATGTAATATACTATTACACATTCATGAGCTATGGTTGTCCAGGCCTTTTTCGTTTTTTCTTCATTTATTTTACATCTTATCTCATTCACTAATGTTTGGTTTAGTCTTTCATAGTCCATTTCTATGTAATAGTTGGGATATTTGCTTTTCTATTTTTTTTATCTTCTACAGTGCATCTGTAAGGTCTTTCACCACAATATTTATCAATTATTAGGTCAATACATGCTTCATATTGTTTCATCATTCCAACATCATACTTATCTTTCGCAAAGACTGATTTATAGTCATCAATCAGTCTATGAATTTCAGCCGTTTGTTTGTCCATTAAATGTTCTATTTTTATGTCAAAATTTTTCTCTTTTAAATGTTCATTGAAATTGATTAAGTAATTTCTTGCATTATTCTTTCCACTTTCCATGCTTGGAAAAAAAGGATTTGTTTGTTCATCTATGGGATTGTTTCCTATTTCGATTTCTTCTTTTGGCTTCAAACTTCCTTTTTGCATAATTTTCAATTCTTCATTCTGAATAAGTTTGAATTTTTTTATCATGTCTAGTCCAATTGAAAAATCATATTTAAAATCTTCTTTATCAATAATGTAAAAATTACTTTATCTACAATTTCAAAAATTTTGATTGTTATATCTGTCAAACCACTTGTTTTTGCAACACCATTAATCGTTATTAGATCTGCCTTATTCAGATTATGTCATTTTCCTTTTAATTTCAATAACTTAGAATTTATTAAACAAACATTTGAACCTGAATCATATACTCCAAAAATTTCCATTTTTTCTCCCTGTAGCAGCTTGACTTTTATTAACGTGTCACTATTCGTTTTTTGGTCATTCTCATGTAATTCAGCTTCAATTTTTTTTCTTCTCTCTGTCCTCTGTTTCAAACAAACATGTTTCTTCAGGATGGAAACGAGTGTCTTTATTCTTTTTTTCACAAATTTTACATGGCTTGTGTTCTTGATTTCTTCTTTCAGTATTCAGATTGATATTTTTTTTTGCAGCACATTTTTTTAATTCACCATATGTTCATACCTATAAACTTCTTTGAACAAATCAACTGTTTCCTTCAATGCTGCTCTACCTATTCTATTTAGTATAAATTCTGTCAAACCGGCTGCAATAAGATCTAATAATGTACCTGAATCCATTGACTCTCTCATCTCTAATAAAAGTTTTTCTCTCCTTATTGCATCATCTAACAGGGAACCATCTCTGTCCTTGAATAACAGTGCATATGTGACTGGGTTCCAACCTTTTTTTGCAGATGTTTCACAAAACTTCCCTTTCCAAGTGGCCCATTCCGAGTTCAATGTAAGTTTAATCAACATAGAACTATACCAATCTGTGCAAGATTTGTCCAGGAATAATCTGAGGATCTCAATTTTTCCTCATCGTCTATTACATCAAAGCGTGAACATTATTTTTTTAAATTATCAATCCACTGCTTAGCATTAGCATACTTGCTTGTGAATTTTTCTAGCACAAATTTCTCTGATCTTCTCTTCAGGCTTTGGTGTTCAATGTTATCTGTCTTTTCTACTTACTTTTCCAGTATTCTGTTCAAGGTGTTGATCTCTTATGCGTTGGAAGTAACAGACTCCTCTATAATTTCTTCTAAAATTTGATATAAAGATATCATGTTACCGTAATTATCTATATAAGTGTTCCTTATATCGTCAGTCAATTGGATCCAAACTTTCCTAAATTGGTGCCTTTTTTAGCCTTTTTTTGACCATATTATATGTTGTTGTTTTCATAGTTTCTGAATATCAATAGGCCATTTTAGGTCACGTGACTTCGACATATCCGCCATTTTCCATGGTGGTTGAACAAACTTTGTTTTGTCCTTTGATCCTCGTTGTTGGTCGTTGTTTTTGTGTGTTTTTTTTTAGTTTTGTAGTGTTTTCAGAGTGAAAATTCAACAAATTCTTGAGTTATGTCTCGTAGTGACTATTATTCAACTCTTACCAGTGATGTGCGCTTCGACAAAAAATTGGAGATAGACGATATAGACCCATATTAACTTGGGGAAAGTGAGTTTCCCTAGGACCTGAAGGTTATCCCTTCAGTATCTTTGATGGATTCATTGAATTATCTTATCTTTAGTTATAGCTTCTACACTGGATAGCAGCTTAAGGCCTACAAATCTTTATTGGCCTACCAATATTATAAGTCTGGGTCCATAATGTTTTGGCTCGAAAAATGAATGATAATGATGCTTAGATTATTGTTGGAAAGGTAGGCATATTAAAACAATTTTATTATATCTAGTCGTTATATAATTATCACTTTTATATTTTCAATAACTTTCTTATTGTTACAGATTTCTCATTTTCAAAAAGTAAGGCAAAAACTCCTCAAGGTTGTGTATTTATTTAGATTCTTTGGATAAAATTAACTGAGAAAAGTTGAGTGAATAAAATGCGTGGTTTACCGCGGAAACTGAAAACGGAAGTCTTATTTATATCTGGAAAATATCTGACTCTAGCATAACGCTCCAACTTTAAGTGAACTAGGAATGAGGTGTAAATATTGATGAAGTGCTTAGCTACAATATACCTATTGTTGACAAAAGTGACAGTTATACACTAAAGTTCAAGATTTAACATATCTATGAATTTTTCAAATTTTTCTGTTGCTGGAGATACTGTGAAAATATCAACATTGTTCTCTGTTGATACATATTCCACAAATCCTTTGGCAACAAAGTCTTTTATAAAATGAGCTTTAATGTATATGTGCTTAGAACGCTTGCTATTTTCGGAGCTTTATATAGCATACAAAGTACTTTGATTGTCGATCAGTATTAATTATTCTATTTTCTTTACACTAAAATCTTTACGTATATCCTGATGGTATAGCAATTCACTTGTTGACACAGCACTGATTAAGTATTCTGATTCAAAATTTGATTGTGCTACCACATTTTGTTTTTTCGATATCCAAGATACTGAGTTTTTATTATAGAATACTAACACTCTTTCTGTCATTTTGGTTTCCACCACAATCTACAGCGGAATATGCTATGAGATTTGGTGCATCATTGCTTATGGTGTAAGTTAACCTGAATTTTCTTGTATGCTCAAGGTATCAGCACTCTTTTAGCATCATGCCATAACTATTGAGTAGGTTAATCTAGACATCTACTAAGGAAAATAACGCTGTATAAAAATCGGGTCTTATTATTGTTACTAGGTATAAAAAAGAAACCTATTGATTCCCTGTATGGCATATCAGAGTATATCTTTAATAATTTGTTGATGTTCAACTTGGAAATTTGCTTCCATAGGTGTTTCAACTGGTTTGCATTTCTGCATTTGACATTTTTCAATCATTTTATTGATCAATTTAATTTGGCATATAACCGTAGTACCTTTCTAGTTAACTATTTTTATACCTAAAAAATTTACAGTATTCCCAGATTTTTGGCATTAAATTCTGATTGTAATTTTTCAATAATATTCATAACTATTTGGAACCATTATATTTATATCATCAAACCAAAGTAGATTAGATTAGATTAGATTAGATTTTTTATTGATCAAATTATTACACCTTAGTGCTATGACAAGTCAATAATATAAGTAGGTATTATAATATAAGCGTAATTTCATTATAACCCTATAGAAAAGTAAACATTCAACAAAAATTGTATATATACGAGCACAAATATAAAATAAACAAACATATAAATGTAAAAATAGAGGTGGACAGAGACAGTACACCAACGATAGTCACTAAATCGTAAATCTGAAATCAGACACATTATAGTAAGCATTCTCCGAGAGGTGCCTTTTCAGTTTCCTTTTGAAATTCGGGAGGGTTGCAACCTTCATTGATTGGGGCAGTGAGTTGTACAATGATATGTATGAGTTATATCTCCTTGTCATTTCTAGTCTCTGGTTTGGTACTCTAATGTTATCCTTGTTCCTAGTATTATACGAATGGTTGTTTCCACTTGTAGTGAGTCTTTGTAAATTTTCCCGAAGGTTTATCAAATGGCCAGTATATCACACAAAGATGGCAGATCAATATACTGAACCTTATAAACCAACTCCTACAGCTCTCCATCTGAGCTATCCCAGCTAAAGCTCTGATTGCTCGTTTTGAATTGTGAACACTCTCGGAATATGAACAGATGTGCCCCAGTTTATCAGTCCATAAGTCAAAAACTATGAAAACATTGCATGATAAGCAGTGAGGGCAGCCTCATTGCCGACTTTATTTTTTATCTGTCTGATTGCGTAGACTTGCATGATAGATTTTTTGCCAGTTGTCTTCAATATGAGGTCTCCAAGTTAATCTTGAATCAACAGTTATACCAAGACATTTGACATTATCTGAGGTATTATGAGAAAGCGAGAACATGACTCTTTGGGTCTTGCCTCTCATTCACACATAGGCCATTCGCCTTGAACCAGTCCGCAGCCTCTTCAGTAACTTGCTCTCTCCAAATCGGATGGTTCTTCACTATTTTTATTTCTAATGGCGAAAGTAGTGTCATCGGCCGAATAGCATTGTAAACACTGTCATAGAGTTTGGCAAATCATTGATATAAATAAATCAAGAAGAGTAGTGGCCCGAGGACACTACCCTGTGGAACGCCATTCCTGACCGTTTGTATGCTACTGAGCTCTTCATTATATAATACACATTGCTTCTCTCATTTAAATATGATGCGAGTAGGTTGTGTGCCATGCCCACAAAGCCGTAGTATCTCAGTTTTTCCAACAAAATATCAGTAGAGACACAATCGAACGCCTTGCTCAGATCCAGGAATATACCAAGTGTGATTCCTTATTTTTCGAAGCCTTCAATTATGAAGTCGACTAGTTCGAGCACTGCTCTCGACGTGCCTCTCCCCTTCCTGAATCCGAACTGTCTGTCTGTCAAGATATTCGTGTACTCTAAGTAATTCACCATTCTCAATGCCATTATCTTCTCCACAAATCTTCGCAGTGACCGGAAGTAGTGCAATCCGGTCTGTAAGTTTGAAGGAAGATTTTTGTCGCCACTCTTAAAAATCGGAATTACCTTAGCAATCTTCAGTTTCGATGGAAATACCCCAGATGTCAGAATCAAGTTGACAATCACATGTAATTGGTTGCAAGAGCGCAGATACATTTTCCTTATACATGACTACTGAGTGATTGTAAATATCAAGCGAGCCCGAGTTTTTTAGGCTTTTGATGACTTCACTCACCTCCGCAGTATCAGCTCGATAGAAGAGCATTGAGTTTCAATATGCATGGAACCGGTGGAGATAGTCTAAGAATGAATTAATGGGTGTGCCCATTTGATTATTCACATCTTTAGCTACATTTATGAAAAAGTCATTTAACTGCTCTGATGTAAGAAAACAAGAGCTATTTGTGTGATTATTACTACCTATACTTTTATTTATAAGCTGCCAGATAGTTTTTTGTTTATTGTTTGATTCGTTCAGTTTTTTCATCGCCTGTTCCCTCTTCAATTTCATAAGTAATTGTTCGTAATTAAATTTTTTAAATTTAAATTCTGATTTGATCTGCTCACAGTCGATAAACAGTTTTAGTCGATCGTTCAGTCTCCGAATCTCACTTTTTGCAGCAATAACTTCTGGGTATGAATAAATGCTAGGGCCACTTTTCGAACTCACTCTGACTTTTATAGAAGGAAATGATACTTCCATATAGTATTTCAGTGTGTTATAGTAAACTTGGATCATTTCGTTTATCTCATGCCGTTCAAAGAGTTCATTCCAATCTTCTGTTGTTAATTTATCATGAAATAAAGCTTTGTTGGCAACATTTTTGTTCAGAATTATCTTATATTTTGGTGAAATCTCTCGTTGTGTGCCAATACCTATAATCTGTGAACAATGGTCAGATAGATGAAAGTCAGAAATTTCTGCTTCCTCAACATCAAAGTTTGTGAACATATTGTCTATGCATGATTTTGAACTACCACGAATCCTAGTGTAGCCCAAAGTAATAGGTAAACATTTTTACCTAAATATAAACAAAAGTCATAACCAGATTTCTTTATATTATGTTTTTCTGCAAACTTGTGAAATCTTTCGTTCCACATTCTGGGTGCTTCTTTTGAACCGTATAATGCTATTCTCAATTTCAAACAATTATATATATATATATGCACGGGGGTCCTACAGCCTCTGCCGCATCCCGCATTTCGATCGCCACAATTTCTTGTCTCGCCAATCTTCTTCATCCAATGCTCGGTCTTTCATTGCTGTCACAATTCCATTTATCCATGAAGCGGGTGGTCTTCCTCGTTTTCTTCTATTCACTGGGGTATACTCCAGCGCTCGTTTTGGCCATCTGTATTCCTCCATGCGTCTCACATGTCCATACCATATTAATTGTCTCGTTTCTATTCGTTCCGATGTTCTGTGTATTCTGTTTGTTCGTCGTCTTATTTCGGTATTTGGTATGTGTTCTTGTTTTGATATGCGACAAGATCTTCTGAGAAAATCCATCTCCACAGTATCAATTCTTTTCTTTGTTCTTTCCTTCGTCTGCCAGTATTCCGATCCATATGTTAAGATTGGCTCTACAATAGCTCTGTAGATTGTCAGTTTTGTTCTTATTTTAATTTGATTGGACCAAAGTAAGGAGTTTAGAATCTGCACGCTCTTTTGACCTTGTTGCACTCTGTGACTTGTATCTCGTTCAGATGATCCCTTGCTTGAGATGATACTACCCAAATATTTGTATTCTTCACACTTTTTTATTTTTCTCAACTGCAGATCTGGGTCTTCGTCTTCGTTTCCTATACGTAAGTATTCTGTTTTGTTCATGTTCATGCTCATTACCCATTGTTCGTACTCATCTTTAAGTTTTCTCAACATATAATCTACATCCTCTTCACAGTTTGCAACAATCACTTGGTCGTCTGCAAAGAGTAATGTTGACAGGCAACCGTCTCCAACCATTATTCCCATTCCTGAGCACCTTTGTCTCCATCTCTGCAATGCCTCCTGGATGTAGATTTTAAATAAGGTGGGTGATAGGCAGCATCCTTGTTTAAGGCCTTTAGTAACTTTAAATGGTTTGGATAAGGAGTTTCCCATCTTAACTAGACCCTGTGGATTCCTATAGATGTTATGTAGAGCTCTAATATAAGTTTTACTTAGGTCCGTTCTTGTCAAAATATTAAATAACGATTTTAAAGGTACTGTATCGTAGGCTTTTTCTAAATCTATGAAAACTAAGTGAGTAGAGAGGTTTCTAACTACGCGCTTTTCTAGAACTTGTTGGAGGGTAAATATGTTGTCCATACAGGATCTTCCAGCTCGAAAGCCACTTTGCTCTTCCATATCTTTATACTCAGCTTCGATTCGCTTCTTGAGTATTCTGCCATACAACCTTCCCACCGAGCTGGTGACACTAATGCCTCTGTAGTTTCCACATTCTCTTCTGTCCCCTTTTTTGTAAATTGAGCTAATATACGCAATGTTCCAGTCTAGAGGAACACTCTGACCTTCAACTAAGCACTTGTTAAAAATGTCTAACAATTCAAACAATTATACCTCTTCAAAATTGTGATCTAAAAATCCAACGTAGATAGCTGATTTTTCTTTTGGCAAAGTAGCTACTTCCCAAGTACCATAATGTTCATGTGCTTGGAACTCTTTATCTCTCGCTCCTCTCTATTCATCTCCCATTTTCAATGCTTTTTCATAATCTTCTGTATCTTTCGACCCTGTTAAAAGACAACTTGCTGTGTAACATCATAATCGGTGAATTTTGATGGTATTTTTGTTTCTTCTACTTTCATTTGTTTCAACTTCTTCTTGCTTCTATTCGTGTTCTTTTTTTTATTGTACTGACCTTCGTCTTTGCCTGTACACACCTTCTATCTACTTGAATTTCATTCTGAACTGTTTACCCCAGTCCAGTATCGCTACTGTCGCCTGACTAGTTATATGTACACACATACACATGCTTGTAGTATCAGTGGTAAATAATACGTAACATATCGACTGCCACGTCGACCATATATGGGTGACGCCACTTTGATAACTATGTGCTCAGACACCCATATATGTGCGACACCTTGTATTCCAGTTGAAGCTATGTCGGACAAATAAGGTGGACAATCTATGCCAGGGGTCGGCAACCTTTTTTTGCCGCGGGTTAACCAAAATGCGAGTTTTCAAGAGACGTTTGGGTCAGAGATATTTTCGTATTAAAACAGCATTTTAATAAATAATAAGATACATTTTATTAAGAAAATGATCACAAACATAGTTGAATGAACTTTATTCATAAACTTTCTCTACGATATCAATGGCTCCCCTGATGTTGAAATTGTGACGTCAATTTAGTCAAGTCTGGTTTATAGTTAGTCGTTTTAAGTCGAACGCAAGCATCTGAAATTTCAATAGTTAACCTGCCCCTGTTTTTGCTTGAAGTAAATTTCATTCGTGAAAATATTTGCTCACTTTTATAAGTGGATCCGAATGTGGACAAAATGGCAAAGCCAATTTTTTTAAATGATGGCAACGCAATTTCTTGAATTTATCCGCCCATAATGTTGAACTTTTAAAATCAATCATTTCTAAACTAAATTTGTCAATTCTTAGATTTTCAAAATACTGCAAATTTATAATATTTTCTTCCATTTCATCGGGATCCATTATAAATGTAAACATTTCTCTATGTTTCTTAAGACTTTGAAACCGACTTTCATATTCACTTTTAATGACCGACATTAAATTCAAACATATTTAGATTGCGTTCATCCTTATTTTCTTTTTCATGTTCCCTTTTTAACAAGGGAAATAAATGAATTTTTTTAGTTTTCATGCCAGTTTCAAATAATATCAATCTTGAAGTAAAACTCTTCCATTCCTTATACATTTTCAAAATTGTGTGGTTATTTCCTTCGAGTCTTATCTTGAAATCATTATAATGGTTCATTATATTTGTTAAGAACAGAAGTCTTGAAAACCGTTGTTCATCATTGAGTTCGAGATTATTTTCACCGATTTCGTGAAGAAATATTTGTATATCATCAAAACACTACAAATCTATTAAGAACTTTGCGCCGACTTAACCATCAGAATTTAATAACAAATCTCCATATTTTGATTCAATTTCCTCCAAAAAAGCTCCTTAATACCTGTGTATTAATGCTGATCGCGCTATTATCATGTTTACGATCCTAAAAATTTTTTCCATTACATGCTTAAGTTGTTGCATAGATGCCTTTGCAAATTAATTTTCTTCATGTATGATACAATGAAACGATATAAGTGAACGGCCAAGTTCATTTTCCATTAGTTTAACAAATCCAACAGTTTTTCCTCTCATACTTGGAGCACCGTCAGTTGTTACGGAAAACAATTTACTTTTTGAATCCAATACTTGCTCATTTTTGAAATTTGTACTTGTCGAAAAATATCAGTGGCTTTGGTGGTGCCATTCATGGAAGACATTCATTGCAAGCCTACCAATACTATTTATGTCGGTACTTTCGTCAACTGCAATGCTAATGATGTCACAAGACAACAAATCATTTTTAACCTGTTCATCAATATTCTTGGCCATATCTTCAACGCTACTCTGGACTGTTCTAGCTGACAATGGCATTTCTTTGATTCTTTTAATTATTTGTTTTCTATTCGCGAAGTCATTAAATAAGTGTTCAAAACAATTTATGAATGCGTTTTTCAAAAACTCGCCATCTGTAAATGGTTTTCCGTTAGTAACAATGCTAAGAGCAGCAACAAAGCTGGCAGAAGTAGCGCTGGTAACAAAACTCTTCAAAAATTTATTTTGTTTTCCAAAATTCAATACACGTTTAGCAATGTAATTAGATTTATCTTCATTTGCCATTTCACTCACATCTTCATGTGAGTCCTGGCGGTAATTATATCTGTACATAATGTACATCTCAATTTGTCACCATTTTCGATACACCCATACTTTTCTCTCCACACATCTTGAAATAATCTCTTTTTTGCTTTTTGTGTGTTTATGGTAATTTTTTTATATAATAATATTTATTTCACTAGGTCACTAGATGAATATTGTTCTGCTACTGTACTACATGTACTATAACTGACATACAACTAAGGTAACGACGCGCGCGTCCAGGAATGGTACAATTTGTTCGGACAATGTCGCTGCATTCCGCATACTATCGGCCGATTCCATATCCAGTCAGGCGGGGGTGGGGTTTTAACAGATATTTTTATATTTTATAAGGGATTCAAATTTGGTGCGTTCATAACTTTGCGACAAAAAATTTTTTGGGAAAAAGAAAACAACTTTTGTATATCTTATAGTTTACTTCAAGGTAAAGTGGGTCACTTGAAATTACCAAATGGGTCCTTCGGTGACCCACTGGTCATAGGTTGCCGAGCCTTGATCGATGCTATTTTACTGTAGTGTTTCGAATCGTTGGCTTTGGCGAAACTTTTGGTATATCGGTTTCGGCCCTACTCAAAAATAAGAGCAATAACAACAATTTAATTGTTTAAGTAATTTATTTTCTCAAACTCTAATATAGTTACAAAGGTAACTTTTAAAACATAAAGAATATGTCAAAAATAAAGTTAGTTAGATTTGTGGTGGTATCCAAAGCCTTCTAAACACACATAAAAGGGGTATAAGTGCAATCCGGGCAATATGTGTTTACTTTTTTCTCCTTTTTTTTAGCAGCAGTTCTTCTTTCAAGTGTTCTTATTTTCGCATAACACAAAGTACACATTCGGCGTACCTTGTCATTATTTTCATCCGTTTTAGTTTTCAGAACATGAAAATAACGACAATTGGGTTAGATGTGTTTTAATTTTTTCGTAAATTTAGCAAGCTTGGTGGTATTTCTTCGCGAAACCATCGTATTTTAGCTGATTTTTCAGATGCTGTTTCATATACTTCAAAAGCATTCAGAAGTAAAATTCCTAGCAAATACTCTATCTCTAGCTTCCGGTACTACTTTATACCCTTGCTCAGGGTCGTGGCATATGAACAAATTTAATCTGATAGATCAATACCAGTTTTCCTTCTGTTGTACGCTAGTATTCTTTGGTGTCTTCGAGCTTATTCCTAACTTCTCCTGATTTTTCTTTGCAGTCTTAATTACTATGGTGGCATCTTGGTGTTCTGATTCAGATAAATTAGAGTCATTTATCAATATCGGTCCATCTGATTTCATCTGGTCATTTCATCTGGTTCGTCGTTGGTCTAGGTATTGCCTCAGAAATGCTTCCTATTTGGTCATGTTAGCTTGTCGAAACTCCAGGTAATGCTTAATATTTGGTCATGTTGGCTTGACAAAGCTCCAGGTTATGCTACAGAAATGCTCCCTAGTTCCTGGTTACTGAAAGTGCTTTGATGTTCTCTATACTTCCGCAATAGATTTGAATCACAATACTTGTCGGAAAATTTCAGAGAATTAACTGGAAAAAAGCCAGTCGTTTCGAAACCTGAAATTATGTTTTTTGGGAACCTACCTCATTCCCATACTTTTTCTAACAATTCTTAGAACTTATGTCTGGACAAACGTCCACAAGACTTTCCCATTTCAGATTCTCCATGATCAACCAAAATTCTGTCTCATTTAATTTTGATAGGTCTGTATACGCATTTATCTATTGGGTGTATCCTGTCTGTTAGGTGGCTTGGAAACCTTAGTAATGAAATATTGTGTTCAAGCGCAGCGTCTACTATCCGGAAGCCGATATGGGTGCTATGGCCATCGTACAACAAAAGAGCAGTCTGGTCAGGCATATCCCCTTCTTTCCGCAGCTTATTGACATTTGGTATGAATAAGGTTATGAGCCACTGATTAAAGTGGGGCCCTTCCATCCATCCATTTTTAGATGCTCCATATATTGTACAAAGATACGCATTTTCAGAAGTCCAACGAGATTGGACAGCAGCTCTTTTAGATACAATAAGCGGTGGTAGAAATGATCCATCTACAGTAATGCATGCTAAGACAGTAGTAGATTCTCTGCTTGATCCCCCTGATACCCCTGGCCTAGGGGATATCAAAAATGATTTAAACCTTTTTTTTACTGTTACTTAGTTAATATTTATATAACAGACACATTGTCCTATACTTAGCGTGGTAGGTTAACCCGGTCCTACGCTCAAAAGTTGAAGTACATATCCCTGATATAAAAAAAAGTTGAATCTTCGTGAATAGCTTCGTTGCGATGAGACGCCCAACAATTTCATATGCGAAAATTTTCGATTGTGGTTGCTAACAGGGGTAGCAGGAAAAAAATATGTCGATTTGACGATTCTTAAAAATGTATTAATAACTTTTGTTTATTTGATTAAGTCTCAGAGAACAATTCGAATAATTGAAAAAAAATATTTGTCCTACAAAATAGTTTGATCGAAAAGCCTCACTGCCATCATGCACTGGGTGGGAAAATTTCTATGTTTGAATGGAGTATCTCGATAACTATAAGAGATACAAAAAATGGAGAGCGGATATGTTTTTTGAGATAAATTCACTGGCAAAAAACAAAATTTGATATCGTCTTCTGTTTCCGAGTTACAAACAAAAGTTCGATTTTTCGACTTTCAGACAAGTGTAAATATCATGGAACTTTTGTATTATAAAAGCACTTTTTTTCTGTATAATCCAGTGGTGATGAGAAAATTTAAAAAAAAAAGTGCAATTTTGGATTAAAGTTGTATTTTTTAAAATGTGAATCGTAGTTCACTGTGGTTTGGTTGGAACGGATTTTCTTCTCTTTTTAACTATGTGTCATATGGCAGGTCGCTTTCGATGTGTAAGTCTTTAATAGCGAAAGTAATATTTTATTACATTACCTTGTGCGCTTTTTATACGTATTCCAAAGAGACGGGTGTCATTTATGATAGAGTTTGTCCATTTATTTTAGCCATAATATCAATTGACTGATATAATCGTAAAAGTCAGGACGTTATACGAAAATTACGAGAAATATGATATGTTAGAAAGCTTCATTCAAAGTTATAATAGCTGTGATATTGCACCTGATATATATTTCAATCGCTATCCAGAAAGAAGACAACCTAATGAAGCTATTTTCAAGATGATGAAAATAATTATTAAACATCTTCAATGTTGCAATTTTCTGATCGTGGCTTATTGATTGATTCGCAATTAATGCGATTTTTTTCAACCTCTTGAATATAGCTGTATCAGTTCTTAGAGTCCAATTTTTGTATCTCCTATAGTTACCGCGATACCTCATACAAACATCGAAATTTGCCCACCCTGTATAAACATACGCAGATCTGCAATGCTTACTATGTATTAGGTTCTCCACGTTAATGTCGACCATATGCGTGTGAAGATTTTTTTGTTGATAGTCCCTTTCTTCCAATATGTACGCATGCTCAAAGCATCGTTTACTGCGTATGAGGTAGCTCACGTTAGTGTCGACCATAATCGAGTAAAAATTTTTCAGTCGACCATGTGTTTTTCTTTCGAGAAAAAATCTGAGAAATGTTTTTGTACTGCAAAATAAATATGAAGTGTTTTTTGTGTAATTTGCTTTGGGACAACCCTAATTTTTGAGAGAAAAGAGAAGTCAGGATATTCAATAACGACATCAGGCTTCCTTGCAAAGCTTGTTAATATGCTCCAAAGCATCGTCAACACAAATATCGAGATGTTATACTGCATGACAGTTGGAATGACGACGTAATAGGTTCACTTCATGTTATTTTTTAAATTGAAATATAAAAATGATATTTCTGGTCAGACTAGCGGGACACTTGTTTTCTTGAAAGACATTGTTTCATTTGGATAGAAAACACACCAAACTTTTATGTCATATTTTGTCCAACAGTTAGTAATAATAAATTTAGGATTTGGCCATTTTAAAAATGTTGCACCTGAATTTTATGTACTGGAGAAAATAATAAGTTACCCAGAAGACGCTTTCTTCTGTAACATTTTTCATGGTATATTTATAGATCAAATAATAATAAAGTAATTGCCAAAGACTAAACTATTGTTTTTATTTCATATGATTTCATTATTTCACAAGATGAAAAGTAATACAAAAAGAATTTTGAACTCACGTACATCCGGCAGTTCTATATCCACCAGTTATCAAGCTTATAGGCAGAAGGTGTAAATATAATTACAAGTAGGTATAATTACTCATTAGTCAATACCACAAACGCGACAAAACATAAATAATAATTATTTTTTAGCTTATCTACGATATAATACTAAGGAGAGTACCTACGCTAACCTACATTTTATACATACTTATGATAATTATTATGATCTATTGATTCAACAAATTCATTCAAATCTTCTTTATCTGCAGATATATTATTAAGATTTGTGAACTTTTTGAAAGTTTTCTTTTTTGTTGAATAAAATTAAACCTTGTTAATGTTTTTATGTGATAGTTCTCCGATAGTAATTGGTATTATTTTAAATGCCATTAAATTACATTACAATTGAATGTATTTATCCAAGCTAAAACCATAAGTACATTTGTATTTCGTAATATTAATTTTAAATTGTCTAGGCTCATGTTATCATTATCGAGCCTCTACATTATGTGTAAAGGGTTTGATTGAATTTTGCTTCAAAACCCATTTAAGTTTGTAGTGTTAGGTGTTTGTTTCTCAATTTTTTATATCACAAGTACCTCTGGAACTTCGTCAATTCATGTTTGCTGACTAGTTGTATTTGTTAAATTGATGTGATCAACATTGATATTAATATAGTGAATGTGCTTACAAATAGTAGTTTTCATCACAAACTCTAAACATTCAAAAATAAAGGAAGGCACACACATGTTGCAGAATGAGCATTTCATTGAATAAAAAACTGAATTTGTAAGCTTTGTGATTGAGTATGATTTACTAGAGTTGGCACTCTCAAATTCCATGATTTTCCTTTTGAATTTCAAATTGTAGTGTTTTTAAGGGTATTTCCTTTTTTTAAATGAATTATTGTTTCAAAAGTTTTGTCCCGCAAAAGCAACATCAACTGATGTATTGTTTCATCTAACCCTTTTGTTTCATGCAAACTAACGAAGTACATATGGGTAAGGGAGGGTTGGGAAATGGTGCGCAGTTAAGCAGAAAATGTGTCTGTCTCAATAAGAATGAAGGTTTTCTAACTTTGAGGACAAATTCAGAGGCACTGATTCTTCTACTTTATTGTAAGTAAAACAATATTTGCATAAAGTATTGACCTAAGGAGTATAATTTTGAAATATGTGGAAATGCATTAGCGCACATTTACCCGACCTGGCGGTTAATGATGCGCATGGGTTAGGGAATGGTGCGCACTAAGCCTTGATTGAAAAAATTACTATACATTTCACAAATCAAGTTTTTTTTCTGAAAGTTAACATGAAATCAAAATTGTTTTATGAGCAATCGTCACACTTATAGTTTTCTGCCGTGTCTGCACCTGTGCACGCCGCATGGTTCCATGAAGCACACAACACACAGCGTTACCATACTTCATTTTTGCCAAATTCCCCACATATGCCACAAATATCGTTGGGGCTCTAAGGCTTTGGCAGCGGAGGAGGTATGAAGCTCAGTGCAACATCGTCCAGTTCGTCGTCGCCACATATGTCAGACAAATCTTCATCCACGGAGTCGTCTGATGAGTTAGATTCTGCATCTTTGTTCAGTCTCTTTTTTCCTTTGAGTTTATTGTTGCTTGTGGTTTCACTGCTGAAGCATCTGCTGCCCAATTTCTTTTTGTCCGTTTTGTCATCATTTTTTCTTTTCAGACTTTCTTCCCTCAATATCTTTTTTCTTCAGCCGCTTCTAATTCTTTCCCGACAGGTGTGCTTGTGAGGATTTTTGAGTTCTGCTTTTTGGGTGGTTTTCTTTTCATTTCTTTGTTGACCTGTTTCTTCGGTGTAGGAGCTAGGGCCAGAAAAGGATTATCTTTGGATGTACTAGGCTGAGAGACTTGCAAATCGATTAAAGAATTTGTACCAATATCGGGCAATGAATTAGCAGCTTCAGCTCCAGATACAGCAGAGTCACCAGCATCAGCAGAACAGCCTTCTATTGCGTATTCTCTAACATGCTTGGAAGGAGCAAAATCGTCTTCTTTGAACTTGTCCGGATCCAATGGGCAGATTCCCGCAGTGCGAAATCCTGAAACACATTTCTCTATCGTCGCGACTTTCATGAAGGCCTTGTTCAATAGTTCAGCTATATCATGCTCTGTTATTTTTTGGTGGCCAGTTGTAGAGAGGTATAGATCATATTCTCGGTAAAGAGCGTTCTTCAATTGACTGAAAAATGTCAAGTCCAGCGGCTGAAGGTGATCCGAAGTGTGGGGTGGAAGAGACACCATATGGATATTGTTCTCTCTACAGAAATTATAAGCGAAGATCGAAATGTGGCTTGAGTGATTGTCTAAAACCAAAAATATGGGGTCGGTAGCTGTAGGTTTTGAGTGCTTCACTATGTGAGATAACCAGTCCAGAAATAGCTCAGAATAGGTCCATCCATTCTTCGAACATCGATAAAGGGCCCTCACGGGGCCGTTTTCTTGAAGAGTTGCTGGCATCCTTGTGGACTCACCGCCTTATTTTGGAGCACCCAAAAATTACAAGTAAACAAACCGACCATGTGCTTTCACCTCGGTCGTGTGCGTACTGGCATCACGTCCGATTGCATTCGGAAGTCGCGAAACTTGCATATGTTTCACAGAAATGCCTATAGAAAAAAATAGCAAATATCTGCGTATTACAAAATCTCTACTACTACAGTGAAGGTAAAATTTATAAATTTGACAACGCAGCAGAAAAAAAAAGAGAGTGGTCATCCACATGCGCATCGAGGAAAACAAATGCAATTTTACAAAATTTTCTCACAAAACACGTGAAGGGGATTATAGCCCGGTCAATTTAGACATAAAAATAGTGGTCAAATATCAAAAATTCCCAGAGAGCCAAATAATGGTGGAGAGCTGGGGTTTACCATTACACATAAAGGTTCAAAAGTCCTTATTTGGTAACTCTTGAAAAAAATCATGAGTATCATTTTTGTAGAGAATTTTAAGGTCTACTACTTCCGTTTGAAGTATTTTTTTTGATAAAACTTCAAATTTTGACCTTTGACCCTGAATAACTTTTTTAGCACACATAGGATCGATGGGAATTTCTGAAACTTTATTTGATATGATAAACTCTAGCTCTCCACCAATATTTGGCTCTCTGGGAATTTTTGTCATTTCAATTGTCTATATTGACCGGGCTATTAGCGATCTACATAGAGTAAGTATGTATAGTATATGAGTAGGACGATGCTAAAGCTAAAATCATATTAACTAATCTGTCTCTATATATTCACATCAAAGATGAAAAAACTACCGTCGAATTGTGGAATTAATTGAAAACGCTTGGCGACTGAAATTGAGATCGTAGCGCCAGAACGGTTAATTTATGTACTACTGTCTAGGCCATTCGCGTAGAGATGGGCAATCCGAAATATTTGTAGGCTTCAACTCTTTTGACACAGCAAAGTAAAATGTGTCGAAGAATTTGACACACAGCAGTAACAGTGGTTAATATTCATATGCAATCTTTGTTTCGAAAGGCGTTTGAAGTTTGTGTCGAAGCTTGATTACTAGACGGTGTGCCGTATTTGAGCGTATCAAAGTGTCAGATATTTATTGATAGGACTAGTGTTTATTACAGCTTGCAAATCAGTATATATTGAATAAAACGAAAGGTTCTTCATGATTTCTAGGAAGTATTATATATTGAAATAAAACATAAAGATGAAAGTGAGAACATAATATGAAACTCTGTAACATGGTAACTGTATTATAATAAAGAAGTATTTTTCACGTTATTTCTGTCAATTGACTATTATTCTTGAGGGGGTGATGAAGATGTAGAGAAATTAATAATAACGCAAATTGCTGTTGAAAAAAGTTAGTTTACTTATTCTTCCAGGCCCTGGGCGGGATCTCCTATCTGAAACAATTATCCCCTTTTTTTTTAAAACGTCTCTCACACGGAACTGATATGTGCTCGAATATCATAGTCATCTTTTCATTATTTCAAATAAGGCGAGAAAGAGATTCCTATTGCCTCTCCACCATATAAGTGGGTCACTGGTTCTTGATGTTGTGTTTATGATTGTGATTAGATGATCACGATGATTTGTTATATCTCATGTCAGGTTCATGTGATGTCGTAGGTGACGATCTGTTTCGTCTCATACCATTACTGTTGATACAGAACGAGGGTTATCAGGAATAGTTGACACTTGAGAGACCTCTGTGTGCCCCGTCGGAGCAATGGATGCCAGGTTCGGGTACAGAGGGTCCATGGCCAGAAGGTTAAACTTCTTGGCCTCCTCCAAGGTTTTCACGAGTGTCATGAGAGCATCTACTCGAGCATCCTGTCTTGTTGCCATGTCAAAAAGACGGTTGAGCTTTCTGTCTATGGGGTTAAGTAGGGAGAGCACTTCTGTCAAGTCTTGAGAGTATTCTTGTCTTTCAAATTCAGCAGTGTCATCCTCACTCATTACCTGTAATTATATACTGGGAGAATAGATATCTCGACATTAACTTATTTATATCTTCAATAATGAACACGGACAATATGGTTCATAACTTTGTACAGGACTTGTGATATGTCCATGTGACACCGAGAACATAGAACATATCCTTGACATAGATCTCTAGATCTACTAACATTTTATTATTCCGGTTCTATTAAAATGGTCACGGTATACTAATCACACTATACATAACATTCTCTCCTCCTTCGGTTTATCTTAAATAGCCTGACCGAAATGAATAGGAACAAATCTTAAACTCTACAAAGAGATTTCAGCAGTTATTAACTATCCTTAACTCTATTGAAAGCATTCACAAATTCAATCTTTCAGATTGAATTATGTGTCTGTTTTGTACATCTTGATTTATCACGAATATCATTTTCTTTTTTAAGTCAAAATTAGTCAGATAAGGATAATCGTGACAATAATCATAAAGCTTTGCATAATCAGGTAACGGTAAATGCTTCAATGATATTTGATTGAACTAACCGATTTTGAAACTCCATGTATGCTAACTAGATATATGTTAGTCCCAAGTGGTTTAATTGCGATTCCGTCAACTCCTCATCTCCTTTCGCTGTTAATTTAATATTTACACTATCTCCTTCTTTGAATGGCAAACTAGAAAATTTTGTAATGATGAAGGTTTCTGATATTTTATTGATGATAAATGTGTACGTGGTGTGAAATTTTACCATAACGATGCAGGAGCTCTATTTGTTGTAACTGCATCAGGGAATACTTTGAATTTTCTTTGTTTTATCTTTATTAAATTATTTTTTTTTGTATAGGTGTTAAAGTGCATGACCCAAATATGACAGGTTTTTCATACATTCCCGCTTTTTCATCTTGTTATTGACTTAAAACACATCCTATGCCACATGGACTAGCATGTAAGCTCACAATTGAAGTTCTAGAGGGATCATATGGTAGAAGTAATTTATGGATCAATAGATTGTTTTTGCTTAGTTTAAATGCTTTTTTAGACTTATCTGTCCACTCAAATTTATTATTTTTCTCTGTCGAATTGTGTGAAGTCAAATCTCAACTAAAATTTGGCACAAATTCAGAATACAAATGGATTAAATCTGTATATACCTTTACCTCAGAAATGTTTGTTGGGGTTTTCGTATTCAATATCACTTTTCTTCTGATTTATGAAGGGTGCAAATCTTCCGAATCTAAAATAACACTCAAATATTCAACAAAAGAATTAAACCACGTACATTTCTTTTCAATATCAATGTTATTTAATCTGTTGCTAACTTAATGTGTTATTTTTGAACCGTTTTCAGAACTTGTGCCACCAATAATAATATAATCTAAATAATATTTCTCTGAATTCAAACCAAAAAGTATTCTGTCTATAACAGACAGAAAAATAGATGGTGCACTGGCTATACCATAAATTTAAGCTTCAAACTGAAAAAGTCGCTATGAGGTGTTGATATTTGATAAATGCTGACATTCTGTACCAATTGTAAATTGTAAATAAGCTTCCGATAAATCAACAACGGCATAAAAATATTTTTCTGCTATCTACTGCAAAATATAATTTATGTTTGTTGATTGATAAATATCAATTTTCAGATTTGGATTTATCGTTCGACTAACATTTTTTTTCTACCTTTGTTTTGTGAGGATGGTCGTAGGTCCTTTTAATAAAACACAAGTTTTACTCTTTAAACTTCTTCATTCGGAGGTTCATACTCCTCACTCCTCAAAGACTCTCGTAGGACTCCTGATAAGATCCACGACACACATTAATGTATATGATATAGACGAATACTTCCTACCTCCTGTACAATGATCTCGATTAATATATGAATATTACATGAGTATCTCATTACTACATTTTTATTATTTGACATTTTTTCTGACTCAATATTGAAATTGAGTGGCTCAATATCATTCAGACTATGACCTGAAAATTGAACCTGTGACTGGCTCTTTTACTTGATAAATTTCGACATCGACATCGAACATATGTGCCAAATCTTTTTTTGGTCATCATGTGATCGTTTCTTGCTCGATATGTGGTGACTCTTTTGTTTCTTCACAATTGTTAATTTTACTCCTACAACATGGAGCAATGTGTCCGTAACGCTTGCAGTTGTAACATGTCCAAAATTTGGCACGGCAGGTATTTGAATTGTGCAGTCATTCACATCGGTAACAGTTCAAATTTGTTACTGTGTTTCCGTATCTGAAATTTGTGTTGTTTTTTCCTCGATATCCAGAATTTTTCTGATTAGGATTTCTGCTTTGAATTGTAGTTTGAGACTGTATTTGTGACCTTGTATCAAACCTTCGATTTGAAGTATTAAATTTACCATTGCTTGTATCTCCCCTAGAACCCACATTATGATACCCTCTGTTTCCTACATTTGTGCCTCGATTTTATTTGTAGTATTCTTTATTCACAGTAGAATTTTGCATCAACGTCTGAGTATGCTCTTTGATTGCCACTGCTTGAAAAAGTATCTCTTTGGTTCTTCCATATGTGAGATTGCCTCTTGCTAAAAGCTTTCATCTAATGATTTCAATGTTATTACCACATATTATTCTGGACATTGTTCTTCTAAATTGTCACCAGAGTAACATCTGTTTGCTAACTCCTAAATAGCCGTTATGAAGTCATCAAAAGTTCAATTGGGCTTCTGATATCTTCTATAGAGAATATACCTATTGGTCATTGTTAGACCTTTGGGTTCATATTTATTTTCCACACAAGTTTGAGCTCCGCTTAGGTTTTTTGACGTGGTCTTTGAGGTAGACAAGTTCTGTGTAAAATGCTGTAGTGTCTGCTACCAGTCTGCTACTTGTATGTAGCAGATTTTTTTCTGGTATTCTCGTGGTCTTCAGGGATACTGTTGAAAACACAATATAACTTGAATCTCTCATATCAAGTCGAAAAGTTTTATGCATTTCGGAACGGACGGAAAACTTCGTTTTCCGTCCTAATGGTCTCACTGAAAGAAATTCAGGTTTTCTCCACTCGTCGCCACTATTGTGTTTATAAATTGTGATCAATTGATCACGATGATTTGTTATATCTAATATACCGGAAGAATAAATATCTCGACATCAACTTATTCACTTCTTCAATAATGAACACGGACAACGGACTTGTTGTAAAATTTGCATTCATTTTCATGCAAGAGCCCTACACCGAAGGTGGATGGCTCTTTATCCAAAATATGAAAATGACCGAGAGCAGTCTTCAAAGACAACACGCTGAAATGCGAAATTATCTGGTTATTTTGATGCACGAGTGTAATTCGGGGAAATATTTTCCAAATAAACTTTCAACTTGACAGTAATTTATAATTAACAAAACTAAATTTGAATTTACTACGTTTATTATCACAAAATATTTTGAAAAATATAACACTGCGATTGCCATTTCGGTCACTAGACCATCATCGGGCAGATTGAGTTAAAAACTGTTCTTAACTCAATCTGCCCGATGATGGTCTAGTGACCGAAATTGCAATCGCAGTGTTATATTTTTCAAAATATTTTGTGATAAACGTAGTAAATTCAAATTTAGTTTTGTTAATCATGTTAAATTATCACGTAGTAACGACGGATTCCATCAACTAGTAATTTATAAATTCTCAGCTTGTTATCAATAGCCATCCCGTAACTGGAAAAAAAGATAAGACGCAGAAATACGTTTGTTTTAATATTTTCAATCTATATATTATGAAAGTATACTAGAAAATATAATGAAACTATTCGTTCAAGGTTAAAATAAATCAAAAGTTGCAGGGACTGCAGTTAAATACAATTATTTATCATACGAATTCTGGTTATACAATGCAGCTATCGGTGCATTAATGGCTGAAAAGGAAGTTTGAGAATGCTGTGCCTATGATACGTCATTGCAACGCATTTTTTTGACGATGTCTTCATGGCGATCTACATCCATTTGAACATATGGCGTTATTGACTTCGAATTTGAATGGCCCGTGTTTTTTATGATCCAGCAAGCTTGTTATTCTCTGTATTCAAACCAGAAGCTTTGGCTTGTAGAATGATCCATTTGCTTACTGTATTTCGTCTAGCAGTAATATCTATATACTATATACCATCTTCTGTTCAACTTCCAAGCGGGATTTACAGTGAGAAAGAGTAGTTTTGTTTTGATTTAAACCCGTTTTTCTAGGAATTTTTTGAAGAGTCGAATTGGACACAAATTAAGATTGTTTTTATTGTTTATTAGCTATTTCAATGAAGTGCATGGTTTTCCCCTTCTTGCGCTGTCTTTGTAAACACAGAATCGTAAATAATCCTTTCTGTTTTTCACCTACGTTGTTTTATCCTTTTTCGAAGTACGAAATTAAACACTAGCGTGGTGGCCTTCTCCACCACGCCAAGCTATTTCAGAGGCAAAAACAAAAAATATATTTTTCTGCAAACGATCTGGGGAGTTTTCGTCACAACCACGAAACATATTTTGGACTTCATCGTACTTCAGAAAAACTGCACTTTCTTTCCGCTTCTCTGAATCTATTTGTAATTGTTTTGTCTTAGCTTATTTCGAATCTCTGGCTGCTTTGAACTCAACATTAGTAAAAGGGTTAAAATTGATGTTGCATTCATTGGAATTTTTTACGATGAACAAAAACAAAACTTGAATTCAATACGTTTATTATCACAAAAATACTTTGAAAAATATAACACTGTGATTGCAATTTTGGTCACTAGACCATCATCGGGCAGATTGAGTTAAGAACTGAATACATAATTATAGATTAGCACTTATGGGTGGAAAAGAATTATTGCAGGTACCTAAATAGACAAGAGGAACACATTTCAAGAAGGGCTAATCGAAGTGGATTTTCCAAATTCGTACATTTACATTGAGAATATATCAAGTCAATCTGGTCGTTCAGAAAATTAAATGTCATCTAAGTAAGTTAGAATATATCAATCTTAACAGAAATATTTCAAGTTGTATCTGATATATTTCACAGGTAGTTGCTATATTGTTCAGGAGACATATCTCCAGAAAGTTTGCAGATGATACTGTTTAATCCGTTATGAAATATATATCAAATGTCCTATATGTTTCAATATAAAAGTTTCCAGTTTCTGGTATCCTTTGCGGTACACAATACTGTTGCATAATTTTAAGTTTAAATTTTATAATACACATATTCTGTAGGTAAAACTCCTACTGCTTGGAGCATGGCTTTAATATTTGTTCGCCTGTTGCTGTTCAGTATCACCCATATAGCTTGAATTTGCTTCCGTTTTATTTTCCCAATTTCAAAGTTCTTCAAGGTAAACAGCACTGTTGGACAATTATATAAATGAGGTTGGATTATAGTTTTGTATATTAAAGTTTTTGCCTACACACTTAGAATATTCCATAATCGTCCTAGAGCATACACCTTTTGGTCATTTTTCCCATTACATAAGAGGCATGGTTGCCAAAAGACAAATGTTCATCAATAATTATCAATCCGTACTGTAACCATTCTTCCATTTCTTGAATCGTCCTAATTTGTAATAAATCGGTGTGAAATATTGGTACGCCACCTACATGATGTACGTCCTCTAGTTTCACTCCTCTTGGTGTATATATTTGAACACCTAAATTAGAGATTCTCGACCTCGTATCTCCGTCAGCGTAAAACAGCTCTAGCTGTTGCTTGCCTCTTTTGTTGCTGATCTTTTCGCGTTTTCCGAAGATGTTCGCCTCCTTTGTTTCGTTCAGCCAGCTTACAAACTCATGATCTTTTGAATCGAAATATTTGTGTTTACGTTCCTTTCGGAAGTAGCTAGTCTCGCCGATCGTTCTAGGTAGGTTCTTCTCTAGTTCTAATTCATGACTTATTTCTTTTACTTTATGGTAAACTTCATCTCTGCGGTTCAAGGTAAACAGCACGTTGGATTGTTTTTTGTGTTTTTTGTTATGTGTCCGAAAGTTATGTTCGATGACTTAGAAACATATCAAGAATAGATACCCATCTTTTGGCATTTTTCTTACGTGGCATCGTATAGTAATGATCCACTTATGAACATCAATAATTACTCCCAGATATTTAAAGGCGTTACTTGTTCTATTTTAAAACTTCCTATTTCCACCCCATTATGTGAAAACACGTCTTGTTTAACTTCATATTATTAAATTGCAACCACTTCAAAATTCTACTTAAGTCTTCATTGAGAATTTCTGTTGTCTCACTCACATTCTTGCCAATACAATACAGTAGGGTATCATCAACAAACAGTTGTATGTTGCACTTATTAATCCATTTCACAATGTCATTTATGAATAGCACAAATAGGTTTTGCCCTAATACAGTCCCCTGAGGTACACCTCTGCTAGCTGATTCACAATCACCGTATCGTGTTTTTTGTGTTCTGTTATGTAAATAACTTTTTTAATTTTTTAAAACGTTGAATCCATTTTATTCTTCAAAAAAAATTGTTGGTTTTCTTTAAATCTTGTCTTGAATGATCGACCGGTCTGACCTATATACACTCCTTCACGTACAGGAAAAATCAACTTATAAACTCCAGAACTTTCAAATTTTGAAGTGATATCTTTGGCATTGAATAAAAATCCTGAGAGTTTTGTCTTAGGTTTGAAAGCAATTTTAATATTACATTTAGGTATGACATTAGCAACTTTTTTTGTTATAGAACCAAAAAATGTTAAAGATGTGAATTTTTTCGATTTTTGTACTTTCATTGAAAATTTATGCTGTTGTACGCTAGTTGACTACGTTTCTTGTTTATTTTTTATCTATCAAACTTGTATAAAAACCGTTATATGAAGCAATTATTTTTATAGTAGATTTTTTCTTTCGATAAATTCGGCACGGATAATGTAATTAAAAACGCTCTGTGGATCATTGAGGTAAAAGCTGAATATTTATGGGAAAGAAAATAATTTGAATCCGACGTAGGTAAAACATATATCCGTGAAAGTTGGTTTTCTGTATATATCGAAACTGTTAGTATTATTATTATGAAAGATAGTCAAATCCAAGCAATTTATTTGTCGATCCAATTCTTTTTCAATTTTGAACGTTATGTTTGGATGAATGCTATTAATAAAATTCAAAAACTGATCTAATTGTCTCGCGGTGCCCTTGAAACAAGCAATTACATCATAAAGCTTCTGTAGAATTGAATATTATGTTCGCTTTACGTGACATGAAAATGTCTGCAATATGTGGACTTGAGGGGAAACCCATAGCCAGCACACTATATTGTTCAAAAATGTTGTTATCAAATTAGAAGTTACTTTGACTAAGGCATATATCTAATAAAAAAATAATATCATTTATTTTAATAATATCCATAGTGGATTGTTACAGAATATCTTAGGCAAGTGGTGAACACTCATCTGCTGGTATATTGGAGAACATATTATCAACATCGAAGCTAACAAGAAAAGAGTTAGTAGGAGTTACAAAGGTTTTCAGTTTCTGTACTAAAGCAATAGAGTTCTTTACTGTATATATTTGGAGTAAAATTAGTTAATTTTCTGTGTATTTAGGGAAGTTTCCTGAAGGGCTTGTCCAACAGGTTTTTGAAATTCATTTGTTGGATCGACTGATATTTGTTTAATTTGTTCCGTTTGAAGAACACTATTTTGGAAAAATAATCATTTCTGGAGAGAACTACCATCGCATCGGATTCATCTGCTTTAATGAAAGTTAAATTATTAATTTCAATTTTCTGTTTCAAGGCATTCATGTCATCTAAATATTTATTTGGTTTTGGAACCTGATGGCTTCTAAGAATTTTTGAAATTTTGAATTCGGCTAACCTGGTTCATCAGTATTTTCCTATAGCTAAAATAGCTTCAACAGCTAATAATTCTTTCGCGTTTTTATCAATACTATTTGGAATGAATTTATGTTCTTTTTCTAACAGACTGACTTCAGATTTAGAAAATTCAATATCGCTGTAGTTTAAGATTCTGTCAATTAATTCTCATTGAATATTTGATATATGACGTTACTTTTCGATTTTGTTTGAGAACGTTTAGTGTTTTGGATTGATTTTTGAATTTTTCAAATATAAGTTTACTATACCTCTAACATGATCGTCATAGGAATCATATTCTAAAGGATGCAGTTTATAAGTTAATACAGTCTGTTAGAAAAAGGACATAAATTCATTCCAAATAGTATTGATAAAAACGTAAAAGAATAATTTGTTATT